>QNUK01000174.1:957500-1351754 GCA_013621035.1 Clarias magur
GCTACACTCAAGGACTTAAGGAAACCAAATTAAAGTTGTTTGCTTATCTTAATTATATTTTAAGCATGTCAGGGTTGTTTAGCTTTACATGTTAGGTTTTTAAGAACGCTAGTGTATCATATAGGTCCTAGCATGTATTGTATTAGCGTTAGCATTAGCAAAACACCGGGTTTCACGACACTTTATTAGGACCAAACTTCAATTAAACCTCCTGTTTAATTTTATTATTTTTGTTTTATTATTTTTGGACCTTGAACATATTTACCACTAAAGAAGGAAAAACCCAACGTCAGCGTGTAAGTATATATTTTGCTAGCTAGCTAGCTAATGGGGGTTAGCATCAGCCGGAGCTAATGCTAGCAGGTTATTATTTGTTAACGTCATTTGGCAATTTGTCTGTGGTGTTTTTTTTATTTATGATTTATTTGCCATAAATCCTTTTTTTGTTTTTGTTTAAGGAGTCGAACTGCTATTTAAATGTGTGTATGTGTTTTAGCTGACAGCTGTCTCGTGCTAATTAAGTTAGTTCATGAAAATAAAAAAGTTAAAACGGTACGCGAGTAAATTGGTGTGATTTTATTACTTATAAATGTGTAGTTATAATAATTACTTGCGTTTTCCCCCCTCAAATAATGCCTGTTATTGCAAGAGTTTCGTCGCTTGTACTAGTATTTGTTTCCCTTGTCACTGCCGTGCGTAATAATCTAATGTAATACGTAATGTTATTTACTCATCAGGTTGATTTATTTTTATTAGCGCAGCTATATTCAGGATTTAAATAAATAAAAGAAAAACAAACCTCAGGTAAGGTTCAGGCTGTTTCTACAGCTGTACATATTTTTTTAACGTCTTGGCTGATCTAGTTGTGCTATTTTTACTTCAGAACGTGTGTGATCTGTAGGTTTATACACGTTGTATCCTTATGGATGTAGGAGGTTGAGTCAAAAAATTATCCATACTCTGGCTTTTTGTAAAAGAAAAAAAAAACATAATTTTTAAACATAATTTCCCTGCTTTTTAATCCACTTTGTCCACCTGCCAGCAAGCTTTCGTATTCTCTCATTAAAAAAGGCTGATCTGAGCTGCGAACCACAAATGCACCGCTGTCTTTACGATTTCACCAGAAGTGAACATTTGTCATTGTAGAGCTGCTTTTAGGGGACCAAACAAGTGAAAGAGTGAGATAAGGATGCTTTATCACCTTAAAACGTAGTTTTTTCAGAGTGTCCGTGTGGGCAGAAGCCTGTGGTTGTGCAGCGTCGTGCAAGATTACAATGCTCTTAGATTAAACGCAGAGGACTGCTATCCCAGGTTTATTTTTCAATCCTGCAAGTAGAAAATGATGATTTTTTCAGTTGATAGTAGACTTTTTAGACAACTTTTTCTCGGCTGACGATTGAGGATGTTTCCTTTACTTACTTTGTTGTTTTCTCTTAGACTCGTAGTGATGAATCCATGTCTCTTCACCAGTAATGGTTCTCTTTAAGAAACTTTAACCTTTCATAGAATTTTGTTTGCCGATATAGAAATGCTTCTGTTTATGCAATTCATAAAGTTGTGATTTTGATTCAATTCAATGAGTTGTATCAGTATTCACAAATCTCAGATCGCTGCCTGCTGTTTTTATTTTGTGCATCCTTTTTTCTCACGCTGTAGTTACAAACAAACTAATGTAATACGTTCACACCCTCACAGCAGTGACTGGGGAGACAGCAGCTTAGAGCAGAAAGCTCTGATAACACAGTGCGACCAACAGAAGTTTTAATATAACCGGACAGCAGATACTTTTTGACTCATCCTTCTACGTATCAGGCTGTTGAGGATGTGGCTGTGGTCGCTGAGATTAGGAGATAACCAGTGACTGAATTAGCACCTTTACCCCAAACCCAGGCTTGTTTTGTTTCCATGTAGGTGTATGTTTTTGTTGATTAACTTAGTGAGCCGGTGCAGTATGGATGACTCCGGTTCAGACAGGGTTCATGAGGAGGTAAGGCACAGAAATACAGACACACTGCTGTTCCAAAAATCCAGAGATGTTTATGATAAAGGAGTAAGTTTTTTTTTATTATTATTAAAAAAAGATGATCATTGTCTCTAGTATATGATGTACTCTAACTTTTATTTAAAAGCATAAGAAATTTGCTTTGTGTCCATTAAACACACTGTAGCGTCCGAAAGCTGTTCGTTCGTCTTCTAAACCACCTGCACAGGCAGCAGTTCTTATTTTTAATGTTACCATTTCTATAGCAACAGCTTGTTCCCAGGTTCTCATTTCCACTTGTATAACAGTTGCTCCATTCATTCATTCATTCATTTTATATACTGCTTATCCTGTACAGAGTCACAGGAATCCTCGAGCCAAACTCGGAAGACTTCAGGCATGAAGTGCCAATTTATCGCAGCGTGGTCACACACTACAGGCAATTTGGGAACGCCAATTAGCAATTAGCAATTAGCCTATTATGCATGTCTTTGGACTGTGGGAGGAACCAGAGTACCCGGAGGAAGCCCAACATGCACGGGGGGAGAACATGTAAATTACATGCACACAGACCTGAGGCGGGAATCGAACCTCCCACCCAGGAGATGCGAGGCCACCATGCTGCAGCAGATGCTAGATTTAATAATCTAATAACAAGTAAATGCTTTATTTAACTAGGTAAAACCATATCATTATTGATTATCGGAAACGTTATGATTTTCCTGATAACATGCCATAGTGGTATCTATTTCTTGTTTTGTTCTATTTGAGAGCAAATGTAAGGCTGATGAGATAACGTTTTTATAGCTGCTATGGTGCTATATGTGGCAAAAGGAAAACGGGCTACCTGAATTCACATGGCTCTGACCACAGGTTAGCCTTTACTCTTCCTGGTTCTTATGCGAATCTCATGTCATGTTCGCCATTAGAAACGGGAGCGATATGCAGACGTGTCTCTTGTTTGAGCGCATAAAGCTTATTTAAAAACTATTTAAATGGTGCTTTTACATTTACAGCCCTAATCAGATACTCATTCTGTTTTGCTGTATAGTGACCTTTAAGCTTCATGCAATGTTAAGGAATAAAATTGCATCACAGTAATTGTAGTGGACAATAGCAAGCAAGTTATGATCGGTAACGCTAACATTTTCATCTGATATATACACCGCAGGATGTTTAATCCTCACTAAAATTTTTACTGATTCTGAATACCAAACATTCAATGGCATTTCTCCTAACTTATTTTGTGCTAAAAAAATGAACTTCTCATGGGTATTGTACTACATACTACTCTGACCTACTAATATCAGGAGCGGATAATATCCCGGTTAATTCATCATCGCTTAATTGATGTTTATTTTTAAAGCTTGTTCTCACTTCAGAATCTTTCACCATAACCATCTAAAGGTGTACGGGACAGACCGTGTGTCTCCGAATGGATTTAGAAGGTGGCCAAGTGCCATGAACTCGCAATGATAACACAAGGATACGTTTCGAAGAGCTGAGTCAGATGGGGAACACTGAGCTTAGACAGAACACATGTAAGGCAGAAGTTTTATTCCTGGAACAACTTTTTTCTACATCTAATTGTATGATTACTGCCTGTGTCAAAATGCATTTTACTAAATTTTATCATTTTAGTAAAATGAATTAAACATACATTTGTTTACTTGGCCATTAGACAAAAACTTAACCTTAAGTTGTTTATTATTTCATATAATGAGAAATAAGAAATATTAGATAAATTTGACTAGATTAAAAAATAAATAAAAATTACTTGAGCAAAAAACCTGCACCATGGCATCCAGACAACCAATAATATTTCTGAATGAAGAGTGATTTTCTTGCAAGTCTTATTATTTTCTAAATAAACCCGCACTTCTCGGGAAGTGTATAATGTCTGGAGGACGGTCACTAATGCAAACAGTACAATATTTTCTATGACGATTAGCTCCCACATCCACAGTTCCCTTCCCCAAATTGCATCTGTATAGCAAATCAAAAATTCAGAACTAAACTTGTCCTGCAACCACAAATCGTCACAACCTGCTCTTTAAAAGGGTGTTGTCATTGCTGATGTGGTCCATTATTTCTGAAAAGATTCAGATGAAGAGTTTTCACATAGTGACACAAGTGATAACAGGAAGTATCTTGTGTCAGAGATGTTAGTAAGTCTCTGTGGTGTCAGAGGAGTAAAACATTCAGGGGTGAGATCACAAGACATGGTGGTAACTGTAAGTCTATTTTGTGTCATGTATGATCTCTATATTCATGCATAGCGTGAAGCAGAATAAACTTGCACCTTGTGGGGCCAGACAGCTGTATTGGTGACAATAATGCAACTTAATATAACAGTGTAGTTAGAAAATGGACAAATGTGCCATTTCAGCAAAGTTTTGTCCTTTAACTACATTGTGTGAGGTGATAAGAATTATAATGAGCTGTGGTTTAAACAGTGACCCACCATAACATCCATGCCGCTTATACGTTTGTGTCCTGGTCATGACATGCCTAGTGTCCTCTGTGATCTCATACATTGGTTAGCATGCTGAAAATGTTCATCCTCTAGTTGGTGTCAGTGCCCCAACCACATTGTCCTTTTTTCTTACCGCCTTACTACCAGCTGTGAACTGTTTCCTGCTCACGGGTGTGCATCAAGCATTCCCCAGAGCCCTCTGTTTTTATTCGTTCTCCTTTTGTTGACAGGATGACCTTTGTGGTTCGTTTTTGGCTGAGTTGTTGTCATTTATAGCTGTTGGAGCAGTCACCTGATAGCAGCCGTGTAGTTGTTGGCTTCTTGGCCACCACTATTGTTGTTGTGCATCTTCAGTGCTGAGGCAGCATGACTCTGTTTATGGTCACTTGTTGGTTTATCTCAGGTTCATGGCTAATTGTGTTCTTATCAGAGTTTCGCCGAGTTTCAGGGAGCTCGAGAATGATTTAGGGACAAATGCTTGACTCTCAAACAGTTCCAAAGCTTATCACATGGATTTGTAACCAAGCTGAGTCTCTGCCATAAAACTCTGCATGGCAGACAACAGAGACGTCTTCTGTAATACTTAATGGGACTTTAGACGTGAAGGCATTTCACATCTATTATGTGTCTACTGGAACATGATGTAATAAACATTGTCCAGCGGAAATAATTGCAGATGGGTTCCTCCTATAAACATGACTGCATACCTCCGAGCACAGCGTTCAGCCCAAATATTTTCCTTCAACAATGAACGAATGTCTAAAGTGTTGCATAATGTAACGTCTTTCATGCTTGCATACCTGTTTAATTCTCTGCTTTTTGCAACGTTTAAAACCTGGGATGCGTTAAGTTTAAACAGACCAGGGTTCCCTTTCTCCTTCATCCAACTACTTCATTTTGGGAGAAAAACAGTTGCTTGCAGGAAGTCATTAAGCAGCTACTCCTCATACTACTCTTCAGATCCATTTTTGGAATAGTAAAGCATCATGAAAATTTATCAGCTTTTTGGTTCGTCTTCTCTCAATCTTCCTGACAGGCTGTGGTTAGGATGCAAGCAAGGGAAGTGGCTTGGGTTAGTGGTGATGTTTTTTTATGTGCCTTTTTTTTTTAAATTAATATATTTATAAAGGTGTCGTACATGGTGGAAGTCGCCTTGTGCGGTAACAGCTAATTTAGTGTTAAACGGATTTAGCACAGCCTTGAGTGTTCACACCTGACAACATTCTGTGTGAGGGTAACATCCTGTTATCATAAATAACTTCCAAATTGTGGAGCTGGGCCATTCTAACCTGGTCAGATTCCTGAATTTGCACACCCCACACCAGTGTAGTTTTGGCAAAGATGCCTTCGATAGGATTGTAGTCCTGTTAAAAGTTCAGACTCCCTACCCAGACTTAAATCGAGTGCCATGTACTTCCCGTATGAAAGTAAAAGAAATCTCCCTCAGTCCAGGTCGGCCAGTGACCAGAATTGGCTGCATGTGGCAGCGTGCTCATTGTCAAGTGGCATTCTTTTTGCGACTTTGGAGGCAAAACATCACTGTTTCTTCATAATCCTACAGGCGGTACAGTCTGAAATATTTACACGTTTTCCTCCTGTGTAAAAAGTTAAAAAGCTTTTTTTTTTTTTGTTATTTTAGTTAATTATTAAACTTGTGTATTTGAAGATGGTTTAGTTAATTGTTTAATGTAATTGTTTAATAATGTTAGACGGAACAGACTTTTTCTTACTTTACTTACATTCAATAATTAAAAAACATTTTTTTATTGTAACACAAATGTAATAGGAAATCGGGGGATTTATAAAATCATGATACTTTTAATCGAATCGGCACAGAGGTATTGTAATATCGTAACTGGTGGAGACTGAAGATTTCCATTCCTACTGTTTATAGACTGATAGTGGTACTTGCCCAATTGGTGTATTGTGTGTTGAAGTGCATGTGATCATTTAGGCATGTATTCAATTAGAAAATGAAAAACTTTGACAAGATACAACACTTAGGGTAAGTAGAATATAGTGTACTCATGTAGTACACTCAACGAGTGTTTTTTTGGGACTTTTGTCTTCTTTTTCCCCTCATCAGCACATGGCTGAGAGTGCCTGAAAGGTTTTGCTTATGTCTTTGGCAAGTAGAAAAGTGGTGACAACAACAACACATTCAGCCATCAGTTGTCTCCATCTGACCGACCGTTTGACCGCTTTGACGGCAGTCTGATTTGCACTTGATTGTCAGAACTATACTTAGCTGTATAATGCGGCATAGCTGGTAATCAGAGAGGCGCTCAGGCACTCTAATCTAACACCGCTGCCCGCAAACAGAACGGTCATCACAGGAAAGAGGCTTAGAGAGCACATCCGAGTCCCACTCGTGTCCGTCTCACGACTTCAGCCGCTGCTTTCCTTTTTTCTTTTCTTTTTTTTCTTCTCCCCTCTCCTCCCTTTTTTTTGTCTAAACCACTCCCACTGTGTTATTCTGTTCGAGCAGCCAGTACAGTCTCAGGAACTCTCCGCTTCACTTTCACTGTCTACCGAGGCCTGCAAGGGGCCCTGACTTTGTGTTGCAGAGATCTGAAGCCAGATGGGTTTTTAAGATAATTTAGCACCGGTGTTATAGGATCCCTCCTGAAAGCTATCGCGCACGCTCACCCTTGCTCGCAGCAAGCCTTAAATTACCCCGCTTATCCCTTAGACGAGAAGCAAGTAGGCAGCGCTGGCAAACCACACTGGACTGGGGAGCGCAAGGTCTCGCTGCATCCTCACTGGAGGGACGAGAATGCAGTGTTTGGGAAAGACTGCAGCTGGATTTAACCACATACCCTGTAAGTGCTGAAAGGAGGGAGGGAAATCCTGTTTTTATATGCTTTTAAATCATTCCCTTTTTTCTTTTTAATTGATGTTGACTGTAGCTTAGAGTATGGTTATGAATAATGCATTGTTGATTTTTATTCCCCCCCCCCCTAACATTCTACATATTGCATAATTTGTACTTTGCACCACGAGTCTTCCATGTGATGCTTTACATTACATCCTGATTAGTCATTTCTGAAATATACTTTCAAACCAAGGTCTGTATTGTTTAGTCCTTCAGTCTGCAAATAGTGCGGGGTAACATGATCTGCTTGCAGTTTATGGTCATTGAAGCATTAGCTGTGGTTTAGGTCATTTACATCTCCTATACATGATGCAAATCAGTCTGATCGAGGTGGCTCATCTAAAAGCCCTTTAAAAGTAGCACATGCTGTGTGTTTTTTGGTTGATATTTCCTCTTGGTTCTTAAAAACACCTTCTACGTTTCATAATTAGCTGGACATCTTACAGATGATTTACAGACATTCTTGGAGTTTCATATTTGACCCCTATGTCATGAATTATTTGTACAATAAAAGTGTCAAAGAAAAAGTTTTAATTCCATGGAATGCAGTGCCCCATGCTCCTGGAAAACGTTTATTTATTTTTACCAAAATCTGGGGAAGGATGCTTCTAGGAAAAGAGCTCCTCCTACTCAAAATAGCCACTAAGCCGCTGTGCGCTGTCATAGTTAGGTGACGTAAGTGCCAAATCCAATTTTCACTGCCCTATCCACGTTAAAGCAATTTCATAATTCTTAAGACGCAAAGCAGAGATTAATATCTCTTGTGCCGCGCTTCCTTTCGGACCATCAGGTCATTTCTGAGACGCGAGTGATGTTCCGGAGGTCCTGTCTCTTGTACAGTGCATGCCAAAGATGCCATCTGAACACATGGTTTAGAGAATGTGACCGGGTGTCACAGTAAAGTGTTTGGACTGTGGCAACATACTGACCGTTTAGACTCATTTTCAGCTTGGCTTATTTGTGATCTTGTTGTATAGATGATCATCATAAGAGACTTTCACAATATGTCGGTTTTATTGTAGGGTTTGAGGTTAAGACCCGTGATATATTTGCCAACATGGAGGAGCTGATAAAGCACATGATGGTGATACATGATGCAAGGAGGAAGATCAGTCATGAATAAACAATATTGTTAGAGCAAGTGCATTAACAAATTGTGCTACAAATGCTGTTTTGGATTGGAAGCTACCTGACAGTGAGATATACTATGTGAGCCTTGTATGAATTTAAGTTTTTATCGAAAAGCAGGAAAATAGACTGATGAACTGATAACTTCTCCAATAAATTAAAAACTTGTTTGCGGAAATCCAACACCAACGAAAAATGTTTGTGTAAAATGCGAAGTGTGTTTTAAACAGTGTTTATAAGTTGTTATACTAAGATCTAGGTAACATTCTGATCAGTGGGGAAACAGGTAGGCATGCACCACTTTAACCCACTGTCCATGTCACTGTTTCCACCAGCACACAAGAATTTAGTTACTCTTCTCACCCAGGAACCACACAAGGTGAGCTGGACACCATGAGTGAGCCAAAAATAGCTGCAGACGGTTGACTGATAAAAATGCAGCCACTTCTTAATGTCTGGCTCAAGTCATTTCTCTAATGTAAACAAAATCTAGTGTCTTGGTACATGCACGTTTATTAAAATAAACTTAACAGAATTGTGTCCAGGTCGCTTGAGAAAAGAATGCAGGGGGGTAACATCAAATAGGAAGCAGTTTTTTTTTTCTTCTGTGACTGGATTGCGCACTTTTTGTTACATGTGTTTTTCAGACCAGATAATCAATGGAGAACTTGAATATTGCTAGCTAGCACACACTGGACCTGAATACGTACATATAGCTCTAGCTTTAAGTTTATTATCAAGTCTCACTTTAGTAAAACGGTCCATATTTCAAGAAAACTTTGCAGTATATACTGTGGGATTCCTAAAACGTTCTTTTCATTGGGAAGAATTAGTGGTCACATTTAAAAGCAGGCATAAAGTACAGAAATTTCAAAAACTGCACTAAGGCTGTTTTCTTCATTTCTACTTGAACAAGCAAAAATGGGCGACGTCTAGTTCCTTACACACGGCTAAAGTCTGACACTCAGTCAACATGTATGTTTGTTTTTATCTTGAGCCTGGAAGGCTGTTGTACCAGATGTTTGAAGAAATATGGTGACTCGCTCACTGAAGTCACTTTAGGGCAAGGGATGTCTGTCCTCTAAATAGAAAGAACACATGCTCTCGTGTAATTCAGCGTGTGTGTACACAGTGCGTTTGAAGGATTTTATACTCTAATGATGGTGGTCCATTAAACTGAAATCACATGTGGCCCTGTTTCTATTTTAGAGCTGAACATTCGCCAGGCCTGCTTGTGTTTACCAATTGTGTGAACAACAAATTTGGCCAAAGCTTGGCCGAGAGCTCCGTTTGTTACTCAGAGAAAAGCAGGATGTTTCACCTCCTCTACTGTTTTTCATTTCGGCAACTCGGTAGAGCGGCACTTTATTAAAACGCTTCTGTTATCACACACCAGTCGTATTGATTAAGTTTCAGAGCATAAGGAAGTACACGGTTCTTTTTTCTTGCACGACCCGTATCGTCGCTGATCACGTTTTCTTATACGCGGAATTGAAAATCATTTTAAACCTTTTGTGAGAGACTGTAATTTCCACCATAATTGCATAATAAGGATTTGAATTTAGTCAGGCCTATTAATCTGAAAAGATATCCACTGCTTGGTGATGATGACATCTATACATTTAAACCTCCCACTACTTCCATTTCTGTACACCGGTCTGTTCTTCACTCGGTAGGTTGTGATGCAAGGATAATGAGTCATATCTGAGTGGGTGCTGCCTGAACAAATGCTGATTTCTCCAGTTGCACACCCCACGTTGCTCCTGAGGTTGTTTCTGCATGTTTTACTCCCTGCAAATGCAGACACGATCCCCGTTCATAATTCAAAATTAGATTTTAGCATAAAATTTATTGCTATTGAAGAAAAAAATTTTTTGTAATCCTTAATAAAAATATCTGAAGAAATAATGCACTTATTAGTGTGTAATAATTGACAGTTGCTTTAATATTCATACTAACGAACGTCACCACCATCCCACCAGAAGTCCCACCCACCTCCGTCCCACTTTTTATTTGTAGCCCTGTTGCACTGACTTGTTTTTTCTGCCTGAAATATGCACTAACATGGTGCTCTTGTTTTCTGATTTTTTTATTTTATTATTTTTAGAATCTTCACTTAAGAAACTGAGATACATGGTTTTGTTTCTGGAAGGTGCAGTCTGAAAGACATCCATGTCTGACCAGCCATACAGATTCACACGGCGGCTCCATCAGGAAGCTCTGGATGACGAGAGGAATCACGGCAGAAGTAGTTTATCAGGTTCAGACCCTGACATCAGGCTCTCTTCACGCTCTCAAGACAGCGATGGTACTCTTGATCGTTCTTGGAATATGACCTGAATTTTTGTGCGTTTATAATGTAATAACCTGGCTATCCAGAGGTTGGACTGACTACTGTGACCAATGTAGATTAAGGGGGGGCTTTGTGTGCATGTGTGCCAGTGTGAGGTAGGTTCAAGGAGCAATGAAGTACCACTCGCATTAGAACCCAAGGATCATTTCTGTGAACACTTGACTCCAAAGTCTGGTTCATTTTAATCATTGAGAACACGATCATTCCACAACCCGCGAACAGACATGGAAGCCAAACATACCCGAAAATGGATGTGGACGCAACATCATCAGTGCTGTCGGTCTCCTCCAAGTTCTCTGCATGCGTCAGTCTCATGCTCTGACCTACACAGCCTTTAGCTGGTAAAGGCTGGTAGGAAGGCATGTAAGAACGTTGCTCTTGTTTTTCTGAAATATTAATAATGTTAGGCATATATAATATTAATATTGTGATGATTGACGTCCTTGTTGGCAGCTCATAAACCAACAAGGTGCATACTGTACTTCCATATGCTGTATGAGAGGGTGAAAATATGCACGCGTACTCGTGTATGGAGAAAAAAAATAATGTGAACGCTATACATTGAGGGCGAAGGGGGAGCAGAACGATCGTTCGTGGGCATGGCACAGTAGAAATCATGTCCCAATCTGAAGGCAGTCTGAGGATCAGGTGTGCTTCAGACTGAGTAGTTTGTGTTAAGTGTGTTTCATATTGCGGGGGTTAGGGGTTGGAGTTTGGGTGAGGAGGTGTTTGGAGGTGTTGGATAACCACTGGACCTTTGCTGCTGCACCAAAGACTATCTAAAAAAAATTCAGCTGTTCTTTGTACTTAACCACTAAAGCCCGACTAATATTGACTAATGCACCTTGAAGTAACTAAATGTTTGAGTCTGCGCCATGCTCATATCGTGAGCCAACAGCTTTTCTCTCGTCAGTGTCCGTCACTTGATTCGGTATTCGCTGGCTCCCGATAGAGTGGTGAAGTGTATGATTCTCCATATGGACTTGTTCTGATGAAGATATCACAGATGCAAGTGTTGATGGGTAGGAGTCTGGCTGGCGAGTGGGGGGGGGGGGTTTCCTCTTGCGCTAGTCACTCATAGGAGCACACACACGGTCCAACTTGTAAAAGATTAAATGAGGAGGAGAATGTGTCACTCGAAACCCTCAAGCCGGGCAAGACTGTTTGCTTTTAAACCCTGGTTATGTTTCTATTTAAACTTTCTTCAAAGTTCTATGTAGTAAGAATTTGTGTGTAAGGAGTGCCAAGGAGATTTTTCATTTACTTATTTATTTATTTTAATTTTTTAAATTATTTTTTTGCTTGGCGTTCATACTAAATATTTATAGTCGGCTTTTCTTTTAGGCAAACATTTTCCCAGCCTTCTCCAAAGATGTATTTGGGTCAAGTTTGGAGAATGCACCCAAGGGCATCCGATTTGCTCCAGTGTGTGAAGTCCCATCTGCTTCCCTAGCTTTGTTGAAAACATGTTTTTCAGAATTTATATGGAAGTTTATATGCTTTTTTTTTCTTTTTCTTTTACTCAGCATCAGTAAATGCGCACCTAGATCTTAAAACTATGATGTTTTGATCACAGACCTGAATGAGAGTTGATTGATTTGGGAATGAACAGGGTTCTATTTCCCGTTCATTTGTCCCAGGCATCACAGTGCATTGTTCTGCCTGTGTATGAACCTCCGCATGGTGTCATGAACATCAGCGATTCTGATTAGCAACTAATTATTATGAGAGCGAGGATTATGGATGTAAAAAGCGGAGAGGAGTGACCCTGATTTCAGCTCAATGGTTGTGAATCTCATTGTGGTCTAAATGAATGCCAGATTAATCGATTTTATTGAAGTTTCCATTACGCCTGCTTTTAACGAACATTGATTGTTCTTTTAGCCGAGGTTTGTCGAATTAGCATGCTTGTGAATAACATTTGCATTGCTTGTTGTAAGGGTGTGCTTTTCAGTCATGTTGAATAGAGAGGCTTCCAGAGGGAATAATGAAGATTGTTCTCTAGTGATAAAGGATATCAATCCTCGCTAGTGATTCCTAATGAGAGCAGTGATTTACGCTTCCATTGTTAGCTCCTTTAACCCTTTTTATGTTTAGTATAGCATGTTTACAGAATAGGATTCGTTTTTGGGTGAAACTGGCCATTTTAACACAACAGAATCTATCATCTGCAAAACGATGTCACACAGTGCTCCTTTTGTGGTTTGTGTAACTCTTGTCTATTGATTTTGCTTTCAGGGTACTCCTGCCACAAAGTGCAAGAGCAAAGAAATGGTTTGGCCAATTCGTTTACTTTCACTTTTTCACCATTGAGGATAATGTGAATTATTGTGCAACATCACTGACATTTGCTTTAAGAATAAATTAAATTAGTTGTACTCAAAACATTTAAAGCATAGATGGCTTTGGAATGCATTTGATGGAAATGTTTTTGCCGTTTTCTGGCTTGTTTTCTGGAGACTAACTGAATCGCTGAACATTTATCAATCTTTACATTTCTTAATTTTTACATTTATATCTGGAATTTGTTCCCGTAAAGCTGTTTTGTGACATTGTCCCTTGTAGAATGAAATTGAATTCAAAAGAGTCAGGCCTAGTCCAAAATTGTGCAACCAAAAATGGAGTGTTGGACCTGAGCATTTTTTATGCGACCAGCGTAATTGAGGTCACTCCGTACATGACGGACACATGTTGGCTTTTTCCAGAAGCTTATCCACAGCATGTTGTGAAAATATCCACTTCAGAAAGAGGAGGTAGATAAACACTTTCATGAAAAGGTGTTTATTTTATTTATTTATTTATTTTTTAACAAGACCCCCCCCCCCCCCCCCCCCCCCCCCCCCCCCCCCCCCCCCCCCCCCCCCCCCCCAAAAATCCTGTCTAAGCCTTAGAAAGTCCCCATGAATTATCTAATTGGTTGGACCAGGTGTGCTTGAGGGAGGAAAAAAACAATTAGGACATATTAGGCCAGTGGTACTACTGAGAAGCATTGTGCTAAATAAAGCCACCATAATTGTGGCTTAACTGTTTTTCTGTGAGGACTGTAAAGGAAGGCCCACCCCAGGTTTGCACTCCAACAATTCCTACATTCAAGAGTGTTCCTGAAGAGCCTGGAAACATTGTGCTGTGTTTCCTTAACATTTGTTGTGGAGGAAGTAGACCCAGGTGGAGAGACTTTTGATGATTTAGAAATTGTAGCTTCTGTTAACACTCTCCAGACAGGTTTTTTTATTTCTTATTCCCCCCCCCCCCACCTTCAGCAAGTTCCTCTGTTGTTTTTTTCAGAGTTGGCATACATTAAGCAGCTTCCATTGATGCAGGCAAAGTAACCTCAGTGTTATGCCAAAAGAAAAACCATGCTAGGCAACCGTTGCTCCAGAACTGTGTTCAGCTACTTGGATGACTCTCTTAAGTTTGGAAACACCTTAAAGTTGTACAAATCATCTGATGGCAGCAAACTGTTTAGATGCCAGTGGCAGTTACATAGGACTGATGACAGTCTTTGTCATGTACATTACAGTCCCATGAAATTCCTTGTGTTCACATGTCCCAGCTTCTTACTCGCATCAGAGCTTAGGATCAGTTATGCTTCTGCATCCAAGGAATCTTGAGGGTTAATAGCCTTGCTCAAGGGCACAGCAGTGTCATCTTGGTGATGCTCAGGCTATACCTTTTTGAAATACCCTGTAATGCAAAGTTCTAAAATCTCATGGAAAACCCTGGGTGAAGTTTACTATAAGAACATGGGGAAACTAAACCAGTAATGGGATGTTTAAAAAATACACACAGC
Organism: Clarias magur; assembly: GCA_013621035.1. NCBI lineage: Eukaryota > Metazoa > Chordata > Actinopteri > Siluriformes > Clariidae > Clarias > Clarias magur. Next base: position 972,104 of record QNUK01000174.1, read on the forward strand.
TGGGATTATTCAGTGTGAACGGCATTATAGTTCCAATCTATAATAAAGGCTCAATCTGGTTTTTACTCCAGAATTATTTTTCCATGGTTGAACTAATCGAAGATCAACAAAACACAGGTATGTGGAAACAAAATGTCACCACAAAGCAGAGATGCAATTCCTTTTCTAAACAAACGCCTCAAGAGGAAATAGACACTTTATAGGCTTTATAATAATAGGCTTTATTAGACGAGGATCATGATCATAAACGGCTAACTTTTTTTTCTTTTTTTTTTTCCTTCTTACACACTTAGCCAGCTAACTAACTTTAAATTATCTGCTATTTTTTCTTGGGGTCTGTCAGGTGTGCTAGCTAATAAAGGCATGATTTGTCCAGCCCTGTATTTGTCGTGATGGAATAAGATTGGATGCGTGCATTGTTTCTGTAACGCCAACCTTGATTAAATCGGTTGTTAACCTGAGTTTTATTTCAGTAGTAATGGTTTAACCGTGCTGGGAATTTTTATTTGAGTCAAAGTCACCTTTCTCTTGTTACAGCTCTTCTGTTCAATCTAATTCCAGCACTTTGCCAATTAGATTGTGTTGTGCTGTATGACCTTGACAAGATTGTGTGTGTGTTGGGAGAAATTCTGGGTGTGTTTTGCTTTGTAACTTTTTTATATTCTATTTGTTTTTTGATTATTTTTTTCTTTATACATTATTTTTATTATATAGTCCTATATGGAATATAAAAAAAATAAGATAAAAGGCATCATGTTGCTTTGATGTAGAATGATAATCATGTTTATCATAGATTAATAATATCTGGAGGGGAAAAAATCTGCTCCTGTTTCAGGCTCAGTATAAGACATTCCTTATTTGCACTCAAGATTTATTCTGTTACAGTGACTAGTGTGTGTGTAATATATATGTGAATGCAAAATACCTGTCACTAATGAAGACACTATGGCTGAAGCATCCACAGTGTAAATCCACATTACTGCTGTGCTTAAAGTTATCCATCCAGGCCAGTCTTACACTTGCAGTTGTTTTCTCCTCAGTATCTCCTCAGTACAGAAAACTATTTAATGCAAGCGCCTCTTTTCCAAACAAACTATGTACTTTATTCGTCATATGGATTTGTGAAACCCACAGCCACTTCACCTCCTTTCTTCATTTTATAGCATAGTGGCTGGATATAAATTGTTTAAAATGCACACTTTTAATGAGGCTTTAACAGTTTCTTTAAATGTCCCTTCAAGTCGACTCAAGTAGTAAATTTACATATCCGATGTTTCACAGTCTGTACTGTCTTGTATAGTTTAATAAACCAACTGCTGCTGAGATTCTCTCCCACCTCCATGTTTGCCAGCAAAGTTCGTGACGAAAAATGCCTTTGGAATATTTACATAAAAAGGCAGGATTGGGAGCATCTTGGAGTATTATTATTATTAGAAGCATTTACTGAGTTCACAAATTCAAATTCAATAGTTTTGAATTTCAGTATTGTTTTGAGCTTCTCATGAATGTGTACTAATTGCATAATATGTAAAGATCGATCATCTTAAACCTCTCCATATTCTTGGCGGTAGTTTAAGGTGCTTCTCAAGGTCATCACTTCAATGTGTTCCTGTCATCATTACACCCTTTACGCATGAACCTGTCTCTCACAGTCTTGTGTGCAAATCCATAACTCTTGTTTGTTCAAGATTTTATAGCCCACCTGTCTTTCATTCCAGTCAGTGTCCTGAGTTAATGATATTACAAGGATCCAGCTTCTTGTTTTTTTTTTTTTTTTTAAATCGCGCTCTTCATATTTGCCTCCACTACAATGAGCTCTTGGTGCGCCGTTTTTGAGAGGAATGCCAATGTTGTATGGGATAGAGGATCCAGGTGTGACGGGTCAACTTGTTGCCGTTGGAGCCACTAATACTGGTACAAAGGCTTAATTGCAAATACCTGGAATGCAAGTCCACATACAGCGCGATCGGTTCCTGGCAGTTAATCGCTGTCCATGTGCAACTGTGAACCGAGGTCATCTGTGTATGCCTTTTTTAGGATATCAGATTTATTAGTGGTGGGCGATCACAGTTTCTCAGCTGTCATAACAGTATTTTAGTTTAATGAGAATGACGATCCTCTTCGAATATGACACGATGCACCACCAAAACAGGAGTGTATTGCCCATTTAACAAAAACATGATCTTTGCATAAATCTTTAAAAAAAAAAAAATTTTTGACTGAATGTGTCCATCATAAAATATCCATTTATATCGTGCAGAATAACTGTAATTTTATTGTAGTGTGTGTATTAAAAAAAAATTTATATTCGGTAATGCATTTCAATATTGGTAATATGCACATCATTATTGCCATGATTTCCACTGAGCTGATTCTGTCTGTGCCAAGTGTCTCTACTTATTTCTATAACCAATGATGAAAGTTGCGTGTGTAGATCAACCGCATGGGAAGCATCACATTTTTGGTTTGATTAAAAAGGTTTTCCTGATTGGATCCTTAGCGTTGCTGGGATGCTTTGATGCCAAACGTTTGGGTTGATGGACAGCTTGTGCTTTTGATGAGGAGCAGATTAATGTAATAAAGGTTCTGGGCTGAGTGGCCTGCTGTGTGCTGTTTGACACGCGTATACAATTTTATGTTTATGTAAGCCTTCTGTCTATTTCGCTGTGATTTTTTTTTAGTTTGCTGGATCTTGGGCGGTCTGTTTTGTGTGTATGTGTGTTCTGTTGGCATGGTGATGTTTGTTTATGAACTAACTCTCTGTCTCTCACTCTTTCAGGAGACAGCGGTAAGGGCGTGTCCAAACGCTCTTGGTGCCGGGATCAGTTGGCTGGTGGGTGTGGCCGGCGGTCTGGCTCCTCCCCCTCCCGGCGGCAGCGTGCGCTCCCAGCCGCCGCCCCAGTGTGATCCGCGCTCGTCTGGCTTGCGCGCCCGAGCCCATGCCCCTAGCAGCACGCGGCCGGTCAGCGTCATGTGCGTCCCGCACACAATGGAGACGGGCAAACACCACAACGCATCGGACACGGGTCAGGGGCATGGACATGGCAGGCGCGGTGGAGGGGTGCCACTCGAACCTTTTGTCCACCAGGTGGGCGGCCATAGCAGCATGATGCGCTACGATGACCACACCGTGTGCAAGCCTCTCATCAGCCGTGAGCAGCGCTTTTATGAGTCCCTGCCGCCCGAGATGAAGGAGTTTACACCAGAATACAAAGGTATTTTATTATTTATTTCTTTGCATGCATCAGAGTTAAAAATTCAATCCAGAGATACGCCACAAACCTGGTCTCAACCAGCCCGTCTGCAGGGTACAAAGCGCTTCCTCTTAAACAGGATGTTCAACAGGCAGATGGGATCAAGGGCAGTTTTGTCACAGCCATTAATCCAGATTTCAGCCCACTTCCTCATTATGATTTGTTACGGCTGATGGTGTTCTGCTTTAGCAACCACAGCAAACAGAGCACAAGGGCCAGGTGCGCCGCACGGAGATGTTTTGACATCCAGCATCAGAGCAACTGAGACAAAGCAGCACACAAGGTCTGATTACTCGAACCTGATGAAATTCACCCGAGGTAACAGCCAGACTCATCCAGAGCTTACGTAATGCCGTGTTTCACAGAGACGTTCATGTGCAGTGTCATCCTTGTGACAGGTTCATGAGGGCACCACTGTGTTTAATGACCCTGTACTTACTGTATACGTCTCTACATGAGGTTTAATGTATAGAGCACGACATGGTCAGTAGGACCAGTTCAATGAAATGAAATGGACATTGAAATAATTATTTGCTTTATTTTGTTATATTAAATTTAAGCAGTTTGACATAAAAAAACTGGGTATGCTGCATAACATGCACCATGGGATTAAAAAACAAACCAAAAAAAATTATATGTAAGCATGGATTTTTTTTTTTTGTTGTTAGTTTTATTTAGTCCCACCGCCCCCATCACAGATGTACATGTTGTACGTTTTAACTACCAGTTTTCTAGAAACATAGGATTCAGTTTCTTTCCAACTCACTTGTTCTCATTGATCATAGGTTCTCATTGTTTGTGTTTAAACTAAATCCAGGCCATTACCTTCTACACCCCGTATTATTAGATTTGGAAACTTCCTCTCCCAACTGCTTCTCCTTAACACGGAAGCGTACGTGACATTGTTTAAAGCACGTCTCTCAGTGCCTGTTCAACACCTGGCTCATGTCTCTACTTCGCCCCAAAATGTTAGCGCGCAAGATAAACAACATGCCTCCATCATGAACTAACGCTCACCTTGTGCACTGATTTCAGTAAAACAACACATCACCTTAAAGTCCTGGCACCTATTTTCAGTCAAGTGCTCGAGTAAGGCTGAATTTTTCCGTTGGGGAGAATTTGTCCCCTTGCAGCTTGCAGTGGGTGGCCGCACAGTCGATTTAAAAATAGGCCCTGCTACGGTGCCTACAGGCTCGACATTGTTTACGCATGATGGCACGCTTGGAAGAATCACCCTCAAACCTTGGAGGTATGTGTAAAGTACTATAAATAGATACACAGAGGTTGTGGTTCGAGGAGGAGCAACAGTGGTGCAAACAAAGGCTGAAGTCATTGTGATATGACCCCATTTCAAAAGCAGTGATCTACATATCTGAACACATTTTGATTAATTTTTTTTGTAGCTTCTGATGGATATATGACCAAATTTAATTTGTGAAAAATGATGACTGAGAAGGACCATGTTAACAAGACTGGAGTTGAAGGCTAACCACAATTTTTTTTTTTTTTTACATTTTGCAAAATTGTTGTTTACATATCAGTTTAACAATGTATATAGTTTATTTTTTTCCCCCCACACATTTTTCTCGATACCTTTATATGATGGTGAGTAAGAAAATCATCTGCACATTGACTATAGAATTTTTTATAGAAAGGAGCTAATCGAAAAATCGGAATACATAATTTACATTTTTTTGACAGAATCTCTTTGCTTTTCAATACACTTTGTCCATCTGTCAACAAGCTATTGTAGTCCCTCATTTAAAAAATGGCTATACTATAGGGAGGATGGTTCAAGACCTCAAAAAAGTTTTCAGAGTGTCGACAGTGTGTGGGCAGAAGTGGTCGGACGTGCAACGACATGCAAGATCACAACGCCCACCTGTCTTTCATTCCAGTCAGTGTCCTGAGTTAATGATTTTACAGCTTCCTGTTTTTTTTTTTATCACTCTCTTCATATTTGCCTCGTTGAATTAAGCTAATATATCAGTCCTCTGCCCTGAATCACTGAAGTTCAGTGATGAGTCCATGTCTCATCATCTCTAATGATTCACTTTAAGTGACTTTCAGAGTAGAGTATCAGTTCAAGTTTTGTTGGCAGATATCTAAATGCTTCTGTTTATGCTACAGTGGGTTGTTTCCTACCTGGGTATACCTTCAGACCACAAAAAAAAAAAAAAAAAACTAATCACTGCATGCTGCTCTTCTTTGGTGCCAATCACAAGTGGTGTATCCGTTTTTGCTCACACTGCAGTTGAACTGATGTAATACGTTCACACCTGCAGAGAAGTGACAGGGGAGACAGTAGAATAGAAAGCACTGATGAGACTGTACAGCCGACAGACGTTTTAATATAACTGGAGTGCAGATAATTTTTTTTAAATTAATTTTTGTAATTGAAATGTACATTTTTTTTTTGCCTTTTTAATCAATGATTTAATTCAAAACATTGTTTCATTACGTCTTTATTTCTCTATATTGCTGCTGGTTTTAATTCAAATGCAATTGCGCAAGTGCGTATTTTACTTAACATTCTGTAAATATCAACCCTGATATGGAAATGCGGCCAAGTGTTCTTCAGATATTTTTGTATTATTTATTACTCTGTTTCTGGCGACTGTATTTAAAAAAAGGAGTTGAACACTAAACTGTATTGCTAAAACCATCCACAAGAGGTGATGAAAGCTCCAAAATTATTCTCCGCTTCAAAGCAAGAATTTGCACCACATGTCACGTTTAGTTTTCTAATGTGGAAAGACTTGGCCCTCTTTGATCCCCGTAGTGCTTAAAATAAACCATATGACCGAGGTGTGTGAAGTTGAAGTTCACTCGTCATGTCCGTAACTCCAAATGTACTGTATCTTTAAGGTCTCTTAAAAACGAGCCAACCCTAAATCGTTAATGCCTCTTAAACGGAACCCTTCCTGTATTAGCTCAGTGTGCTACAGGAGCTTTGTTTTCCCGCCTCGTAAACCGACGCGGTCGCTAGTGTGACACAGGCATACGCACACTGTCCCCAATATAGGCTGCTCAGCTCTGACATCAGCACTGTCTTTATTCATTAGCTCCAGTAACTGGGATGACATCACCAAGGAGGGATCACAGAGCTAAAAAGGCTGCGAGTCAGCTGGATGATGCATGGTCTGTTCCCTCGTAGCACCTTCTGCTCTCTCGCTCGCTCTCCCTCCCTCCCTCCCTATCACGTTCCACACCCGGGCTTCTCTCCTTTCCGGCTGCTGACGCAAACCGCTTTGCAAACGCACTCAGTCACACTGACATTCTCCAAACGTTGTCAGTCTTCCTGAAACCCAAAGCATTTATGTCTTAAATATTTAGTTTGTGTTGGAACACACCATGGCAAAGGCTGAATTCCTTCTTTTTTTTTTTCAGCCTAGTTTGATTTCAGTTCTTGTTACAAAAGATGTGCTGACATCCCCGTCCAAGATAAAATCTTACAATTGCATTAGATTATAAATGACTAACCATTGTTGAATGAAACTTGTATGATTCATTTTCTCGCAGGTGTGGTCCTGGTGTGTTTCGAGGGTGACCTGGATGGTTACATTAACTTGGTAGCGTACCCTTATGTGGAGAGCGAATGCATGGACCACGAAGAGCTGCCCGAACGGGACCAACCGCGGCGGAAACACTCGCGCCGCAGCCTGCATCGCTCTAGCAGCGAGCATAAAGAGGAACGGGCGCCCCATGAAAGTGACAGCAATGACAAGTAAGCCTTTATCTTATCACTCGAGCAGAGTATCGTCTGAGAGCTGACAGTTCAACTAAACAATCATTGCACTTTTTATTGCACTTTTCACTGCCTTTCTCTGATCAATTAGTCAAGCCAGAGCAGCTGAGACTGTTCAAAACGGTGTTAATTTACATCGTATCGTACATCAAGATGCCACTTTAAATAAGAAATAAGCATTGAATGCAGTCACTGCTAATAATATTACGTCATACTGTTTTTACTAGTGGTTATATGATACCTACGCGAGCCTCATTTCACTCAGCGTATTGCCTTTAGACAATTAGTTTGGTGATGTGATGTGGATCATGTATGATCAAATTAATATCACCCAAAACCAAATTGTTGTGTTCCCTCTGTTCAGACTCATTTTTCTCCCTGTATAGCAGTTCTGTCATCCAAAACCTGTAGCCTTTGAATACATAATAGACTGTATGTAGAAGTTTGTGGCCATCTGATAATGACATTTATTTGTGCTATTTAAACATCCCATTCCAGATGAACTCTCTTGCTTTTTTAAAAAGCTCCACACTCCCACAGTAGATTTTGGAGCATGGCTGTGAGGATTTGTGTTCATACGGCTACAAGAGCCTTGATGAGGTCAGACACTGATGTACAATGAAGAAGCTTGGGTTCCTAAGTGCAGGTTTTTATTTTTTTAAGGGCTGGGATAGACCTGGGATAGTTTCACACTAAGTTTGGTTAGTGAGAACCCAGACGTCCCGCTCTCTGGAACCATTCCTGCGTCTACTTTAACAGGTGGTCTCTAGAATGATGCAGCCTACCCGATCAATTCAGATATGTAGATCGCTGGTTAGACATGATGTCATCAGTGCCGTCTGTCTCTTCTGAGATCTGTGTGCGTGCCAGTCCTATACTCTGACCTATAGCTGATAAAGTAGGAAGGTATGCGAAAGCATTACTTTTGACTTTTTTTTGTTTGTTTGTTTTTTTGCTTTTTTAATTTCCATATTGGGCATAGTGGGGAGGTTATCTTTCTCGTTCTCGTCTTCTCATGTGTTTAATGGCGGCCCACAAACCAAGTAGGTGCATACTGCCACCTGCTGTAACAGGAAGTGTAAATGTGCAATCTTGGTCATGGTCCAAATCAATCCTATCTAATGTGAAAACACCCTAATATATATCTCAGTCATTCAGTAGTGTTGAGGTCAGGGCTCTGTGACTGCTGCAAGAGGAACGGTAGGCTCTTGGCATATGATCTACACCCCAAATAACTGAGAGTTTCTTATATACAAGTTTTCACAAGTAGAAATCAGGATTATAAGATTTGACTGAACATTTTGTTCTGAGCCTCCTTTAAATGCTCAATATCTGTCTTTAAAAGAATCCAAACATGGTCACTAAGGCAACATGATATATCCAGTGACTCAGTTAGCTGGTGTCCTAACTTCTTGTCTTCAGCAAGCTTGTGCTGTGAATAACTGTTTCTCTTTCTTCTTGTGTGTCTTCAGTCTGCAAGAGCTTAAAAGTCCACGCCTAGACTTGCAGATCTATTCTGATGTGCCGTTCCAAATGCTGGATAGCAACAGCGGCCTGAGCTCGGAAAAGATCAGCCACAACCCCTGGAGTCTGCGCTGCCACAAGCAGCAGCTCAGCCGCATGCGCTCTGAATCCAAGGACAGGAAGCTCTACAGTATCCTTTAAAGTCTTGTTCTTTGCTTATGCTTATGACAAAGTTATGGTTCAGATTAATTATGATAAGAAATCCTTCAGTGGCAACAGGTGTGAAGAATGCAGCTCATCTCAACCTAAGCATAAATCATGTCAGTTTAATGTCCAATTAAAAGACGTTGAGGGTTTTATTTTAACGCAGCTACACTTAAAGATCTCTTGCACATAATTGTTGGCTTTATACCATGCATAGATGAAGAAAGATTCAAGTTTGTCTCAGAAATTATTTTCTTGGAAATCAGAAGCTCTTGTAACTTGTAAAATTCTACATGACTGGGTTTTTTTTTTTTTTTATTCTACGCCACTCGGTAGTAAACTCTCACAGCTGAATACATAACAGTTTGACTCTGAACACAGCTGGCTACAAGCACCGCTTCTTAAAAGGGTTTTCTTGTTCCCAGACACGTCGCTACATTGGTGGAAAAAGGGGTGAGTACAAGCAGCTGAAGGTGAAACTCTCGTTTAGATGGGCTTGTTTTTTGTGCTGAATTGGGTCACGGTAGTTTCCATAACACACTCCATTCCAGACGTTTGAGATACTGTGAGAGATTATTACATTTTTCTCTAAAATATCATGCCCTTATGTTCTGGCAATGTAATCATTAATAAAATGGGACAAGAGAAGAGCAGGAGAAAAAAAAAAAAAAGAAACGAGGCTAAGCTTTCTGTCTCTGTCAGCGAAGTTGGCTGCGAGCTTAGGGATACAAGTTCATGTGTTCCTGGTGGTCTCTCATCACTGTCGGGCTGACTGTGCAGGTGAAGCAAACATATTGTGTCCGATACAGCTACTGAAACCAGAGATTTCCCCCAAGATTTTACACTTGGCTCATTCTATTCAAGTCTATTCAAGTGTTGAAAAGATGGGGTTGACCGAAATGATTACCCTGCTTTTTGGTAATTTTTTTTTTTGCACTCGCTCTAAAAGCCTCCCGTGGGATTTAGCAGTAGGGTGCTTAATTCATTCAGACTGCCCCAGAAATCTGACATATTAAACTTGTGGTCCAAAATGAGTGTCAGTTTGTTCTCCTTTCTAAATGAAGCTCTAGGCTATTGGAGCAGTGGGTTAGCAATGGCTTGTTCATGCTGCAAAACTCTGTTGTATCAAAGTCAAAATTCTTAGTAACGCCTCCATACATATAAAAGTTTTTTTTTTTGTTGAGGCTGAGTGAACTTAAAATGCTGATTAAACTTCGCTCAGGAAAGCAATTAAATGGAGCATTCTCTATATTGCTGTAATATCTCCTACTATAGACAATATTAAAGAAATGAATGAATGTCATCTGATGTATCAGGATCGAGAATTCAGCATCACTGAGGTCAAATTTAAATCATTTGTATATTTAAAAGTGCAGCTTCAAAAGTAGCAGGCACTTCAGCAACCTCTAAATTTAACTAGGTTAATTTAAACAAAAGTAAAAAAAAAATAATAATCTGTATTGTGTAATTAAGACCAGTTTAGCTGTATTACAGATCATAAATGGCATCACGTCTTGTTTACAACAAACTTTAAAGAACATATTCTGCTAGATGAAACCAGAAAAACTGGTTTGAAAAATATACAAGGCCGTATATTTTTTTTTATTTATTTATTTATTTATTTATACGTACTACCTTTTAAATACCTTGCATTATATCTATATATTATATTGATTTGTATAAATTGGTTGAATGTTTAATATGTATCTGCCATGAAATAGCCTGTGAAACTGATATGGCAATAAACCCTAATACAAACAAAACAAACGTCTTGTTTACTATGCAGACAAATCAGCTGAATGTTGGTTTTCATGGATTTAACTGTTGAAAGTGTTCCTTGACTGAGATTCTCCGTAGAGTTTTTGCTCCTCGAGAACGTCGTACATCACTTCAGCTGCCCCTGCATCCTGGACCTGAAGATGGGCACGCGGCAGCACGGCGACGACGCTTCCGAGGAGAAGGCCGCCCGCCAGATGAAGAAGTGCGAGCAGAGCACGTCTGCCACTCTGGGCGTGCGTGTGTGTGGGATGCAGGTAAAGGCGACTGTAGTTTAGTTTCATTTTATATTATTATTTGACGTATATTCGAATATAACCTAGTCACCTAACATGATGTGTTTTTATCACATTACTTTTTGACGTCCCTAAGCTGGTGTTTAATGTATGTGAAATGACACAATCACAAGATTGGGACCATCAGTGTGTTTTTAACTTGTCACTCCCCCTCCTCCTCTTTCTTTTCATGTAGCTCCACCAAGAACGCACATCCTGTTTAAAGTGCACACGCAGCATTTAAAGTTATACCCGCTGCCTTGTTTGAGTTCACTCTGGTCCTTTGTTCAAGCTTTCAAGCAGGAAGTGGCTTTCATTAATGGCCTTCCTGCTTTCTAATTCTAGAGCCACGATAAGGGGGCTGTGAAGTGAGGAATGAGGCTGCTAGGCTGAGTGAAGTGGCTCCCATTAAAGCTGTTCGCTTACGTCTGGCTGAGAATAGCTGTTTTACTCTAACTGATAATGTCGAGCTCTGATAACTGTTTGCAGTCAACGACCGGAGCAAATTATCGCCCTGCTTTGCGTCGTCATATTGATTGATGAACGTGCATACAGGCGAGACACTAAACGTAACCTCCAAGAAAGATGGTGTCGTGATTAGGGCTGGTTATAAAATAAAAAAATAAAAAAAAAAACTATAAATTTGGTAGACTTCTGTTCGGTCTATGAGAAGGACTGTCACAGTTAAAATACTTAATGTGTTTTGAGGGAAAATATTGTACAATAATAATTTGAGTCCTAATCGAGACCTTATTGCACACAGTTAATTAACTCCAGCAGGTGCTTATCAGAGTCTCTGCATGTCGGTGGATGGAATGGGCACTATGTAAATTTCATCATGCTGTTTGTTGTGCAATTTCCTGCTTAACGAATTTACGGTAATGTAGCGTGCGGAACATATAAAAACCCTGAAATTCCTTTTGCCCTTTTTTTTTCTGTTTGTCCCAGGTGTACCAGATGGACACAGGCCACTATCTGTGCCGCAACAAGTACTACGGTCGAGGTCTGTCGATCGAGGGCTTCCGCCAAGCACTCTACCAGTACATGCACAACGGTGCCGAGCTGCGGCAGGACCTATTTGAACCCATCCTGAGGAAGCTGCGCAGCCTCAAAGGCGTCCTCGAGCGCCAAGCCTCATACCGCTTCTACTCCAGCTCTCTACTCATCATCTACGAAGGCAAGGAGCCTGAGCGAATCGAGGCATCCTCCGAGAAGGAGATCACCACAGGGGGCCATTCCCCACCCCTGGACCCACCTCCTGCCTCAAACGTTGACGTGCGCATGATAGACTTTGCCCACAGTACCTTCAAAGGCTTTCGGGACGACCAGATGGTGCACGACGGGCCCGACCGGGGCTACATGTTTGGACTTGAGAGCCTCGTCAACATCCTCGAAAGAATCCGCGAAGAGAACCCGTAGCCAAAACTGATCTTTTGCCTCAGCATTTTCTTTCTTTCTTTTTTTTTTTAATGAACTCCACTTCCTGTCTCATCCTCAGTTATTTCTGGACCGTCTACACGGTGGCGGGGCAAAACTGATGTTTCGGGTTTCTGTGAGACAAGCTGCAAGCAGGGAGACACAGCCTCTGCGTCTTTCAGCAATCAGCACCCAGAGCACGACGCTTTTCACATGGGAGGGGAGGGGGGGGGGGGTAAACTGTAGGTCACCTCTGGCTGGGTCTTTATTCGCACCCCTGAACAGAAATGGCAGGAATGGCTCTGTGAAACAGGAGCCTGGGGTGGTGGGGTGGTCACTTTTTCTGTCCTGTGGATTCGTCGCCACCGTGTGGCCGTCTGAGGTTTCGCAGCAAGATAGGAGTAATTAGCCACAGCTCAGGGCAAGTCCAGGGTCAGATCGGCTTTACATTGTCCGGTCAGTGGAGCGGTGTGTGTCAGGGATAGTAAGTTTGGGGAATTATACCTCGCTGCAGTATTCCTACAGGGGCTCAGGAAAGGGAGCAGTTATGAAAGCTTTATTGTAAAATAAAGGTGGAAGGCTTACCAGCCCCCCCCCCCTGATGAAAAATTAAAAAGGTAATTCTTGCCTTGTAGTATCAGTCATCATTCACAACCTAGCTGTGCAAACTAAAACAATTCCTGTTTAAGGTCACATGCTTTTTTGTAATATATATATTTTTATTTGGAAATTGTATAATTTCTGCAGTTATCCACTTCAGTTAGAGACAGCATTGCATTTTGGCATTTTATTCATTTATTTTTGCTTTACTTTCTTTTAGTTTTTTTTGTAATATTCCTGTCTGTTCTGGTTTATGGTAGTACTACGTGTCCTAGGCTAGTCTGTAGGACAGTGTGTGTATATCCGTAGACGTCGTCTTTATCCCTTATTTTTCTTAAGTATGCTTATTCTGAAAGAGATCCTTCTTGTCTTTTTGCACTGTAGATTTGGATAGTGCTCTAAAAGCACCCAGCATGGTTCTTCGAATCTCCCCTCACGGTTTTATTCCTGGTTTTTAGGACTGTTTGTTTATAAACGACCCCGATATCACATTCAGAACAAACCGTCCATCAGCACATGTAGCAACATGATTAGAGACACCACCTTCTCATCACCTTTTGCTCGTTGTGTCCTTGCTCCTTCTCTCATCACCACTCGAGTAGGGTGTACTGTGTTTAGACGGAACTATAGCCATTGTCTTTTATTTATTTTTTTTTCTTTTCCCTCTCTGGCACACCACAGACAGACACTACTTCATCTAGATTGTCATCTCTGTGTTATCAGATGCAATGTGTTGTTCTGCACACGCATAAATTCGTATAGAGAGTATCAGTGTCGTGTTGGTGTTCTATTGTAACCCCTGAACTTTATAGAAGTGCCGCCTTTTTGTATGTTATTTGTATCAAAAATAAAGAGCGGTCATCACTACAGAGTCTAGAATAGATTAGATTATTCTATTCGTCTTGCTCTGGATATCACAGGAATCTGCTCCGTCCCCACCTCTTGGAGTTCAGAATGTACTCAGCCCATGTAATGGGAAAACACACACTGAAACAGATTCATCAGCATTTGTCCGAGTGTGAAGAATATATTGTGACATGCATATCTTCATATGTATATGTTTGTGTGTGTGTGATTTATATATATATATATATATATATATACACACACGCACTATATAAAACAAATAACTGACCGTTTTGCTGTGCAGACTCGCGTAACAAAAAGCAATCCAGGATTTACAGACACATCTTGATTCCTTCAGAGTCATGGTTACAAAATAATGCTCAGCTCTCCTACATGTGTAAATACTTACCCAGGGTTTATGTTTGTCCAGCCTTTCAGTGTTCGAGAGCTGACCAGGATATGAAGGTTTAAAAAGATGTCACGAATCGTTACCCCGCTGCCAGATGGGTTCGATTCTTGTCTTCTCTAACATTAATGGAAAATCTGTTCTGTGCCAGGGCAGGAGAAGGAAATGCTCACACGACTAGCAGAAAAAGAAAAAAAAAATTTAGTGTCGGGAAGAAATCATAAACAGGTCTCCTCTGTGGTGGATGTTTTTAGTCTGTCCATAGATGCGAGATTGTACGTGTAGAGAGAAAACTGTATTACCCTCCCTAAAAAATTTAAAAAAAGTATGTATTTCTCCCTTTGTTGTTGTTGCATGGATGGATATTTTTTTAAGAAAAAATATATATGACATCTTTGAATGTGAGTTATAAATCATTTATTTAAGAAAATGGTTTTGTGTCCTTTATTTCTTTGCCCATGGGAACCAAGCGGTAAGTATAACAAGTCGGTTTTATCACTGAAATGATTGTCTTGAAATATGGAAATAGTTTTGATGTAAAGAAATGGGAATGACTGAAACACTGCATATGTAACAAGAGGCCTGATTTCTATCCAGCTCTATAAAATTTGCACATTATTCAAGAATGTGCTTTCAGGGTTAAATAGACTTTTACAGTACATCTTATTGTACTGAAAGAATATTATGGCTCTAATCATGATCCAGTTTGGGTTTACACCAGTACCCTGAACCTCTTTATGTAAGGAAAAACACAATCGAGTATAGGGTGATGTAATGCAGCCTGAGAAATAGTTACTTTAACCACACCCAAGTGTTTCCTGTGCTACTATAACAATTTGCTGATAATTACACCTTTTTTTTGTTGTTGTCTAAACTAGGAATGTCCTTTTGCGTTCATAATTGTTTAATTATTCTAATAATACCTCATAATATTCTTAATGAGGTTCCTTCCATTTCCCATCCTCTGCATTTTGATTAGCAGTTCCTCTATCCACCTAATGATGATCTGGTAATCAAATGAAGATATTACCTCATAATATGGTATACAAGTTGATGAGGATGCTGCCTACTATTGGTGAGGATGCCTATGACGTGCTCACAGTATGACACAAATGTTGATATAAAAAGACTGCCAAACAGAATTTCTATTGCGTATATATACTGTAGATTGTTTTCTGATGAAATAACATTTGTTTGTAATTGTTCAGTATTAAACTGATTATGTGGCGAATGTGATTCAATTCCCCATGGATAGATTTTTTTATTTGTGATATTTCTATATAACATGAATATCCATTTATTTATTCAAAAAGAACTAAATGCGCTTCTGAAAGTCGCTCTAGATCGGAACGTCTGCCAAATGCCATAAATGTAATGTATATGAAAAATTTGAGGTTTGTTTATACATCTTTCCAAGGTCATGTGACTAAAGTACCAGTCAAAAGTTTGGACACACAAGGTGTTTTGTTTTACGGTGCATTTTCTAAATTCTGCAACAATACTGAAGATTTCAGAACTCTGAAATAAGAAATTACTGTACATAAATAATGAGTTAGTTATTTTAAAACATGAAGGTCAGCAGTTCTGGAAAAGTATTGTCAAGTGAATTACCAAAACCCATCAAACGGTTGATGGACCTGGCTCTCATGATGACCATCCCAGGAAAGCAAGACCAAAGCTTACCTTTGCTGCAGAGAAGTTCATTTAGAGCTACCAGCCCCAGAAATCACCAATTAACAAACAGCATCTCAGATTAGAGTCGTTATGGAAACTTTATAGAGCAAAAGCAGCGGACACATCCCAACATCTCAATAAACTGTTCAGAGCAGAACACTGCATATTATGGATGCCTTCAGCATTGTTTTACAGTGTAGAAGGACATACAAATCAGGAAAAACCATGGTATTAGAAGGTGCTTACAAACTTTTGACTTTTGACAGAGCAGCTGTGACAGAAAATTGACCTTTTTTAACCAGTCAGAATCAGGAATTCATTTAAATGAACAAAAGGTCTATGTTGAAGACTGAGTGTCTGTTTAAATATTAAGATATTTTTCTGGGAAATATCTCAAAACTCAGCATTCTTCTTCAACAAGACTACAAAAGGTAAAGAAATTATAATCTCATAAAAGTTATCATTTTGAAATCTGCATGACCTTATAATTTTCCCTACACTGTCAGAATTTCCTAGCAGTAGAAACACTTTGTGTATCAGTCTGCCCTAGTTTCTCAATACAGAATGGTGGTAGCACTGAAAACCAATGTACAGTTTTACTGGAGGTAGCATTTCCTGACATTCTGGTAGCACTTTGTGACACGATCAGTTTAACTTTATTAGGATATAACCACTATCACTGTAACACTGGTAGCACTTTTTGACACGTAAACGTTATTCATCAACCCACTAAAAGTCGACTTTTAAATGAATAATGCAAATAAAATATACACTAAAACACAAAACGATTCAATTACATGAAACGTCCATGTTAAACATGACACAAGTCGCTGAGTGCTGTCGCAGGGATTTATGGGTAGGGCTCGTGACGCATTTGTGCACACTTGTGCGCGAGCTCAGGCTGCGGATAATAAAAGATGCTCTCTCTCTTTTTTTTTTTTAACACACTAGTGCTGTTTAAGACGGAGACTCCGTGTTTTTACTTCCTGGCCACGTTGTTCTGCTGTGATTGGTCGAGAGGAAGGACGAATGGGGCGCGGCCAAATCAGGGCTATGGATCAGACCATTGTGGAAAATAAAAGGGGTGCTTTTCTGGTTAAATACATAAAAGTCCATTAAATAGCTATATAGTTGTTTCTAGTATTTTAATGTACCATGAGTCAATTAATAAAAACATAAAGAAAATATAAACTTACGAGGTTGAGTCCAAAAAAAAAAAGTAGTCCTCTGCCTTTGGTCCAAAGTTTATGCTTCAGCCTTACTATCAGCATCTCACTGTAACGAGTACTGTTGGGCACTTTTTCCTGATAATGTTCCAATCCTGGCCCTTGAGAATCCCATAAAACTGTAAACCTAATTAATTTCCTGGCTGATGGTTGACTTTTGATCTTTTTCTTGGTCGGAAATTGATTTTTGTTCCATACTTTGCCGTTACTTTCTGGATCGTAGTGATGAATCTGTCTCATCAACAGTAATGAATCTTTTAAGAAACTTTCACCTCCCTTAGAGTTTTGGTCCAAATTTTGTTTTTAGATATCCGAACTCTTCTTTTTATGATATTCTGTGCTTTATTTCAGTTTTCATCCAGCATAAATTTTTTTTAATCACTTCTTGCTGCTTTTCTTTTCTTGCAAATCACAAGCGGTGCATCCATTTATTTTTTTTCAAGTCACAGGTAAAAATAAAGTGATGTAACACATTCACACATGCACAACAGGTGTTCTGTCATAATTTCAATGTCTTCAGTATTCATGTGGATTTTTTAAAATACAAATAAAAACAACTGAAAATACAAATAAAATACAAATAAAAACAATCTTTTCACTAGTGCTGTACATCTATCTATCTATACAAATGTAAATTTATTTGTCGCATACACAATATGATATATAGTGAAATGATTGTAGGACCACCTATGACTTAAAATTAATAAAGTATTTTAATAAAGAATATGAAATAAATAAGAGTATAAAAATAAAACATTCAATATAAAATATAAATTAAAAATAAAAATTATAAAAAATATAGAAAAACAAAAATATATAAAATATAAAATATATTATAATATAAAAATATATAAAATATAAAAATATAGAAAACAAGTAATACAAGTACATGTACAAGTAATAAAATGTTTTTTTAAAGCTATGTTTAGTCACAAGTAGAACAATGTGAAAGTTTCAGATGTGCAAAATGTACACCATGTGCATATATCTCTATGTGTAATCTCTCTCTATATATATACTGTATTTGTGTGTATTGCACATGACTTGACTCGAGTTATGTTTTGAGAAAGCGCGTGCCCTGTGAGATAATGGTATCCTCCGACGACCAACTGAACTGTTACGACACGGGCGACGTCACAGTGCCACGCCCACTCGCCTGGATCCTGGAGGAAACTCGGTGCTTATTCATTGAATAAAAACCTGTTTGTTGTTGGAATAAGTTTGCCGGAGATCCGGGTGTGTCCCGGGTGCAGCAGGTGTCTTGTTTAAGTCACAGAGATACAACTCATAGACATTTCTTTTCTCTAAAGTCCGGACCAGGTCTACAAGTTCCACCACATTAGGGCTGCTAGTCTGTGTGACATTACACCGAGCCGGTGAGTGAGAGGATTCTCTGACTAATAGCTTCTTTATAAACATTTATTTTCTATTTTGTACTTGATAACTTAATCAGAACTCGCGTTTAAGTTTTATTTATTTATTTTTTTAATTATTGTAAAACCTAGTAGACGGTGTATAGTTGGACAGTTTAGCATCGTAAGATGCTAATACAGCTTAATTCATGGACCGTCTAGCGAAGTATTAAGTCAATATTTATTCTTCATGTCATATAAATATAGTATATTTTGCTCTGTATTTGTTCGTTAATTATTAATTTCACTTCTCGGTTTAGTCACCCTGCAGCGAAACTGTATTTTTCTGTTCAGAAGGTTGAATCCCAAATTAATTCATTTTAAAAGTGCAGTGCACTACAGGACTATCACTTCCGGTTCCGGTGTAGGGCACAGACGTAGGGTGTGTTTCTCAATTTGGAATTTAACCACTCATACATGAAAAACAAAGTTTTAATATATTTTTTCCACTTACAAAGCAATAGTTGTCTAATCTCCACTTACTTTATAGCAAGTGTGTTATATTGTCTTTTACTTTTATTGTAGGGAAAGATATTGCCTATTATTCTCCTGTCTTATTTGTAATGTTTAATGCCTACAAAATAGTATCGTTAACTCCTTGTGTTGTTCTTTGGATTCGGATTACCTGTTTCAAACTTTGTATCTATTTATAAAAAAAAATTTATATATTAGTGACTACAAAAAAAAAAATGTGATGATTCACCTTATTGTTCCCCTGCAGGTGCGGTTATACCTGTCGTACCTGATGCTGCGGTGCATCACGACTCATTCAGACTATATTTGACCGCTACATTCTTTACCCATTCATTATGAAAGCTCTGATCCTGGTCGGAGGCTACGGCACGAGGTTACGGCCTCTCACACTCAGCGTGCCCAAGCCTCTGGTGGAGTTCTGCAACAAACCCATCCTGCTTCATCAAGTGGAAGCCTTGGTCAAGGTCAGTGCAAATTTTACAACACAAAACAAGTGCTTTTTATCATATTTGCAGCTTCTTAGGCCAAACAATATCCCTGACACACCATGTCAGACCGCCCTGGACTGATAGTGATTAACGAGCTTGTTTCAGCCTTGGTGTGGCATTTGGTCCAATATAAACATTAGACATATTTAGGTTTATCTGGTACATTTGCAGTTTTAATTGTGGTTACACGTCAGCCTTACTTTCCTGTAGCATGCACACTGCATCATGGTGACAGGTATCATTAACATTGATTTACATTTTCATCTTCAGTACACTTTTAGGATGCACTGTTAATCATGAAAATAAACAAAGTAAATATAATATGCCCAATAATTCATGGTGGCACATTGACTTAGCGGTTAGCACTGTCGTCTTATACCTCCAGGGTTGAAGGTTCCATTCCTGTCTCGGGGTCTGTGTGCAAAGAGTTTGCATGTTTTCCTCGTTTTTGGTGGATTGCTGGGTACTCCAGTTTCCTTGCACAGTCCAAAGAAACGGAGATTAAGCCAATTGCCCCGTAGCATCGAGCTGGCAACCTAACCCCTTAAGTAAGTGCGTCATAAATGATGGATGTATCCCCAGGGTGGGGAGTATCCATCACTCAATGTGCCGTGGAAAATGCCCCCTTCTTAATGTGCCCTCACGTAGATAACCTGGCACCTGAAAATATTCATTCTGGAATTGAGTAGCATGGAAACCTACGTCTAATAACTTCAGTAGAAGTACAAGTTCTCCCTACAGCCCAATGTCTTATTATTAATCAGATTATTAATGCGAATAAAAAAAATGTTCACTTTTCTCTTTCTGATTCTTATGTTCTCATCACTTTGGGGTCAAATGCTGCATGTTGGTCACATGATCACCTTCATGTTTGCATGGTTGTCTCTTTTTGTGTGTGCGTACAGGCCGGGGTGCGGCATGTCATTCTGGCCGTCAGCTACATGTCGGACCTTCTGGAGAGAGAGATGAAAGCGCAGGAACAGAGAGTAAGACACTATGTTTGGTCTCATGGTTGATCCGTTTGCATATGTTTACTGTGCTATTGATATTGTCACTAAACAACAGGAAATGGAAATAGGAATCTCAAAATACTCTGTACTTTCTTCCACAGCTCGGAATTAAAATCTCTCTTTCACATGAAAAGGAGCCGCTGGGGACAGGTAGATAAAGAGCCTTGCACTTAATACTATGTGATTCACTTATTGCCACACTGACTCCAAAATCTATTTACAAAAAAACTAATTTTACATTTATAAGATTGAACAGAATTGGCTGGTTTTCAGTTCGATTGGCCATGACTAGTGATCGGCCGTGAGTTAGAAGCCGCTAGAAGCCACACAAGCGCCGGTTTGCTTGCAGCTACTCAACCCGCACGTTCACTCTCAATTTGAGTTTTGAGATTTTGGAAGCATTTGTGGTGGCAAAATGTCGCCATTTCTTTATAATCCTATGGGAGGTGCACTCTGAACTATTTGCACATTTTCATCCGATGTTGTAGGATTAAATTATTATGCTTGTTTAGAAATAATTATACTGTAGCAGAGAACAGAGAAGTTATTTTGTATTGTTTAAATTCCGCGCTTGGTTTTTAAGTGAAAAAACTAATATTATAATGTAATGTAAAATCGAGACATTTATAAAATCACAATACTTATAGAATCGCAATTTTAATTGAATAGGCACCCAGGTATCTCATGATGATATCGTATCGGCTGGTGAACGGTGATTCCCATCCCTAATGCTTTCGAAGGAAAAACGGGTGGGATTAGCTATTGTTACTCTCCAACTACTAATTTTTTTTCAACAATATCACCCCCTGAAGGTTTTTATTCCTTTGATACACTCCAACAACATACCATTTTTAGAGTTATTAATCACGTCTGTGGAACAACTGTGAAACAAGTCGATTATGTTACCGCGCTCCTGCATTCGCTCAAGTAGGGTTAGGTTTTTTCCTCCCTTTTTCTTTTCTGAGAAACGAATATTGAAAAAAAAAAAGTGGTTTTCTGTTCTATTTGTTTGTTTATTTATTGTTTTATATCGGAAAAATAAAAGAATGACTGATGCATAGATTTGTGTGCATCACTGAGAATAACAGTTATTTTTTTGCATCTGCTTTTCTGTTCTCCTTCAGCTGGTCCCCTGGCTCTGGCTCGCGAGCTGCTGACTGACAGCGACGAGCCTTTTTTTGTGCTCAACAGCGATGTGATCTGTGACTTCCCTTTCGAGGACATGCTGAAGTTCCACAAGAGACATGGGAAAGAAGGCACCATTGTCGTAAGTCACATTCAGCCCTGAGTTTCAAAGACCTAGATGGCTAGTAACATTTCAAACTTGCGTTCGCAGCTGCAAACCCTCATATATTTTTTTTCAAATGCACCTGAGCTCCAAGTAAACAAATTATTTTTTTGATCTCCAGGATGCGTACTTGTTTAACATTTCATCTTCGCTGTTGGACTGTGAATTTGAAGTGCATTGTAATAGTTCTAGGAAGTCCTCTTTTCTTGCGCACATGCGCACACACACATGCACACACCAGAACAAGGTGCTAAGATGTTTTGTGAACCGTCATGTGTTGAAAATGACCAATAATAAACTAGTAATAACAGATGATCACATAAATTCTAATATCTGACAAAGAAATGCCATTTATTCACCTCTATCTATCTATCTATCTATCTATCTATCTATCTATCTATCTATCTCTCTATATGAAGATTTTAAAGATGAATATTAATATTGTATACATTATACTGTATAATTTATAACACTGGCCAACTGCTGTATTTTTTTGTATCTCTTATATGAATATTTTCAATCATGAACAGCTATGAAAGTAGCTCATGAAATTATGAGTTAAAAAGTTTAGATGTCATATCCATACCTGACCCATTGTCATACGATGGCTTAACGTGACAGGTAACTAAAGTGGAGGAGCCGTCCAAGTACGGTGTGGTGGTGTACGAGGGAGAGACCGGCCGCATTCACCGGTTCGTCGAGAAGCCACAGGTTTTCGTCTCCAACAAGATCAACGCCGGAATGTACATCTTCAGCCCGAGCATGCTGAGCAGAATACAGGTCAGAGTGAAACCCTGGCATGGCCCAGTCTGATCAGGTCGAAGGTGTTGATTCACTTCTATAATAGTAGGTCCAGCCGCAAGACAAATCAGGGTTTTTTTTTTGTTAATGAATGCACTTGTTCATATAAGGGAGATTAAGTTAAATTGCCATTGTATAGAATAATAAAAAAATGCTTTGCCTCAAAATGCCTATAAATCACAATATCTGCTCACTGATTATTTTTCTTTGATTCCTTTTATTTATTTCACTATCCGTGAATTCCCCCAGTTGCGACCCACATCTATTGAGAAGGAGATTTTCCCAGTTATGGCTGAGGAGGGGCAGCTTTATGCTATGGAGCTTCAGGGTACATTAGCGCACACCCTCTTCACATCGTTTTAACATTCGTTTACACTATTTCACTGCCTTAATCCTTAATATGCCCTATATACGCCAGGCTTCTGGATGGACATCGGTCAGCCTAAAGACTTCCTGACCGGCATGTGCATGTACCTCCAGTCTGTCAGACAGAACGCTCCCGAGAGGCTGCGCACAGGACCCGGCTTCCTCGGCAACGTGTTAGTGGTAAGAAACACGCACACTGTCGTTTTCCTTGGTCTCGAAATATATTGCCCACTAGGTGGCGGCATGACTTCATTATTTTGACCATCATTTTTGTGAATTTATTTTACATTATTTTGATACATTTCATGCAAAGAAAAAATAAAAAACAACACAACTGAGGAGTTTAAAAATGAGCACTTTGTTGTACAGGACCCAACAGCGGTGATCGGGGAGAACTGTACAATCGGGCCAAATGTGACCATTGGCGCCGGGGTGGTGCTGGAGGACGGCGTGAGGATCAAGCGCTGCACCGTGCTGAAGGGAGCTCACATCCGTTCACACTCCTGGCTCGAGTCATGCATCGTGGGCTGGAGCTCTTCCGTAGGACAGTGGGTGAGGACTCGTACTGTAACTCCGCAGTGCTCTGCTGCTATCAGCGTCTGTGGCGATTGATGACTAATGCCATCTTGGAAAAATACACCTACACATCATGTCTCAAACAGGGTGTATTTTGCTCCATTAGGCTGCTTATGTTTCTTGCCAGCGTTACTGTTTAGCCGTAACCTTCACATTTTTTGCTATGGTGATATGGTGGGAGTTGATTCACTGAAGAGGAAAGGGCACAGGACGTCAAAGATGCTTACTTTCAGTTCACCCAGACTTTATCTAGGTGACCTTTAACTTTAAATTTATGAGCTTAATCGCAAACATATAATTTCTTTTAAATGACGCAATATTTTGTCTTTTATTTTCATAATTCGAACATCAGGATTCTGAAGCTTGTGGCCAGAACATCCCAGGGGAAAATAAAAGTATGCCGAGTATTTTAAATCCTAGCATGCTAAAGCATGCTGAAGTGTACTTGCAGCCAGACTAATGAATAGATATATAATTAAACTTAGCTATTTTTTTACTAAATGTATACAAGTTGTAATTAAGTAATAGAAAAATATATTTTTTTAGTGTATGAAGAGTACTTTTGTGTGATAAAGTAGAACAACATTAAGTTTACTTACTAAGTAGACTTAATGCCTATATGGCAGTGTACAGTGTACAGTCGTGGCCAAAAGTTTTGAGAATTACATAAATATTGGAAATTGGAAAAGTTGCTGCTTAAGTTTTTATAATAGCAATTTGCATATACTCCAGAATGTTATGAAGAGTGATCAGATGAATTCCATAGTCCTTCTTTGCCATGAAAATTAACTTGTCTCTGAAAAAAAACTTTCCACTGCATTTCATTGCTGTCCTTAAAGGACCTGCTGAGATCATTTCAGTAATTCAGAGAATGTTGATGATCATTATGTCAGGCTGATTGGGTTAGAATGGCAGAGTTGACATGTTAAAAGGAGTGTGATGCTTGAAATCATTGTTCTTTCATTGTTAACCATGGTGACCTGCAAAGAAACGCGTGCAGCCATCATTGCGTTGCATAAAAATGGCTTCACAGGCAAGGATATTGTGGCTACTAAGATTGCACCTAAATCAACAATTTATAGGATCATCAAGAACTTCAAGGAAAGAGGTTCAATTCTTGTTAAGAAGGCTTCAGGGCATCCAAGAAAGTCCAGCAAGCCAGGATCGTCTCCTAAAGAGGATTCAGCTGCGGGATCGGAGTGCCACCAGTGCAGAGTTTGCTCAGGAATGGCAGCAGGCAGGTGTGAGCGCATCTGCACGCACAGTGAGGCGAAGACTTTTGGAAGATGGCCTGGTGTCAAGAAGGACAGCAAAGAAGCCACTTCTCTCCAAAAAAAAAACATCAGGGACAGATTGATCTTCTGCAAAAAGTATAGCAAATGGACTGCTGAGGACTGGGGCAAAGTCATATTCTCAGATGAAGCCTCTTTCCGATTGTTTGGGGCATCTGGAAAAAGGCTTGTCCGGAGAAGAAAAGGTGAG
The DNA here is from genome assembly GCA_013621035.1 of Clarias magur. Classification (NCBI taxonomy): domain Eukaryota; kingdom Metazoa; phylum Chordata; class Actinopteri; order Siluriformes; family Clariidae; genus Clarias; species Clarias magur. The sequence goes on from QNUK01000174.1 coordinate 996,890, forward strand.
CGCTAACATCAGTCCTGTGTCATGCCAACAGTAAAGCATCCTGAGACCATTCATGTGTGGGGTTGCATCTCATCCAAGGGAGTGGGCTCACTCACAATTTTGCCCCAAAACACAGCCATGAATAAAGAATGGTACCAAAACCCTCCAACCCTCCAACAGCAACTTCTTCCAACAATCCAACAACAGTTTGGTGAAGAACAATGCATTTTCCAGCACGATGGAGCACCGTGCCATAAGGCAAAAGTGATAACTAAGTGGCTCAGGGACCAAAACGTTGAAATTTTGGGTCCATGGCCTGGAAACTCCCCAGATCTTAATCCCATTGAGAACTTGTGGTCAATCCTCAAGAGGCGGGTGGACAAACAAAAACCCACTAATTCTGACAAACTCCAAGAAGTAATTATGAAAGAATGGGTTGCTATCAGTCAGGATTTGGCCTAGAAGTTGATTGAGAGCAGCGCAGTCGAATTGCAGAGGTCGTGAAAAAGAAGGGCCAACACTGCAAATACTGACTCTTTGCCTAAATGTCATGTAATTGTCGATAAAAGCCTTTGAAACGTATGAAGTGCTTTTAATTATATTTCAGTACATCACAGAAACAACTGAAACAAAGATCTAAAAGCAGTTTAGCAGCAAACTTTGTGAAAACTAATATTTGTGTCATTCTCAAAACTTTTGGCCACGACTGTGTGTACTAACTTGCATACCTGCCACAGTCATTAAAGTATAAAATTTAATATAATGCAAGTACATTACTGCAGTTTTTACTGTGTAACAAATACACAAGACCGTGGGAGAAAACCGGAGTACCCGGAAGAAACCCACCAAGCACAGGGAGAACATGCAAACTCCATGCACACAGAGGCGGGAATCGAGAGTGGCTGGGAATCGAACCCGGACCCTGGAGGTGCAAGGCAACAGTGCTAACCACTACACCACCAACATAGTTTACTACTGTATTGCGAATGAGTTACCATTGCAGTAAAGGCTTTTAGGAACTTTAACAAATGATGAACGTATTTTCTTGCCTATAACATGCTTTTATGGCCAGTGAAACACATTATATTTGTAATGACGAGGCACAATTCATTTAAGAGCTCAATGGATTTCATTTAACTGCACATGTTGTTTAAAAATAAATAAATGAACGAGTAACAAGAGATTAGTGCGCTGAAATATAGTCATGAATAAATGTTTAAATTTAAATAAGAACATACAGAGACTACAGATTAAATTTTTTCTAATGTATGTTTTCTGTAAATTGTTATAATGATTATTTCTAGCATATTTCTTTAAAAAATGCCAAAAGATAACGTTTAAATATATGTGCTTTCGATTCAGTTTTTGGAAAGTGTACTATAATGCAATTATTTAGAAATATGTTTAGTTCCAAAAACTGGTAAAAACATGATGTTGGTATACATTTCTATATATTAATTAAGCATTCCTATAGAAGATTTGAGTATATTTGTAATGCACTAAAGTCTATGTATGTATGTATTTTATTTATTTATTTAACCAAGGATATTACAAAAGATATCAGTCATATTGTGGCTTGCAGTCAGCGCTGTGTCTCTTATGTAGTGTTAAAAGATCCTGATGTCAGCTTGGATGTGAGCAGGAGCAGCACCAACCTGATGGTCTTAACTTGTCCTCTGTTGTGTTTAAATTATGTACCCCACCTGCCTCATGCTAATAATAGCCTCCCGTTGCCTGTGTTATCACCTCATTCTCTATTTTAAGATGGTTATGGGATGGGCCATGTGGTATAACAATGCTTTTAACAGGCTGTGAGCCAGAGGAAGAGGTGTTTGTGGAAGCTGACCTTGTAAACCGATCTGAGAGTGGCATTAGATACGGGTTTCTGCATACATATGGAGAACCTCTCGATCCATGTGCTTTTACACGTACACTCATAAGCTATTGTGTCTGATATGGGTCAGATAAATGTAGTTGTGATTTTCATAGGTTGTTCTTCTGAAGTGGATTGGTAAGAGCTACAGAAGCATGAAACGAAACAGAGCTTGGAGAGAGGTGGGGGGTGTATCGATTGGTTCAAGATGAAAGTAAATGCGACAGAAATAAAATATTAGAGAAACCGATGGCCTTTACTCTCACGCAGAGTTCTAAAGCTTTTGAGACAAAGAAGGCTTGTGGTGATTAACCTGAGGGTGTATTGACTGCCTGAGTGTGTGCACTGGACCTGGTGTCTAAAAAAGGAAGAAAAAAATGCTTTTTTTTATGACTTGAGTTGGCTCTCAGTTCAAAAGAGCTCAGTTCAGAGTTGAATTTATACACTTCGACACGCTCAATCACATAATGACAACTTGATCTTCGTGAAGAATTTCGGATCTTTGGTCATGGCTTCATTCTGTCCCGTTTCTCTTTCAGGTGCGGATGGAGAACGTGTCGGTTCTGGGTGAGGATGTGATCGTCAGTGACGAGCTTTACATCAACGGCGCGAACGTTCTGCCCCACAAGTCCATCACAGACTCTGTGCCTGAGCCTCGCATCATCATGTAGAAATCATGTACATTCTTGTACTTCTTGAGCGTGTATGCGGGGAGTGCTAGCCGTATGGGGGCGTTGTGGAATTTTAGCACGGACAAAAAAAAACAAACACAGGAGGGTCATAATAAATATGATGTAAGTATTGTAAAGGATAGGCGGCGATGTCCGTGTATTTAATGAAAGTTATTCTCGAGTTCTTAAAGAAAAGCCCTGTGTATATGATATGATCAAGTGAAGGATGGATCAAATGTCACATTGCCTTAAAAATGGGAAAGCTGGTCCCTTATGCAACTTCATTTTTTTTATTTTATTTTTTTATTATTTTGTCTTTTTCCTTACTGATGATTTGGGATAATAGGCTTGTCTGTGCAGTGTGTATGTATGATACTAGAAATGTAGTATCTCAGTGAAGCTTACATTTCAGTGCCATAGTATGCACTTTATCCAGGTTAAAGGAATATCCAGTCGTATTTCAACCTAATCTCTATCCACTGCACATACTGTAGTGTTTGTGTATTATATTATTACATACATAGGATATACAGATCCTAATTCTGCATAAAGAAAAGAACAAAAGACCTGTTTACTGAAAATTCACTTATAGTGAAAGTCTAAGGAAAGATGTATGGTGTAAAGTATGTGAGCATGCACTATATGGTCAAAATTATGTGGACACTGTCGAGTCGCTGACATCCCATTTTAAAATCATTGCCAGTAAAATTGACCCTGTTTTACTGCTGTAGTAACCTTCAGTTGTTTGGGAAGTTTTTACACTAAAGATTGAAGACGTGTGATCATTTGGCCACAAAAAGAAATGCAAGTGATCTAGCAATGGTGATCTAGAGCAAGAGTGTTTGAAGTGCAGGAAGTGTTCCAGTTCACTTCAAGGGTTTCTTGTCTTCATGGAGCTCACTCAGTACACCGAGGCATTGTCATGCTGCAATATGTTTGCGTGTTTTAAAGGAAATCATCTATTATTTTACTGCATGCTAAGATATTGTGTACAAATGTGTGCTTTTTAGGTTAGTGGTAACAGTTTGGACAAATATGAGTTTATGATAGTGTCCATATACTTTCAGCCATATAGTGTATAATAACAATATAAAATACATACCTTTTTAAATGTCTTGGGATGAGCGATCATAAAAATAGATTTTTACATCACTGAAGCAAAAGTGTAAAAGGTCCTTGGGGTTGCTTATAGTTAAAAAAAAAAAAAAAGCCATCTTGCATAAAACTTTTTTTGACAGAACTCAACAACTACTGTATCCCTTGGACATCATTATAAGTGATGGTAAAACAAATACAGTAAAATGAACTGCAAAAAGTGCAAAGTGCATGAATGTATAATGCAGTAGAAGAAAGATGTACAGACATAGTAGGTAGAGATTAGGTTGAAGAAATGTTTAAAGGTTTAAAAAAATTCATGAGTCTTTCACAAGCAGCAGATGAAGCAGGGGTGAGACGAAAAAGGAAAATCATGCTGCATACTTGTTTTAGCCAAGCTCATCGCTGTTCCACATTATGAATCATGTATGCACTGTGTTTGCGAGATTGTAATGAACAAATACTGGAATGCATCGTGTTAACTCGAACTGACAATGTAAGTATTTGAGCGCTACCACTAAAATGTCAGCCCGGATAACATGAACACTTTTAATGACATTTTTTAAAATCAGAATTAATATAAGTAATACAAGCAATCAGTCTGGTCTTTCTTTCTTTGTCAGATTAATGATCTCGCTCATGCTTGCCACATGTCGGGTATTAAGTCTTCGTCAGGGTAAAATACATCAACGTGCACCTCATAAGCCTGGAAATGTGTCTGCTCTCTGTTGTGCCATGTTGTGTTAAAGGCAGTCAGGAGTCCTATAAAAGCCATTAACCAGAGAGTAGCGTATTAGTCAAATCCTGAGACTGTTTTGGATGGAAGCCTTATTGGACCCACATCCTGAGAAAGTCGGAAAAAGAGCCAGTAATATTGACGTTAACATAAATCAGTAGCTAAATCCCAAGAAGCTTCCACATTTACTACATGAGGGAATGAAATATTAAACCTGTGCACCTTAGGTAGAACATTGTATTTCGAGTAGACAAGTCATTTAAGATAGGGCCATTGATTTTATACACTCAGGGCTCATTTACTGACCTGTAGAAACAAAATAATGGCTCATTGGCTTATGGCTTATGAGCTTAGTAAATTAGCTATAGAGAAGATTTTTTTTAATTTAGTTTCAATTAAAATAAATTCCTCAGCTTCAGCGTTTCTGAAGCGTTACCCCACTTTAGAAAAATTTGGCCAGTTACTGGTTAACCACGGGAGACTCTACAAGGATGAACAGAAACTCAAAGCCACTACAGTGTTGCCAGACAGTGCAGATTCCCACTCAAGCTGGCTATTTTTAAACACATCAGCCTGCAAATAACTGTATACATGAAAGACTTGTATACTGTGTTAATTGTAGGTTACACCACAGTGCAATTATTTATCTATTTTGTTAACAGTTCTGACAAATCAGAGGATTATAGAGTATTCATGTACTCATTTTTAATCCATTATACTGTAATTTCAGTAGTACAACTTACACCAAAGAAGATGTTTTAAAGATCTATAATTACTGATATGATGTTTTCTACTTGATGCTTGTAAGGAGTCACCAGGATTCCCGACATGGACAGTCCTGCATTAGTAACATGACAATCCAATTTTTTGTTTTGTTTACCTTCAAATATGAAAAAAAAGCAGGGAGGCTGGTAAGGCAAGGACCAGCTAAAATGTTTAAACTTGTTTAGCAGACTTTCCACAATATTAAATGTAACTAGAAACAAATTAAATGTACAATGCCTTCTACTTTATTACCCTTTTTTAAAATTAGTATTTTTAACTGATTTACTTTGGGACATGTAGTCATTGAAAAATAATTAACTTTATAATGGTGTTATGAATGATGCCACACCGAAGTCTTGGGCACGAACTCTTGGGCACGTTTTATTCCTCCCATAAACAGTAATTTGGGTAGGTGGATCCCTGTGAATCAATTTAACAAATGTTGTTGTAGGATTTTCCATTAATTAATGGAGTAACGTTGACACTTTAAATAAAAAAAAAAATCTTCTCTATAGCTAATTTAATAAGCTCATAAGCCGTAAGCCAATGAGCCATTATTTTGTTTCTACAGGTCAGTAAATGAGCCCTGAGTGTATGGCCCAAACATATAGATGGTTTGGCGTGAGATCAGACTGTACTGTGCTTGAAGTCTTCTGTCAATGTCAATAATTTACATTTGCATAAAAGTCAGTGTGACATCCCCTTGTAAAAGCAAAAAATAAGGTAAAAGCTGAGACTTTTTGACTGAGACCTGCTGATAGTTTAGGACACCGTATGGCGTTAAACTATATATATGAGTTAAGTTCAAGTCAAACTGGGACTTTTGATTGTGTATAATAACAACCCAGATCTGAGAGTAAAAACTCCCTTTAGTTCCCTACGCAATCCCCTGTTGCATTAATGCACTTATTTCAGAGTTTCACTAGTTCTTGGATGAGCCATGATTGGACTGCCTGCTTCGTGTCTGAAACGCTGGCCTCTCAGGAACTCTTTTAATGGCCCAAACATGTAGATGGTTTGGAGTGAGATCAGACTGTACTGTGCTTGAACACAGTCAATGTCAATATGTCAATAATTTACATTTGCATAAAAGTCAGTGTGACATCCCCTTGTAAAAGCAAAAAATAAGGTAAAAGCTGTGAGCCACATATATCGGACAATAGAAGTCACTTTTTCCTAAGAACCATTAGTTATCACAGTCCTTTGGCTTGTTTACACTGTTGATGTTTTTTTCGTCTTGCACCACAAGTCACATTTGAGTCACTAATTTACTGGACCGTGACATCACTGTAAATTTATGATTCACAATTCAACTTGAACTTGATCAAATTTATAAATATGTGACTCAGGTATGTGTGACTGAATTTAGAAAAAAAAAAGTTTCTGTAATCATAAACACTGTTCTAACAGTCATCACAGGACTCTTATTTAGAGATGCTCACACTAAACAAACTTATCACAGTACCTTTTTTAGAAAAACAACTCACTCACATGGATAAACCCACATAATCTAAGGCTAATAATAAACAGAACTGAATTTATTGTTATTGAATAAAGACTTAAGTCCTGGAACTGTGTTGGACGCTCAGTGCCTTAATGCTGTGGGTTACTAATTATAGAGTCATTGGTTCAAGCCCCAACTCCAGTGAGTTCACAGTACATCACTCTACCCGAACCCTAACCCAAGACCTCCTGCGTTCTGACCCCAGATTTCTAAGCTGGGAGAGTTGAAGAAAAGTATACAGTATGTCACAAAAGTTAGTACACCCCTCACATCTCTGCAAATATTTAGTTATATCTTTTCATAGAACAACACTGCATAAATGACTCTTTGCTTTGACGCAATGAAAAGTAGTCAGTGTAAAGTTTGTATAACAGTGTAAATCTATTGTCCCCTCAAAATAACTAAAAATACAGCCAATAATAGCTGAACCCCTGGCAACAAAAGTGAGTACACCCCTAAGTGAAAATGTACAAATTGAGCACAATTAGTCATTTTCCTTCCTCTTTGTCATTCGGCTCATTAGTGTTACACTGTCTCAGGTGTCTCCAGATAGCAGGTGAGTTAAATTTGGTATAAAAGCTCTTCCACTCTCTCAACCTGGCCACTGAAAGTTCAATATGGCACCTCATGGCAAACAACTCTCAGAAGACCTAAAAAAACGAATTGTTGCTTTACATAAAAATGGCAGAGGCTATAGGGAGATAGCCAACATTCTGCAACTGTGCTGCAGCACAGTGGCCAAGACCAGCCAGCGCTTTAAGAGAACAGGTTCTTCTCAGAACAGGCCTCGCCATGTGTCTTGCCTAACCGTCCAACATGGTGGTGGTAGTGTCCTGATCTGGGGCTGCATGAGTGCTGCTGGCATTGGGAAGCTACAGTTCATTGAGGGAAACATGAATTCTAACATGTACTGTGACATACTGAAGCAAAGCATGATCCCCTCCCTCCAGAAACTGGGCCGCAGAGCAGCGTTCCAGCATGATAATGACCCCCAAACACACCTCCAAGATGACCACTGGCTTGCTAAAGAGGCTGAGGGTAAAGGTGATGGACTGGCCAAGCATGTCTCCAGACCTAAACCCCATAGAACACCTCTGGGGCATCCTGAAAAGGAAGGTTGTGGAGCACAAGGTGTCAAATGTCCACTACCTCCGTGATGTTGTGATGGAGGAGTGGAAGAGGATTCCAGTGGCAACCTGTGAAACTCTGGTGAACTCCATGGCCAAGAGAATTCAAGCTGTGCTGGAAAATGTTGGTGGCCACACAAAATATTGATATTTCACAGTTTCACTTAGTGGTGTACTCACTTTTGTTGCCAGGGGTTCAGCTATTATTGGCTGTATTTTTTGTTATTTTGAGGGGACAGTAAATTTACACTGCTATACAAACTGACACTGACTACTTTTCATTGTGTCAAAGAGTCATTGAGTCAGTGTTGTCCTATGAAAAGATACAACTAAATATTTGCAGAGATGTGAGGGGTGTACTCACTTTTGTGACATACTGTATGTATGTAAGTATGTATGTATATATATGTGTGTATATTTGTATATATCATATATATACAATCACCTAAAGGATTATTAGGAACACCTGTTCAATTTCTCATTAATGCAATTATCTAAGCAACCAATCACATGGCAGTTGCTTCAATGCATTTAGGGGTGTGGTCCTGGTCAAGACAATCTCCTGAACTCCAAACTGAATGTCAGAATGGGAAAGAAAGGTGATTTAAGCAATTTTGAGCGTGGCATGGCTGTTGGTGCCAGACGGGCCGGTCTGAGTATTTCACAATCTGCTCAGTTACTGGGATTTTCATGCACAACCATTTCTAGGGTTTGAAAGAATGGTATGAAAAGGGAAAAACATCCAGTATGCGGCAGTCCTGTGGGCGAAAATGCCATTTTGATGCTAGAGGTCAGAGCAGAATGGGCCGACTGATTCAAGCTGATAGAAGAGCAACTTACCACTCTTTACAAACGAGGTTACTTTTCTTGGCACACTTTAGGCCACTTAGTGCCAATTGGGCATCGTTTTAAATGCCACGGCCTACCTGAGCATTGTTTCTGACCATGTCCATCCCTTTATGACCACCATGTACACATCCTTTGATGGCTACTTCCAGCAGGATAATGCACCATGTCACAAAGCTCGAATCATTTCAGATTGCTTTCTTGAACATGACAATGAGTTCACTGTACTAAAATGGCCCCCACAGTCACCAGATCTCAACCCAATAGAGCATCTTTGGGATGTGGTGGAACGGGAGATGTGCATCCCACAAATCTCCATCAACTGCAAGATGCTATCATATCAATATGATATCACATATCAACCAACGTTTCTAAAGAATGCTTTCAGCACCTTGTTGAATCAATGCCATGTAGAATTTAGGCAGTTCTGAGGGCGAAAGGGGGTCAAACACGTATTAGTATGGTGTTCCTAATAATCCTTTAGGTGACTGTATATATAATGTGTGTGTGACAAATAAAGGTTCAATTTAAAATGTACCTGATGTTGATATGGAGAACCTGTAATGAGATGTGTGTGTGTAATATTATGGAAGGAGTCTCTAGTGTCAGCAGTTTATAGCCAAGTATTTTTTCAATCATGTCTTCAGGATGAAGTTTACATATTTCAGTTTAAATGTCTGTGAAGATTCTCAGTCATCCAACTGATGTATTCTGGAGAGAAGCCCGGTTGACATGACTCAACTTCCAGATTTCAGTTTAACTGTAATTTAAGGTGTTTTTTCTTTTGTTGTAGCTTTGAGAAAAAGCAGGAAAATTGAAGGACTGTATTAGGTGCTGTAACTTGAGAGATAACAGGAACTTGCAGGCATTTCACAAACAAAGAAAAAGCATGACATTCATCTATCCATTCGTTTACTACTGCTTATTCAGGAGAGATGCCCAGACTTCCATCTCTCTAGTCACCCCCTCCAGCTTACACACCTAGGCATTCTCAGGAATAGATGGAGAGATTACATCTCTTGTCTGGCCTGTCAGATATGCCTGAAATGCCTCCCTAGATAGGCGTCTAGGAGCCATCCTAATCAGATGCCTAGACCACCTCAACTGGCTCAATGTGGAGGAGCAGCGGCTCAAACTTAAGCTCCTCCCAAATGTCTGAGCCTCTCACCTTGTCTTTTCCACCCTGCAAAGGAATCTCTTTCCTGCCTCTTGTATCCGTGACCTCTTTCTTTTAGCCACTACCCAGTGCTTGTGACCATTGTGTGAGGGTTGGAACCTAGATTGACTGAGTCTCTTTTTGACTCGGCTATATCTTCACCACAGCAGATCCATAAAATGTCCTTGTTGCTGACACTGCACTGATCCATCTGTCAGCCTCTCACTCGTGTCAATTTACCCTCACTCGTGTTTAAGGACCTGAGATACCTAAAATTCTCTTACTTAAGGAAAGATCTCACTTTCAACCTGCAGGGAACACTCAGTCACTCATAGTCTATACCACTTTATCCTGTATACAGGGTCGGTGGGGGGGCCTGGAGCCTATCCCAGGAGACTTGGAGTACGAGACGGGCTATACCCTGGACAGGGTGCCAATCTATCGCAGGGCACACACGCACACACTCACATTATATGCGCAATATGGGCAATTAGCCTAATCTGCATGTCTTTGGACTGTGGGAGGAAACACACAGTGGAAACCTACGAAGCATGGAGAAAACATACATAAATACAGAAACATACAGACACCCAGTGACGGGAATCGAACCCGGAACCTGGGAGTACAAGGTAACTAAGCCACCGTGCCAATCTCACATCCCTGGGAGTACAAGGTAACTAAGTCAACCGGGTCAATCTACCCCTTTTTGACTGATTTTTCAAAGTTCATCGTCTCGAATCATGGATTTGGAGGTGCTGACACTCATGCCACACGCTTCAGATTCCCATAAAAATCCTGCATGCCATGCATATCAACCCAGAATTGTCATATCCGGATTAAATCCTGTGAGGTATGCTGTTATTGGAAAACGATCCAGTTCATTGTGGCAAAAGTAACACGATACATTCCAGCTTGTCGTTGATTAATGTTCCACAGCAACTCTGCCCCACGTGTGTTTTAATCCTTAATTATATCACAACCCCTGACAAGCCATAAATCACTGGAGTTTATTTGCCAATTTGCCTTTACAACTATCAGACCTCTGAATAATTCTCATTTATTATGAAGTCTAGACCACGGATTCGTAACCTGCACCTAACTTCCAATTTATCTTGTATTTTGTGATCCTAAAAATAACTCAAGTGGACTCATTTCCCCTGCTTTTAACGCATTGTGCCTGGCTGCTTCCATAAAAAGGCAAAAGGAAAGTGTTGAGTTGGAACACAGGAAACATCCTCCCCCCGGTTCAGGAGGTAACTGATGACAAAAGAATGTGAGTCGTACATTCTTCCACGCTTATATCGTACATTCATGGTCGCGGCTGATGTCATGTCTTTCTCTTTTGGAGGAGGGGCGTGGCCTGAAGCGCTATCACTGTAGCGTACTCGCGTACTAAATAGTATACAACAATACGCCTCGATGGGTTACCATGGTTACCAGAGAGCTCGTGTACTCCGTAAACGTACTATGTAGTACATGTAATTATTTTCCTTCGAATTATGTAGCCGTGCGTAACGACATATTTCTGGCATACTAGCTTCACTTACTCATTGACTTTTTTTAGTAAGGTAGAACGCAATTTTCGGATACCGGAAGTCTGCGACGTCTCTGATTGGCTGGCCGGCGTTCCGATCGCTGTGATTGGTGGGCGGAGTGCGCGAGGGATTCCCAGCAGACCCCATTCAGTTTAAATAGAGCTGTGTGAAGCACATGGATAGACAGAGTGCTCTGGACCACAGAGACTTCACTCACTTGAGATTGTCTGGACATTAGAAATAACAAGCCTTCAACAAAATGGATATGATTTCCGGGATTCAGAAGGTGAGAATATGTGTTTTTTCCTCTCTCTCTCTCTCTCTCTCTCTCTCTCTCTCTCTCTCTCTCTCATTAAATGCAATAAGTATGTTCATAAAGTTTTTAATCATGAAAAATTTCAGAAACAGCACTTATTTGTACTACATGTTATATTATTATGTATGGTGCAAAAACTGTCTATGGTGTATGATTCTATTTATAATAATTAAATGTTATATAATGTTTTTGCTCAGATTTGAATTTTAATTGCCATGTACTGTTGTACTGTTATAAAAGATTGAATACACATACTAAACTCCTAATTCCACCTCTTTCACACTTTCATCAAAATAAGATTTATTGCCCAAGTCTGCTAACACATGTAAGGAATTCTGTCTGCTCGTGACTTTCAAGCAATACAAACCACATGCAGACTATATGCATATTATTTGCCAAAAAAATATTACACTATATACAGGCACTATACAACTTGTATAACAACAATAACTATAAAGTTTAGGTGTGCACAACACGTATCACATTATAGTGAAGAAATTGTTAACCAAGAGTGGTATGAACACTGAAGTATTTGTAGTTATGAATGAGTGTGTAATAATATGTTCTATAATGTTCTGGATCACATTTATCAATTATATGGCTCATATATAATTATCCTGTTTTATTGTAACATTATAAAAAGTTGCATGTGCATTACTAAACTCCCAATTCCACCTCTCCAGTTTAATTGCATTCATCAAAATAAAACTTTATGCCCAAGTATGTGTACAAGGAATTTTGGCTGCTCATGACTTTGAAGCGACACAAACCACATGCAGACTATGGGCATATTATTTGCAAAAACATACATAATTCATGCATTATTCATCTTGTGTATATAAAAACAGTATCTATAAGGTATAGGTGTGAGCAATATATACACGATACACACTATACAGCTTAAATAACAACTATAAATATAAAGTATAGGATTGTGAAAAACAACACTGGCACTACATTATTGACTGTGCATTACATTATAGTAAGGAAATTGTGATGCATGAGTGTATGAAGATTACAATATTTGTAGGCATGAATTAAGGTGTAATAATTATATAAATATACATGTTGATTTTTCTTTAGCAGATGTCGAATTTTATTCAATTTTAATTATATTTTAGGAATTTAGTACTCCTAAGTAAGACAGTGTCCAGTTTAAAGTAAGTCCAATAATAAAACAACAGATGATCCTGGTCAGCTATTTGTGATTGTGATTGTATTAGGGAAAAGGCTTCTCTTGTGCCGAATAGTTTTGGTATACACACACATATAGTATATATGCATACATACATGTATATATACACATTGAATGATTTCCTATCCTTATGCTGCAAAATTCTGCTAGCTTTAGTATGAAAGTGACTTTTATATCCTAACGAGTGCAGCATGCGCAGCCCACATTAATGACTCTTTATGTAGCCTCTTGTGTGTGGCTATTAAGTGCCGGCCACTTTACTTTCACCTGACTCTCTTGACAGGCCAATTAAAATAGTTTCCTACATTTCACTAGCACCTTTCTGAAATTCCCTCCTGTGCATTGTGTGTCGACACAAGTAAGTAGGCAGTGTGACTCAGCCTTCTGTTTGCGCACTGCTTCCAGCAGAGAAAAATGCTGATCATTCACATTTTCGCAGACAAATTTAGCGTTCCTGAACTTGGAGCATGTGCAATAAAGAGGCTTAAAGAATCTTAAACTTTATTCAGGTCCTTATTGTAAGTGATAAAATAACTTTTTTATTTGCTCAATATTTTGCTCAAATAGAGGCTTAAAGAATCTTAAACTTTATTCAGGTCCTTATTGTAAGTGATAAAATAACTTTTTATTTGCTCAGTGTAGCAACAGTCTTTTTATATTTGTTGTTTTGTGAAATTCTCAGCATGTATCAGGATAGTTTCGTTACAAATATGATCAGAAAATCATTTCTAAATATGTATGTGTCCCGGTAGCGTGGTGGGGTAGTGGTTAGCACTGTGGCCTTGCACACAGTGTCTTCAGGGTCTAAGATTCAATTCCCGTCTCAGGTCTGTGTTTGTGTGTGGAGTTTGCATGCTGTCATCAGTGAGAGTGGGTTTCCTCCCGGTTTCCGCCCACAATCCAAAGACTTGCAAATTACACTAATTTCGTGTTTTAAAATTGCCCAGATTATGTGTGTACTCGTGCAGCCTGTGATTTATTGGCGCCACATCAAGGGTGTACCAGGCCTAGTACCCCGAGTCTCCTGGGATAGGCTCCAGGCTTTCCACAACCCTGTACAGGATAAATGAAGAGTATAGAGAAAGAGTATTTGTTTGTATTTATCTGAAGATACAACAGCACACTATCAGAGGTCTAGTGGAGTCCGTGCCTTGACGTATCATTACCGTTTTTGGCTCATCCACCAGAAGTTTTCTTCATGCTGAAATGCTTTTCTGCTCACCACAGAGTGATTGAGTTACTATATATTGAATGTTCTCTCGCCTCAGACCAGTCCTTTCTCATCAACAAGGTGCTTCAGGCTTCAGAGCCTCTGTGCACCATTTTTTTTTTTTTGTTCAAGTCACAAACCGCACATTTTGTTCTTCATTCTGATGTTTAATGTGAACTTTAACTAAAGCTCCTGGCTGGTATCTGTATGATTTTATATATATTCTGCCACATGACTGGATGACAGCATAAATAAGCAGGTGTTCCTATTAAAGTGGATAGAGAGTGGGACAAGGCTTTTACATTTGCCAATTCTGAAAGTAGTTATGTTCGTTAGTTAGTTTGTTTTATCACCACTTTCGTCTTATTTTCTCACTCTCATCTCCATAATCGTCAACCTATTGGATAATCGATAATGTTTGAGTCCAAATAAATTCATCAGAATTTAATCTCGTCTTGTCATCATGTCTCAAACCTCTTTCTTGTTTGGATAGCCGAGTCTTGTTGTACAGGATACCAAATTTTTATATATATATATATATATAAATATATAAAGTAACAGCGCTAATCATTAAGCCACCGTGCCACCTGCCAAATATATTAGTTTTCTAAAACTAGAATGTGAGATTTTACTGGGGAACAGCAGATGAATCCCCAGTAAAAGGGGTCTCACTGATGAGAACCAAATAAAATCTATTGCTACTAAAGTGACACAATAGTCAAAAAGTTGTATAAGTGTGATTGAGGCATGTTCATTTGGTATAATAAATGGTTATCACAATGTGTTAAATTATCCATTGGTCATATCACATTTACAAAAGGTCTTCAAAATGCTTTGGTACATAACTCTGTTGGAGGATTTTGTGTGGAGTCCTTTTTTAACATTTCCATTTATGGTATTTTGGATTATGACGTATTTGTGTTGACTTTTTTCAAGTCAATGATCTGCTAATTTTCCTGCATTATTCCTCAGATCCCATTAGTCCTGGTATTTGTGTGCTTTCCGGTCCCCGGGCTCGCCATGACTTCTGTTAGACTAAAACATCAAACTTGTGACTCAGGCTTTCTCTCTGTTTAATTTTCTACTGTCTGGAACAGCACTCGGACAGACTGTTTGCCCTGCACACAGGATACAGAGGGGTTTACGCCTGAGCTGGATGTGGAACATTTGAGATACAAGCGACTGCGGTTGGTGAAATACATTTCAGTGTCTTAATACCGTTTAGATCTCAATATTTACATATGCGGAGTTTTTGGCAACCCAAAGTTGAGTTTTGAGATGAAGGGTATCCTCAGTGCCAGTCCCTATAGTCTGGAGAAATGGGGGGGGTTGCAGTGGGAAGAGCATCCGGCATAAAACCAGATTAAATAAGAACTACAATGTAAACAAATTCTGTTGATTAAAATAACTGTGCATTAAATAATTAAATTATCCAAATTTTATATATATATAAAAAATTCCATTTGGATGATAAGTCTTCTGTTACTAAAATTATGATGTTTAAAGGTCTTAAACAGCCTGACAAGTTCTGACTTTTATTCAATGACGCGTTCAGGGTGAATGAACTGCCTGCATGGAGTATTATAATAACATTTATTTATTATATTATTTGTGAGGTTCATTCAGAAGAAATCTCATGAATGACTGATGAATAATGACTTTGTTATTGGATTATTCTGGATACTGAGACTGCATGGAGTCATTTAGCGCTTTTGTTGTACTTGTGAGTAATTCCGGGTGATGAATATCCACTTGACCTGTGTACTTTAGTGGAAACCTGAACCTCTGAACTAAACAACATACTGTAGCTGTTCAGGAGTCATCCATTACTACATGTCAGGGCGCTGAAAGTGTGCCGAGTCGGTGCGAGACGAGTTAGTAACACTGAATTGTTACATGAGGATGCCAGAATCCTGAGATAAATATGTCTGCTTTTTTTTTTATATAGGGCTTTAGTGCCATGGTTACATGTAGTGTTGTTTTGTTCAAGTTCTATTTATGATGTGATTATTATTATGCTACCTGACAATTACTCACGCGGCTTAAGCCGCCGTCTCTGCACTATAAATCTTTCGCTCTCGCCATGGTGTGATGTATTGACTGTTTTTTTTTGTTTTGTTTTTTTTGTGCATGTTGACCGAGGGACCATTTGACAAATGGGTTCCTGAGAGAGTTGATCTAAGCTTCTATTGCTGCATATCTCACATTCCCATGTGCTCATTACATTGCTCATACCTGTCCTCTCATATACTCGCCTTTTCTGGACAATGGAGTGTCATTCTAGAACGTAGGTGCTATTTTTGGGGTAGATCAGCGGTTAAGTGCCTGTGCTCTTGCCCAGAAGGTTATGAGTTAAGTTCTCATAGAGTTTATTATAAATTATAACTTAAGACTTGTTTACAGCCGTTTCAATTTGCACTAGAGCCGCAAGGTTAATATACAGTGCTGTGTTTAATCACAGATCATTCATGATTTAACAAGCGAGAGAAATGACTTTTTCACATAGGGGCCAGGCAGGTTTGGACAGCTTTTTTTTCCCTTAATAAATGAAAAGGTCATTTTTGTATTTACTCTGGTTATCTTTGTGTAAAATAAATTCTTTTGATGATCTAAATCATTTGTAAAATGTGTAAAATAAAATGAAAAATCTCAAATGCTTTTTCACAGCATCCTCTCGTTTACGCATTGCACTCGCCTTAATAGACATGGTTCAAGACAATCATTTGCACACACACTTTTTGACTGAAGACAAAAAATAGTATTTGAGTCACTTTTGTCTTTATAGTTTGGGCCATAATTTTAATCTTGTAGTGTGAGTAGTATTTTTAGCGGTGCAATATATTCCTTGGCAAATCTGTTGAAACACAATTAACTTAAAGGGACTTAAGGTCAAATGTGATTATTTATCCATGAACAATATTGAACTTGGTGGCTTCTCTTACTGTTGGCTACATTAATCTTAAGTCCAGTAAAAACACCAGAGGAGCTTAATTTAAAAACCAAATTAGTCTTGGCTAGTCAATGGCATTTTGCGGTATGTGTCGAAATTGCTGAAAAATTCATTGTCCTTTAGCATACTGAATTGTTGCTTTACCTGCCCAAGTGTATGATTGGAATGCATTTAGGTTAGATTTTGCCTCATATGTGAAACTATTTGCGTAAATAAACAGTCCTCATATGCAAGTGTCACTCACTCACTCATTTTTTATAATGCTTTATAGGGTTTAAAGACTTGGGGCATGAGTTGGCACTGGTTAGAGTGCCAATCCATTGCAGGGCAGGCACACACATTCAAACGCTCATTCACACACTCTGGCGCACCCGGAGGAAACCCACCAAGCACGGGGAGAACATGCACACTCCATGCACACAGACCCCGAGACGGGAATTGAACCCGGACACTGGAGGTGCAGGGCGACTGCGCTGAATAAGTCTTGTATTGTGTGTTGTTCTTTATCTGTGAAAATGTTTTTATTTTTTATTTTAAGACCTGGATCATCAAGCATGTCCTTTAGTGTCAGAGTAAAGTCCAGTTTACTGATTACTCTGCTGTGACACACATCAACCCAAGTTCTTTCTCAAAGCAAACAAATCTCTAAACTCAAAACTTGTTTTAAATGTAGGAGAAGCAAAACCTGGAATAAGGTTTCAGGAAGTTGTATTGTCCTCAGAGATATGTGCTGTGGAACATATAATTACCTTTTGTAGAGTGAATAGGACGAGTGTGTACTCGTCTTGCATTTGGAAGGCTTACTTTAGCCACTTCTTTCTGGCTGGCTAATACACACAGTGAGAGTTATGGGAGACTTGGTGAATCATGTACTTGAAAGGACTTTCATCAAAGTGTGACGGCGTGTGTGTCTGCACCAGTGTGAATCTGTGTCATGCCATGTCTGTGTTGCTGCATTATTATTAAAGGTGCAGTACAGTATGTAACTTTTCAAAATGTGTCTAAACTCGTAGTAATCATGTAATTCTGTGTATACCGTGTTTGGTTTACATTGCAGGTTTTCTGGCCCTGAAATGAGCCTGAACATTCCCTATAAGAAATTTGTAGTTTTTTATGTACAGCATGAAGTACAGTATGACTGGGCAGTTAATTAAAAATGATAGGAAACAACATTCAGGTCCTCTAATCGATGTAATCTTGCCCATGTCGATTATTTCATTTTACATTGTCCCATTAAAAACGTACTACGGCATGTGTAGTCACATGACTCCATCCTATCCAGTCTGCGACGTGGAACACACACAACACGGAGGAGAACTCTTTATTTGGAAAAATAAATCCCACCGTTAATATTGGAATGAGCATATCTACCCTACAAACTTAGTTATGACACCTTATTTTTCATTAATCATAACCAAGGTCAAATTTTCACTTAATCACGATACTGAGCACTACTGTAGGGTGAAGCCTGTTGGGTGAAATAAGGTTTCATTGCAATTCACTGTGCAGTTTACTTTTACAGGCTCCTGGCTCTAAGTATTATAAACCGCTCCTTAAAGTCTCATCAAACCGATGTCTACTGTACATTGCACCTAATAAAGATCTATATAGTAGCAGTTTAGTCAGACTGAAATTTATCTAGCACTGTACAACAAATGCCACATGGACAGTGTAAAAGAAATATAGAGCCCCCATTAGATTTTCTAAACATATCACAGATTAAAATTATTACCCTCTTGTACTGCAGTAATTATAGGCTATCATTCAACACTTTCATAACTCTTAACATTCAAAGGCGAGAAAAGCCAGAACTCATCTTTAATTCAAACTGACGGCATGATTTATTTAAATTTATATATCAAGAATTCATTGCTTTATCAGAGGAGTTTGATAAACCATGATATGATTCAGATCTGATTAATATCAGTATTTCTAGTATCGAGACCCTGAAACTTACCAAATGGCCTTCTTTTTATTCTCTGAATACTTATTCTCTCTCACTCTCTCTCTTTCATTTTTTGCCTTTGTCTTTTTTTTTTCTTTTTTTTCTCCCAGATGTCAGTGGGGCAGCCGCCAGCGGGAAAGGGTGCGGCGTGTCTGACATGTAAAGGGATCTGCTCTGGATTCCAGCCACATTCCTGGAGGTGATTTATTCTTTCTGCTAAAAACGTAAAGAAAGCGAGAACATGAGGCTTTCTAACCCTCCATTCTCCTTTTCCCTTGATGTTTGGGGAATGCTCCGCTCGCCTCACCACTTGCGTGTTGTAGCCATTGTGGGCGTCTCTGTTTACGTTTCCTCAAGCCTGAAAGATGATTTGCAGCAAATAGGCAGATGAGTCGAAGCTCGCTGTATTGTTTTTAAAAGGGCTTTGCACTTGATATGATATACACAGAGCTCCACTAAGTGCACATTATGTAAGCTGTTCACAATACAAATGCATTTTGTTGATTGATCCATGCTTTGATAGCAATGTGCTTTCCAGGCCCACAAATTCACAGTCACAAATCATGATTTTTTTTTTTTAACATCCTTTATCAAGCCAAAAAGCCAGAGCAGCTTTCTGTTTTCTCTTTTTTTCTTTTTACAATGCTAACAATTTCAATATTTGTCTTCCTTTAGAAAAGCTTGCACTCAGTGTCACTGCAGCCAAGAAGACCATGCACCCAGCTCAGACCTCCAGGATGACCATAAAATGGGCCAATTATTAGCAAATTCCACATATGCCCATCTGACCGCCAAAGTGAAAGGTGGAGATGGCCTGAGGGTCTACAAACGCAACCGCATGATCATCACCAACCCTGTGGTGTCTCGCAAAGACCCCACCTTCAACACCATCACGTATGACTGGGCACCACCTGGCCTGACTCAAAAACTGGTGAGAAATTTTCAAGAAGTTAGGTTTCAGATTAAGAGTTACACCAAGTAAGAGTGGAGAAAATGTAGACATGTGGTTGGACAGAGCTCCAAGACAAACATTTTTAGAAATCTAAGAACTATCTAAAGAACCCATGAGGAACTCGTTCTATGAGTGTCATGTTATATGGTTAGTCTGCACAGACTCAAGACCATTCATGCCCTCCTTTTGAATAAATTCTGTATGGGAAAGATGAGCTTTGTGATTGGTACATTAATAAAATATTTTGGACTTTTTCCTGTTGGTTTCCTGTAAGGCCAAGAGTAACCTCATTCGAAAGCATGCATAGATTTAGGCTGCTTTTTTTCCTTGAAACTTCTGGTAAACATGCTCCATTCTTTTAGAGTTCATATTCAAAGCAGCACTGATTGCACTATAGGATTATCCAGTCTTTTCATCGTTCGAGAGAAGAAATCTAATATCGTGTTTGATATTTGAGGCTGCAACTGTTCCCTGTGAACCTTTATTTTATGATACACATCATCCTCTGGCTGTATAACAAGTTGTTTGGTTTCACTTGACAAGAACGAATGGTAGTTGTTTGGTATCAGGGGAACAGAATGATACTGTATCTGCTGATCATTGGAATAATCTGGCACTCTAAAATGCGAGAACGAGCCTGACCTTTTCTCCATCGCAATCACTCCCTGTCACTCCCTGCACCTATTCTTATACGGAGCTTTAATTTGCCCTGGCCAGACTTCTTTGGCGTTCCAGTCGACTTTAATGCAGTGATTAGCCCTGCCAGAGGCACCGTATGTGGCTTTAGTTGTTGGGTAGGGTGGCGATCTGGAAATAAGCCTTCGGCTTTACTGTTCCGCTCTGGGCTGCCAGCAAGCGTGTCCGCTGTGTGCCGAAGCAAAGAACGTTCATTTCTCAAGGGGAATGGCTGCCTGTTTTTCTCAGCCATCTAAGAACCTCCGGAAACCTAGCGTGTATTAGGCAGCTTTTGTTCTCTAAAGTGAGTCTGGCAGGTCCACTGCGGTGGAGCTTGGAATTATGGTTTGCCTATTCAAGACAGATGAGAAGGTCTGTACAGGACTACAAGTTCTATCAACATGTTTTTCCAGTGGTTTAAGGAGTGTGAATTTGAACCAGGCTTGCCTTAATGACCGCTTCAGGGTGACTTTTGTCTTACTCCGTGCTGTGCCGTGGCTTTTGTTGCAGTAATTAGGATTGTCTCTCCGAGTTCATTGCAGCCGTCTTCTAAAGTACTTAAAGAACTGTAGCGCTATTGTTCTACTTAAACAGGCTCTATACAGAGCGGGCATGTTTTCTTTTAGTGGGTTTAGGAATATCTGCGGTCGCTTTTAAGATGGCTTTAGAAGTTTACGATGCCAGGCGACGACTGTGGCACAGGCCGTGGCCTCAGGAGTTAAGCATAAAGCGTAGAGAAGGCCAGTGAATTGCCACCTGTTTTGAATTAACATATAGAAAACCAATGTTTGTGTGTAGCTGTCCAACTGGCTAAACGGATGCAAATTATCCACTTATTCTAAGGCGACTGCTAAATTTCCTCCACTAAAGCGTTCCTTTACAGTTAGGCCACAAAGTAGTCTGTTGGCATGAACTACTGTATGCTAGGAAGTCTGCTGCTGAATAAGCAATCTCAGCCTCTCTTAGATAAACAATGGTTTTCAACTACTGACAAACAGATACTTAAATGAATGAATCATGATTCTTTTTATTCACTCGATAATTTTGTCCAGTTGTGTAGTTAAGAGACTAGCATGGAACTAGCTTGCTACTAAAATGTTCTTCTCTTAATTATGAACTGGGTGACCATACTTAGAATTCTGTTAAGGAGAATGAAAATTAAAACTACGATTTATTGTCTGCACTAGAAGAATCTGAGTTGAAATTTGAATCCATGTAGGATGTATCTAATGAGGATCAGAAATGAACAATACAACTGGCAAGATTTCACAAAGAGGGATTTAGGCAGCAGGGTATAATATTTTTTTTTATTTATTAGACGCTGCACACACAATGTGTGCACAAATGAAAGAAACAAAAGAGTGATAAAAAAAGAAGGGTAGGGATAGGAATGGAAGCAAAACAAAGGCACATGGTCAGGACTTAAACTACAGCATGTGGACACAAGAAAAACAAGCACTCATTGCACATTATAACTCAGACTGAAAGAGGGGATTTTTGACAGTTAAAATTCTCTTCTGCTCCCTCTCTTCGCTGAGTTCTCTTCAGGCTGGATTATGCTCAACCCATCTCTTGCATTTGTCTCCTTTAACCTGCCAAGTTGTTGTTATTTCTATATAGGATTTTGTTAAACCATTAAACCAAAAAGTCCGTTTTTCAGGACTTAAAGAATAGAGTGGCTGTCCTGGGATTCCTCAAGGATCTGTATTTGGCCCCTTGAACTTTTTTTCTAAATCTACCAAGAAGAAATTTTTAAAAAGATTTGTCATATAATGGCTGTTTAATATCTCCCAAACTTTATATGAATTCTGTCTTTAATAGAGAGGCAGTGTTACTGTATTTCTGGGAGGTTTGGAAAGATAAAACAGGAAAAGTAGGGATGCTGGGACTCCTGTATGAACAGCTAGCCTGTCTAATTTAGTTTTTATAAAAGTCCCTCTTTTTGGGAATGTTAAAAATGTATTAATATTATCATTACTAGTTAATACTACTTGCTTGATCTTTTAGGAGTTTTGTACGATGTAAAGCCTTTACAAATGATGACACATTGGAAGGTTTTTCATGAGCTAGCCATTTTCATTTGAATTGTAACCTAATCCATCCTATTTTCTGTTCATGGAGCAGGCCATGCAGTATATGGAACTTCTCCCAGAGGAAAGGAGGCCCGTGGCTGGCACAGCAGGAGCGCTGTACAGGCGCAGACAGTTGATGAGGCAGCTCCCAGCCTACGATCAGGACCCATCACAGTGCCACAGCTTGTCAGAGGCTGAAGTCAAAGCCATGGCTAAGTTTGTACAAAATTATAAGGAGGAGGCGTTGGGAGTCGGGGAGGTAGCGCTGCCAGGAGAGGGAGGAATATCTAAAGACAGTAGTGGGAAACAGAAGAATGAGAAAGAACAGCCAAACCCAGAACCCACCACCAATGGCACACTGGAAGAGAATGGCAAGAAGGGTGAATATGTAAGTTTGACACACACACACACACACACACACACACACACACACACACACACAGGAAGACTGGAAAGAATGGAAAACTCTTAATTTGTTCAAGATTCTTGGACGGCAAGTTTCCAAACATTTATCATTTATCTTCATCAATCCCTCTCTCTCTCTCTCGCTCTCTTTCTCATTAAACCTTCAGTGTCAGCGTTTTTAAGAACATTTACAGCCAATATTTCTCACAGTCATGTGAGACTGTGGCGTTCTGGGAATCAACTGTGATGCTCTGGGAATTAAAATTAGGGCTTAAAGTTTCCGGCACATGCCTTTTATATGCGAAAATAGATAATGTGTCTATGACGGGGTTTGTAGGGTCATGAAAATCCTGGAAAAATCCAGGAATTCATAAATTATGTTTTGCAGACCTGGAAAAGTAGTGGAAAATGAAGGATATCAGGATATTTTGCAAAAGTCATGGTATATTCAAGTGTTTTAATCAACATTTTAAAATTGGTTTTAATTAAGATCTGTCACTTCAGTGTGTGTGTGTGTGTGTGTGTGTGTGTGTGTTGTAGGCTTAAGTGTTCTTCCTGAAAGCAGGTTTTGGCACACTGAGATTTTACAGTAGCTGCTCATCTCCGAGCTCTACACAAGCAAAAAAAACTTCAGTTTTAGCACAACGATTATATTACAGTATATTAGTAAGAAAAACTAACACAACGATTCAAAGAATCTGTGAGTATACAGGATAAACAGTTTGATAATTAGGTGAATCCTATGTCTTTTTAATGCAAGTAATTACACAATTCTTAACACACATCTTGCACTGCAAGTAAATATCAAGTTTATAAGTTAAAAACTTGCGAATCGAAAACCTTTACTTGCAAATGAAACACCTTTCCGCTCAACCTCATAAAGCTGCACTCGCTCAAGTTGTGGCACTGTTATAAGGTAAGTTAGAAGTACCACAATTCCAGCCAATCACAGACTGTAGGAGGGACAATATCAGCCAATCAGCAGAGGTGGGGAGAGTAGCCAAAAATTGTACTCAAGTAAGAGTAGCTGTTCTTCAAAATCATATTACTCAAGTAGAAGTATAAAGTAGGCATCCAAAATATTACTCAAGTAAGAGTAAAAAAGTATTTGGTGAAAAGACTACTCAAGTGTTTCATCGTAATGTCCGGTTAATTTTATTTATTTATTTGTTTTAGAGAAATTATGTAAACAGACAGACAAAATTATATAATACAGTAATGTAAAAGTTCTGACATTTCCAATGAATAAAATAGATGTAATAAAATAAGTGAATAAAACTAAATATTTTTACAAAATAGCAAATTAAGGAACAAGAAACACATAATTCCTAATCTCACTTTTTTCACAACATAAAGCTTTTGAAACAAATGCCTACTGCAGGTAACATATGTATGTATGAACAGTGAGCTCCAAGTGGCTCAGCAGAAAATAACATTAGAACATGTGTACAGGAGGTCTCACTTTACCATAAACTGTGTCCAGCAGAACAAATGTAAGAAACTTATGTAAGAAAATGTAAGAAACTTATTTGCTAATTATATATGTTAACATTGCAACATTAAATAAAACAGCTAAACTGACCACTACACGTTTCCTCCGCTATCTACCACGACATGTGTGTGGTCATGTGACTACACGTGGTTATTGTTATTACGGCTGATTGGTCAAACGGAGTCATGTGTTTATTGTTGCTACATCTGTTTGGTTAAACACGGTAGAGCTACCGGCTGCATTTCTCTGGCAAAAATAAAGAATATCTAATTTGTAGAATAAATGGTTAGAAAAGTACGAGTCGAGTGGAGCCAAACGTAGCGGAGTAAGAGTAGCGTTTCTTCTTCACAAATATAAGTGAGTAAGGCTAGCTCTATGCTGTAAGGTGACGTCAGCTAGTACCTCACACTCCCATGCTAGTTGAAGCGCTGGTCTTGTCTTGGTTTGCTAACCGCTATTTCGTTTAACACACAAAAAAATAACATCTTAGCAAGAGAAATGTTCTTGACTTGAAAATATTCTTGAAAAAATCTTGCCAGAACTACGTGTTATTTCTTAAAATTAGTACAAGATTACTGTATTAAGCTTATTTCTAGTCTAATGTTACGTAAATTGTAAGAGAAAGCTTCCTGTTTTTATTGGCAAGGAAATTGCCATTTTTCTTTCAAGACTTTTTTTTTCTTGTTAACTAGCAAAATTATCTGCCAATAGAACAATGAACTTTTGCTTCAAATTTTTGTAAAATATTATTAGAAATAAGCTTAATAATATTATATTTGATTTGTCGTAGTCTTATTTTAAGAAAGTGAAGATAAATGTAAATGTATTCAAGATATTTTCACTCGCTAAGATATATTTTTTGCAGTGTAGCAAAGTGAAGAAAGTCACAAATGAAAACAGAACTTGTAGCCTTGTTCACCAGATGTTCTTTAAAGTGTAGAAGCACACTAACTTGATATCTGCTTTAAATTTACATGTACGCTGCCTGGCCAAAAATAAAGTCGAATACTTTAATATTTCATTTGACGACTTTTGCTTTGAGCTTATGTCAGGACAATGTGCTGGCCATTTCACTTTTGAAAATTATTCTTCATGCTCCCAGAACCACTCACTCACTCTCTCATCATCTATACCGCTTAATCCTGTATTCAGGGTCACGGGAGCCTGGAGCCTATCCCAGGAGACTTGGGGCACATGGCAGGGTACACCCTGGACAGGGTGCCAATCCGTCGCAGTGCACAGACACACACATACACTCACTCATTTACACACTACGGGTAATTTTTGGGAACGCCAATTAACCTAACCTTGTCTAATGTCTTTGGACTGTGGGAGGAAACCGGAGTACCCGGAGGAAACCCACCAAGCACGGGGAGAACATGCAAACTCCATGCACACAGAGACGGGAATCGAGCCTGGCCGGGGATCGAACCCGGACCCTGGCGGTGCAAGGCGACAGTGCTAACAACTACACCACCGTGCCGCCCTCCCAGAACCACCCTTTCACAATTGGGTCCTGGAATATGCCTGTGCTAATGGGGAAGAAAAACTCTATAGATGTGATAACCTGGTCATTCAGGAATTTCAGGTCGTCAGCTGACTTTATTGACATTTTATTGCCACGTAACACTGCTGAGCCTAGACCTGACCAACTGAAGCAATCCCAAATCACAACACTGCCTCCAGAGGCTCGTACAGTGGACAGTATGCATGATGATTGCATCACTTCATGTGCTTCCCTTCTCACTTTGGTGTACCAGTGCTCCGGAATAAGGTCAAAAATTAAATCTATAAGCTAGCTTTTTCCAGATTAGTCTTACTGACTAGTGGTTTTCTTATGTTTGCTTCCAACCTTGAGTATTTTTTACAAATTCTATTTGTAAAAACAAATACAAATTCTACACTTCACTACAAATTCTAAACTTCACTAAATGTTGGCTAATTGATGGAAATGTCTGGTTTTGCGTATCTTGTGCTAATAATGCCTGTTGCTGTGTAAGCAAATCTTTTGTTTTAAAGAGAAAGGATGATTGCTGAATAGTGTCCAGAGAACTCATGCAACAAATTCCACCATCCCTAACTGTTATAATCTCATTACAGAAGTGCTGGTCTGCCTGGAACTAGCTAAACCCAGATTTATACATAGGGACTTCATGGCATAATTATCCTTCTTTTTTTCCCTCTATTTCTTATTTCAAAACTTTTTTTTTTAATTCCAAGGTAGGATTTGCTCAGCCTGTCTTGGCAAACAGTTTGCTTTACAATTGATGTAGGATATGATCCCAGAATACAGCTGGATACTTTTGTGCATGTGTGCAGTTGCTCATGCACCCACTACTGATTTTAATTGCATGCTTGTGATTTGAACTCTAACCTTTATGGTGTTAATTTAGCCTAAAACAAAGATTTAACAGTAATTTACTGAGTTACTACATTGCTCCTCCAGTTTTTAAGCATTATGCAAGAATTGCTGCAGAGTCTGCGCCTAAAGTGATATACAGTCTGAGCTTTACAGTCAAAAGGGTTCATTAAACATATATATTTTTTTTTCTGCAGACAGAAGATAGTGATTTACCATTTACTGTTTTTGTCTAAATTAGTGTAGCTTTGCCTTGCTAGGGTGCATTTATAGGCCTGTAAAACCTCAGTGGTTCTTTGTTTCAAATCTTAAATGCTGCATGGCATTCCCGTTTGTTTCCTGCCCATGCTCGGATTCTTCGCTTTAGGCAATTACGTGTTTGTCAGGTCATGTTTTACGACGGAGCAAACAAATAAAATGTTCGAGGTTAATTGAGGTTTCCTGTATAGATCGACTGTTATTCAAAACACATGCAAAAGGAACACTGGATGCACAAGTTTGAGTTCAGTGTTGGTGTTGTTGTCACCACAGTTTTGTCTGATTGGATGTAAATTATGTCAGTGCTGAGGGGGTTCTCTGAGTTCTGTACGAGAGACGTAAATAAGTAAGTTCTGATGCTTCTGGATTTCCAGAAACATTTTTTTTTTAATGGAAATTTGAGACTTCAAACTCCTGAGCCAATCTTTTCGCACAAAAGGAAAAAAAAACATTCAGCACGAAAACCCAGCTAGATTGCTATTCCAGACATGATCTTGAATGCTGTACAGTAAACGTGCTGACTCGTCACAAGGAAACCACAACAGCTCAAATACACCTAAGGCCATGACATTTGATTCACCTCATTTTCATCCTCGTCAGACTGTTCCTTTGTTTCCCTCTTCCCTGTGGATGTGGGCGGGGATATCTTGAAAGAGATCGCTCATCACATCCGTATTTAAAAAAAAAATTAGAATAAAGGTATTCGTTTATGCTAGAGTTGGAGAAAAAAATTGATTTAGTTACGAATCGAGTTTCTTTTGTTTGGTGATTTACATAGCGTATTCAAGACTTTATATTCAATTTTATAAAAAACTTTTTTTTTTTACATTTATAATAGAGATTAACCGAATTGCCTAGTTTTCAGTTTAAGTGGCCATGACTGGTGATCGGCCTCAGATATAACCAATACTGTACTGAGCACTGAAGCTTAGTGGTGCAACAGAAACGAGATTTTATGCCATTATATTATAAATAAAAAAAAGATACATGTTGAAAGCCTCTGATCTGCCTTTTTTTTCTTTTTCCCAAAACTCTGTGAGTGAATTAGTATCAACACCAGACAGTTAGAATCCCTGTGTGCTCACGGTCAAGGAGGCAATTAAGGTGGTACACTCTTAACTATTTACAGATTTTCATCCTGTGTGATAGGAGTGAATTAATTGCCAAGATTGTTTGGAAATAATAATTATAGTGGATACTGTACGTACTGCTCAGTAAAAAAAAATACTCATTATTTTTGTAATTTTAAATTGTTAAATGTTAAATGTATTTTTTATTGTTTAAATGCTGCGCTTTTTTTTAAGGTAAGAACAAATATAAGAAACAGGCTACATTGAATTAATCGTTACATTTTTTAAAGGTTTAAAATTGTAACAAAACCTGGAGAATATTTTATATCGAATTGGGATATTTAGAAAACTGTGATACTTATTGCATCACAATTCTAATCAAATTGGCACCTAGGGACCGTGATAGTATCGTATCGGGTAGTGACAGGTGAGTCCCAACTCTAAACGAATGCTGACAAAGGGAGCAGTGTTGCACAAACCCATTTACAGAATTATGAAAGAACAAGAAACAGAGAACAGTCTGGGAAGTCGGAGCAATGAAGCACAGTTCAATGTGTCACTGTAGGTTTGATAAATGGAAAGCAACCATGGGTGTAACGTTTTCATTTATTCTCACTGGCATCATTTAGTTTGAGCAATGTAACTAGTTTAAATCTAAAATTCAACCCATAACCGAATGATGCAGCTTTTAGATTTTGAAACTATCTATTACTCTCTTTTTTTGTTGTTGTTGGTTTGAAGAAAGAGTTAGGAAAGTGTGTCACTCACACTCATAAACCCTCCCTCTCTTAGAAGTATAAACCAGCCCTAATGGGAGAAGTGTAAGCTACAAATCTGAACACACCACTACTGTCCTTCAGGTTTCCATTGATTTATCATGGATACATACAGAACCTTACCAGTGCTTTTTACGTCTTCCTCTTTTAACCTTTTTATTTAAGGAATAATTTATTTTTTTTCGTGAGGAGTCAGTTCGAATCTGAAAATAATTAAATCTCGAAGAACATCTGTGCTTGATTTGTGTTTTTATCATAACAGGAATGCTCTGTTTGGGGCATGTGGGATTTTAGCCTGACAATGTGGCTTTGATTATCCTCCCAGGAAATTTGGAAGAGGACCTAATTTAACCTTTCAAATATACACTTTAACAGCTCTTCTCCAAAGCCAAGTGGAAGTACCGAACAGAAATAATGCTGATTAACCCACAAGCCAGATTTTCACTATTTAATTTTAGTTGTCAGTTAGGTGCCTCCTGTGCTGTATGCTCTTAAATTGTATATGTGTGCACATTTTATAGCTTTCCTTTTTTCCCCCTCTGCAGCTCTGTAGCGGTTGCGGGCAGTTGGCAGCCCAGGACAGTCCCGTCGTGTATGCTGAGAGAGCGGGATACGAGCGGCTCTGGCACCCTACCTGTTTTGTGTGCGCGGAGTGTGGTGAGGCGCTCGTCGATCTGGTATACTTCTGGAGGAAAGAAATGCTGCTCTGTGGCCGGCATTACTGCCAGAGTCTGACGCCACGCTGTCCCGGCTGCGATGAGGTAATCATGTATTTTAGACACATTAAACCCTAATCACGTAAATGGTAGCAATATTTACTCATAATACAATTCTGTGATAATAGCACTTGCTTTAGTCATGCTGCTATATATGGCCATATTTACAAAATAAATGTAAAATTATCCCCAGTAGGCATGCAAATTAGCCCGTAGTAGAAGGTCTTTAAAAATCAACACTTCTTTAAAGGGTCTTCAGGAAAATAAGGAGGGGGGGGGTGTAGATCAAATACACAGTAGGGCTTGTGATGAAATTTCTTGTGAATGAAGGCGTGAAACGGATTGACATTTACAGAAAAATATTTCCGGCCCAGTACGGTGATGAGACTCTCAGCTGCAGTAAAAAAATCTGAATGGTGTAAATGTTTCAAATGACAGTGCAGTCGTTCCCGTGAACATTCAGCAAGTGGAACACCTGATCCTTTGACGGGTAACTTGTCGCCAACGTGAGGAAAAGATGCATGTGTCCGTGGGAACTGCACACACATTCACCAAAACCACTTGCACATTACACGAACTCGGCTGGGAGTTATTGCCACATCTTCTGTACAGTCCTGACCTCGCTCCAAGACATTTTCCACATGTTTGAGTTCCTAAGAGGTTACAGACCTGATGCAGGCAGGCCGATCATGGCTCAGGCGTACTGAGAAAACTTTCTACCTTGATGGTACCCAAGCACTTGTGTAACTCTGGGATAAATGCATTAGTGTAGCAGGGAATTATATAGAAAAATAAAGGGGGGTTTTACTTCCATAACTGTGCTCTGTTATTCTCCATGATCAAGAGGCCTCATACTAGCCATTTTAGGATATGGGAGTGGAGCTAACTTCCAGTAAGAGGGAATATAAACCTAAGCCTTTCATGCAAGCATTTTAAAATGAGCAATTTTCAATTCGTAAAGTTTTGTCCCCATATTTGGGTTGGAATGAGAAGCTGTTTGATTGTTACCACTTGACTGCAGTTTTTTATCATTATGAGATTCGCTGTCTTGTTTAGCCAGATGTTGCAGATCGAGATAAAGACAGTGAACTTTGAAGACCTTTAACCTAAGATTAGAAATCTGAAAAAGTGAAACCCTAACCTCTTTCTTTCTTTCTTTCTTTCTTTTTTTCTTTCTTTCTTTCTTTCTTTCTTTTCTGTTCTTGCTGTCATGTAGCTGATCTTTTCAGAGACATGCCATCAGGAAAATGGCCAGACCTGGCATAAGGAGCATTTCTGCTGCTGGCAGTGTGGCCAGAATCTCCGCGTTCAGTGCGGCTGCACCAAGAAACCCCAAAAATGAAAGCTCAGAGCCATCGATTCGGTTTGCTGCGTAGAAGCAGAAGGCCAGTTTGGATTTATCGCATTACTTTTTTTGTTTGTTGTTGCAAGTTTTTCCCACCCTTGATGTGCCATCCAGACTGTATTTCCCTACTATATATGAATTATAAATAGAAATAGAAAATGACGTCACACCATTACATTAGACATTGGTGGCAGTTATATCTAAGTAAAAACATGTATGTTTTTAAAAAGAGTAAACCTTTCTTCAGCAGAAAGTGCATGTACAGTATGTAATAAAATGGCTTTCTTTTTTCTCCAAAGCTCCAAAACCATGGTTTTAGTACATTACTGGTGATTAGAAAACAGAGCGCTCCACACCCGACTGTTTAGAGAAAAGCCATACTGCACTAACGTGTCACGTCATTCTTTAATGCAGTCATGGGTGCAACTTGGCTGACAACGGAGCTGATGTGATGAACAGGATGAACCTTTAGGCCTGTGAGCGTTTTACATTGTACGTCATGTACGTCTGGTTAACGCAGAGCACGTAGATGACTCACAGATGAAAGAATGAGGGTTAGACATATTGATAAGAACAAGTATGAAGTGACACTGTTTTTCTTCACTGGGTGAGAGAAGCAAGGAAAGAGATGAAGAAAACGATTAGCGCTAACTGTGTACGAGGCAGACGTTCTGGACGTGAAAGCGAAACGTTCCAGCTTCCTTTCTGCTTAGCTTAGCTGTGTGAGCTAGAGTTTCACATGCAGCCATTTGCTGGTGTTGTCAGAGATAAAACAGATCCTGTCTCGTATAAGCACATGGGTAAAGAGTTCACGGAGTGAAAGCGGTCTGCGCGTGAGGGCGTTTAATGCGAGTGTGTTTGTAAATATTTTATAGCCCTGTCACTTATTGGTTCTAATGGTGGAGGAGTGCGAAGCTCTGTGTCTGGCCCCACTTTATACTAAGTGTCCTTAAGTATTATGTAAATAATTACCCAAGACTTTATGTAAGTGCAAATTACTAAACTGAAGTACTTGTTTTAGATTTATATAGGTTAAAGTACTAATCAGATATTTGGGCAGAATTTGGGTACATCTCTTAACAGTTTATTAAAGATGATGTGCTCATACATGCCATTAACTAATCAGCAAGTCTATAATAACTCAAATAATCACTCGTTACAACCACAGTGAACAGAAAAGCATTTGACACATTGAACCGTGAAGTACCTGGGCTACAATAGACGAAGAGCATCACTTCATGTTCCAGTTTTGGTGAACTCATACACACTCTATATAGCCTCAGATTACTTTTCTTGGCTGACAGTAGTGGAACACAATGTGGTCTTCTTAGGTTGTAGCTCGTTTACCTTAATGTGCATTGTGTGTCTTGAGATTCTTTTTCCGCCCACCACAGTTCTGTTTAAAGTGTACAGATGGTTGGGCATAAAATCTCAGGAGATCAGCACTTTCTGAAATGCTCATATCATACCATCTGGTGCTAACATCCATGCCATGCAACTCTGCAACATGTGGCAGCTTTAAGTACATCATCAACTATAGTACTAAAGGACACTTGCTCTTTTAGATTTTTTCAACTCAGTCTTAAATCAAAATTGAGGTACATATAAGTACATTACAATAGGTTCTGGTTGTCCTGAATATTCCTGCTCTGCACACTGGCTGTGAAGTTTCTCACCTGGAACGTTAATACAATGTAAGTAATCTGAGCCAAATTCCCTCAACCCTTGTTCCGTGCAAGAATATGCATTCCAAATTCCAGCTGAGATTCTCTTTCAGTTTCAGCCACACTGAACTCTCTTTTTTACAAATTCTCTTTTTTTGTGCTGAGGATGAACCATATGGTTAAGTCTGGTTAGCTGTGTAACTTTTTCTGGGGCAAGAAAAGTTTATTTAGTATTTGTACTAAATAAATGATAACTTGCAGAATCATACAAGGGACTGCAGAAGTTTAATCTGAAGCGCAGCTGAAATTTGGAATGCATTTTTGCACAGAACGACGGTTGAAGAATTTGCTCCTGTTTACTTTTTATTCACGTTTTATTAACGTTCTGGGTGACACTTCTGGGTGAGTGCAGAGCAGAAAAATTTATAACAACCAAAGCTAATTGTAACGTACTTACTGTATATGCACCTCAATTCTGATTTAAGACAGACTTGAAACAAGCCTGAACTATGCCTCTCTAATATAATATAAATATTGAATTATGGAATATTTTCAATGTTTTAAATATTGTATTTAAAATGGAAAAATTATAACTCTGGTTTTTAAAGGAAGTCTGTATTGTTTTCCTGCCAACTATGTTGATTTCCCTCTAAGATATAAAATGCATCAGATTTCTGCAACACCAGGCATAAACAGCAGTCCTGGCCTGAAACTGCATCCAATCCAAGTGGATTTCTGGCAGTAATGTAACGTGGTATAATTTTGCTGTTGTTTTAAATGTTTATACAGATGTTTCAGTTAAGCTTTTATAGAGAAAATAAATGCCTTTATATGTGAAAGCGTGCCAGTTTCTGTAAATATGCTTATTTTATTATTAATATTAAATTTCCTATAGGGAAGATTAAAGCGTTTGGAGAGGGAATCAAAGTGTAGGCATGAAGGCGCGACGTTGTGTGATTATTTTTCTTTCAGAATGATCTAGTGCACGAGTCCCTAAAGGCATCTCAAAACGGAAGATCTTTGAAACCAGAGAGGTTTGGATAACGAGGGTTGTTTGTGTTCGTATTTATTAATGATGTGAAAAAAAGAAACTTGCCCTCACCTTCTAAAAAGAGAAATGTGTGTCGTGCATAATTTATGAAGATGTGTATAAGAATATAGGCTAGTTAGAAATTAATGATATTTCGAACTGGAATGTTCACTTTGTAAATTGAAATAAAGCAGGATAAAAAAGATCTCTTGGGCATGATGTATATAGGAGGTATAATAGGTTTATTACCTTTTAAATGATTTTATTACTTCTGGAATGGGGAGTAGTTGCATATATTTGGGAACATCATCATAAACAGGTGATGAATGACTTTGATATTACCTTTAATGGGTTACTTTGAATAAAACAACTGGAAGGCTGAGCTTGAAGTGGAAAATGGATAAAGGACACTAACCGAAATTCTGCTTTAGAGTGTATGCTGTTCTCAAGTTTTTGACTGTTTAAGATTAAATCTCTTATCTTAAACCTTTTTAAAGATTCTGTTCATGTATAAATCTAAAAGCAGTGTTTGTTTCTGACGGAATGATTTGTGTTGTTTGTTTTAAAACGGCATTATATGATGCAAAGGATTTATGCAGCTGTTTATTGGAGAATTTTTCTTTTTCTCTTTTGTTTCTCATTTCAGTCAAGTGCAAAAGTTTGCATCCCCTCATGGCTTTTAAATGAGGAAAAAACAATAATGTACTCCTATTTTACAATTTATCTACAAAACTCCATACTACATTAGTTTCTGAGTGGATACAGAAGCTGATTCGAGGACACAGTACATACAAGAATAAAAAGCAAATATATTAAAGATTATTTTTGTTGTATTAAATTTTTTTTTAACTGGTACATTTTATGTTTTTATTGTTAATATTTTAACCTGTACTATTTGAATATTTATTATGCTATGATTTTTATTTTGTCTTTTTTTTTTTTTTCCTTCATATTTTGTCCTAAGGGTATACAAACTTTTGCACTTGACGAATTAAAAATTTCTAAAGATGTTGACCTGGCTGACAATTATGCCTTCATATTTAAATGTATTTGCTTGACTTTTGAATAAATACAGTACCATAAAATACATTATGACTATTGTTTTTATTCCTGTTTATTTTTAATTTCCTTCATTTTCTAGCCATATATCAGTGTTAAATAATTCTTTAAATTAAGAAATGAATTAAATCACTGGATTACTTTCCAATAACAACACACCTCATTGCATTAATCGTTCTATTGCACAGCATATACAGTACAAATGATTTGTTTATTAAGGAATGATATCATAATATTTTACTTATACTGTACTTTTCAATTGTAGTTTCATTTAATGGTATGAAATGTCTCATCATGTAACAAGTTGTAAACAATATCATAGCATAGCAGTCTTACTTTATTTCTCTCGTTTTAAGGAATAAATTAGTAGCACATCTTATTACAGAAAAACCCTAAAAATCATCCAGAAGACTTTGAATGTTGGAAAAACTAGTTAGACACACACTTGGGACTCCTTCCATAATTGCTAAATAACCCTCTCCTTACAGGAAACTTCACCATGATGTTTGTTAATGAGTTGTTACTACAGAAACAGTATAGTATTATAACAAACACATTATTATAAAGATTGTAGAAAGCACTGTCAAAGCTGCGGTAATCATGACCACCTTCAAATGGAGAATCAACAGCACTGTTATTTCTTCTCTAAAGGTGAGAAAAGACACAAGACAAATGACATTTTAGTTTAATGACCTCATCCTGTCCACGAACCTGTCCTGACAGATATTGTTATTAAGATAAACCCGAATAAAAAGCAGATCTACTTGACCGTTTCTGTCACTGCCTGCTTGAACATGTTTCTTCTCCAGATGTTTTGTCCTCAGCAGACATACGCACTCCTCATTAGCAAACCTGTTCAGCCTGCTGAGTAACAACATGGACTGGTAAGAAAATAATGAGATGTAGTATTACATTTGAGTGCTAACTTTGATCAGGCGCAATGGGTCATCTTGCCAACTCCCCCAATTTGTCTGTGATCTCAACACCTGTTTAGGAAATTGGATAGAAATCACCTGTTGTTTCATGAGGATGAATTCCCACCTCTATGTGAGGTCCAACTTTATGGTTGATGTTGTCCACAGACCAAAACAAGTCATGGATCTAATTATGGAGGCGCATAAATCTTTAGATGGATTAAAAAAAAAAAAAAAAAACATCAAAGGCAATGACAGTACATAGTACATCATGGCCTTAGAGAACAGTTCAGTGCAGAATAAATATCAAGAAATAATAATAATAATAATAATAAACTGAAGGATGGATAGATTGTAAGATGGAGGGATGGTGGGATGGATAGATACAGTGTATCCGGAAAGCTGTTTCCATGGATCATCCTTGAGATGTTTCTACAACTCGATTGGAGTCCACCAGTGGTAAATTCAGTTGGTTGGACATGATATGGAAAGACACACACCTGTCTATATAAGGTCCCACAGTTAACAATGCAAAATATTGTTTGTAAACCGGATTGTTTTGAGGCACAGACCTGGGGAAGGCTACAGAAAAAACTTTCCGCAGCATTGAAGGTCCAGATGAGCACAGTGGCCTTCATCATCCATATACACAATCCTGTCTCGGAGGGCTACAGACAATTCCTTGGATGTTTGTGCTCTAACATGCACTGTTAACTGTGGGACCTTATACAAACAATTGTGTATCTTTTCATATCATATCCAATCAACTGAATTTACCACAGGTGGACTCCAATCGAGTTATAGAAACATCTCAAGTATGATCAGTTGAAACAGGATGCACCTGAGCTCAATTTCGAGAGTCATGCTGTGAATATTAATGTACAAGTTTTCACTTTTTTTTTTATTTGAAATAAATTTGCAAAGATTTCAAACAAACTTCCTTCACGTTGTCATTATATTATATTGTTTGTAGAATTTTTAGAAAAATAATTATGTTTAAACCATTTTGAAATAAGGCTTTAACATTGAGATAGAGTGATGGTTATTGGATGAATGCTGGCTGAATGTATGGATGATGAATGGATGATGTATGTTTAGGTGGCTGGATGGATGGATGATGGATGGCTGGACAGATGGATGGTTTGGAGGATGAATGAATAGATGAACGTATGAATGGATGGATAGATGGATAGGTAAACAGTGATACAGATGGATGGATGTATGGATGTATGGATAGGTATATGGATGAATGAATGGATGGTTATATGGCTGAATGAATGAATGGATGGATGGATGGATGGGTGGATGGATGGATTGATTGGAGGATGAATGAATAGATGAACGTATGAATGGATGGATAGATGGATAGGTAAACAGTGATACAGATGGATGTATGGATGTATGGATGGATGGATAGGTATATGGATGAATGAATGGATGGTTATATGGCTGAATGAATGGATGGATGGATGGATGGATGGTTTGGAGGATGAATGAATAGATGAACGTATGAATGGATGGATAGATGGATAGGTAAACAGTGATACAGATGGATGGATGGATGGATGTATGGATGGATGGATAGGTATATGGATGAATGAATGAATGTATGTATGTATGTATGTATGGATGTATGGATAGGTAAACAGTTATACAGATGGTTAGATGGATGACTAGAATGACGGATGAATGAATGGTCATATGGATGCATTAATGAATGAATGGATTGGTATATGGATGAATGATTATATGGCTGAATGGATATGGACATATGATTGGATCAGTGGAGGAATGGATGGATGGATGTCTCTCTGGGAAATTGACTGCATGAACAAAAAAGGCAACTACAGCAACTACTACAATTACAACAGTCAAGATTTTAGTGGTTAAAATTTTTGACCTATGAACATTATCTGTCTTTTTGTAAAACACATTTAAGTTACATATTCACACCTCATGAATAACAGGTTGCAAAAGTCAGTACACCCTAAATTCTGTTCAGAAGCCCGGATAAATTGGGAAGGGGTGCCTCAGGAAGGATATCCAGCGTAATAAGTACCAAATCAAATATGCAATATACAGATAGTAATCCTTCTATCTGACAACATCAGTACTTGTACTTTATGAAATGTTCAACATCCTTATATTCAGCATATAAACAAGTCCTTCTTAGACAATTTGAAGACGTGCTATAATTTATACTTTGAAATATCTTTCTTTGTGTATAGATCCAGATTTTTGGGCCACCATGTGTATTATGTTATATCATCACAAGATTACGCTGCTGACATGAACTTTGCATCAGGGATTATAGATAACAGAGTGAAATTAAGAACTGAATCGCTTGAGTGCCTTCAAAAGACAAAGTGTGCACATACTGACTGTACTGTATGTAAAGACTTCCTTATTTACATTTAAAGCTTCTGTATATAAGAAAACACGGTTAGAACAAAGGGTTAAATCAGACAGGCTTCATTCTGTGTGTGTGTGTGTGTGTGTGTGTGTGTGTGTGTGTGTGTGTGTGTGTGTGTGTGTGTTGTTTGGCCGAGTGTTGCATTTTTACTACCAGCCCATAAAGACATTAAGACCGAAGAATTTGTGATTTCACAGGAGTTGGCTAAGAGCACTGAGCAAAACCTTGATCTGTCCTTCGACCACATTTCTATTTGAGGAAAAGCCGAACGGCGAGAAGAAACTGGAGTGTTTACACAAGTCCTGTAAATATCCCAACTATTTTCATACATTCCTTGCCTATTTTATCATCATCAGAAAATGCTTCTCGGGTGGAAAATGATAACGAGATATGATTGAGATTGGTTATTTTTAGGAAAAGAGCACAATGCAGCAAGCATGTACGCAATTAAGTGCAATAACTTGAAATAACAGTTAAAAGTGAGTTTTGCACGAGGGGATGTGAGGGCATGATGTAGGCTTTGGAGCTGTATGATAAAATGCCTTTTAGTGCAGAATTTAATAAGCAGCACTTCCTACAGTATACACCACGTTGTTGAATTGTCATAAGGTGTTGATTAGTTTTCTATAACGTCAATAGTTCTGACTGCCATGGTTATATTAATGTTATCATTCTCATATTAATTTATAATTTCTGTGAGGATTATAATATTATATATTACATTTTACAAATATAATTATTTTTCTTCATGGAAAATCAGAGGACGTTGTGTTGTTTCGTCTTCTTATGTATAAGAGAAAGTGAAGAGAGGAATGTTTATACTCTTTATTGTTTAGCAGATGTCCCACAGCATTAAATGTATGAATGGCGTTCATGTCAAACCGGGACTTTCGATTGTGCAGAATAGCATAACAGTTATGGGAGTAAATCTAATGCACTTATCCCAGTGTTTTATCACTGCTTAGATACTATCAAGGTAGAATATTTTCTCAGCACACCATAGCCCTAAAATATTGGCCTCCCAGGAACTCCTTTACTGGCCCAAACATGTGGAAATGGCTTGGAGTGAGGTCAGGACTGTATGGGTGATGTGGCAATAACTCCCGGATGACTTCCTGTAATGTTCAAGTGGTGCTCGTGAACGATTGTCTGTACAGTTCCTACAGACAGATGTGTCTCTTCTGCAAGTTGGTGACAAGTTATCAGGCGTTCCACATTTGCTGAATGTTTGTGAGAAGGACTGAGTTGAGCTCAGATCCACCTCAGCCAGAATCATTATTCTCAGATGTACGAGCTTCTTTAAAACTTTTTTTTACCATTAAATCTTTCCTGCAGCCTTATCATCATACCGTGCATGAAGTCTTCTGTAAATGGCAATCATTTTTACACACAAGCAATTTCAGCACATATCCTGGTTTGACTTATTAACGATTATCAGGTCAGTAGATCTGGATTAAGTCAGATTGTCAACAATGCCTCTGAGGATGGAAATCAAAAGGGCACATACTGACCATGCTATCTTAATAGGAGGAGCATACACGCCCTGTATGTATGTGGAAGAGAGCAGATAGAGAGTGTTCTTCCAAGTACTGTATGTTACACTGGATGAAAATGACGGGAGCTTGGTTTAACGTGTCTTGGACGAAACCCAAACTCAAGCACTCTCCCTGGTTGGCAGCTTTCATGCCATAGAGAGGAAAGGTGGGTAGTAGGTATGGCTTGGCGAGAGTGTATTAAGGATCAAGCGTCCATTATTTATATACATTATTTTTAAAACAGTTCAGGATTCATATTAATATGAATCCTATTTAAGTTGTATATGTATCCACCATAGGGGATTAGGTTGAGCTACTGTATGTTTAACGTTAAATTTAACATTATTCCTAGATCATTTCTAATATCTGTTTAATTAAATTTTTGTTGCTGTAAGCCACGGTCTGATTTATGAAAATTGTCGAAAGCTACATCATAAGATTTCCAACATAAACATCACACCTACTGCTACCACAAAACTCACAATTTATTACCTGTATTGCTGTAAAGCTTAAAAAAGAAAAAAAAAGAAAAAAAGAGCCACGTGACTTTAGGGTCACTGCGCCAATCTCAGTCAGCCTAACACAAGCCCAGTGAGAACACGGCCAACATCAACAAGCCCACATAATGGCCAACATTGTCTGCGCTGTGACTGAGAGATCTCAGAGTCCGAACATGATCGCTAGTCCAGCTGGAGGAGTTAGGCTTAGACTGTCGTGTTTTGTAAAGAACCAGCACTCAGTGAGGTTGGAGAGGCTGAAAGTGTGGTGTTATTGAAGGCGCAGACTCAAAACGCAAGCATGAGTATTTGGACTGAAGCTCTGAATTGCAGTATTTAATCAATTCTGCTGGGATTTTTAAAATGCAGGCTAAAAGTAAAGAAGGTTTTAAATGTGGTGCCGCTGTATAAAATTCTGTTCTGGATGTGGAACTTTAAAGGAACCTGTTCCATCTCGTCCAGGACAAATTAATGTTATTTAAGCAGCTGTCAGATTTAAAAAAATTTTATATGTTGTTAATACCAGATGCCAATCTCAATGATGAAATGTCAACTGTCAAGAAAGAGAGATTAGATTTGTGCAAGAAGCCTAGTCACGTGAACACAGTCTAAGCTTTTAGACCAGTTCAAGGCTGAAAAGATAGAGTTTAGGTAGAGTAATGTGGTTGTATCAGGGCTCAAGGGTCCCAGGTTCGATTCTGTGTCTTGTGGTTTCCTTCACGCTCAAGACAAACAAAAACCCTGTATGCACATATAACAGCTACTCTCATGCTCCTACGTGTGTGCTAATTTGGTCACTCCTAGTTGTTATAATGCATTATTGAAAGTTCATATTATAAACATTGTAGTGCATTGTTGACTTCATAGTCCAATATCTTAGTATCGACCTTGAATTTTTTTAAGTGAATCTGTCACCAGCGTTTGATTAAAATTGTGGTCCAATATACAATGTGCTTAATAATTGGTTTTTGTTTCCAGCTGTGAGCTATGTGTAAACTGAGGTTATCTGTTAAACTCTTTAATCGTTTTTCTTATATCTTTTGTTAAATGAAATAGGATACCAAGCGAGGTTAAAACGATCATTGTTTGCCATCTAGCGGCTAAACCGAGGTATTGCAGGTGGCAAACCTGCTGGAAAGCAGTACAGCGACGTCAACGTAACCTTTTGTAACTATGGTAATATAGTGGCGTAATACGGCAAAGACAAAATAAAATCAGTAATTATATTTATTTATTGCATAAGCTTCAACAAAAAACTTCAACAAAAAAAATTCTATATACCATAGTATATGAATTAATTTAAATTTAATTAATGTTTTTAAAACTATCTGGCTAAGACAAAAAAAATATATATTATAAGGTATATTGTATGCTGTGTGTAAACTGAGGTAATTTGTTAAACTCTTTAATAGTTTAATTCGTTTGACTTTAGTTTTTTAAACCTTATATCTTATTAATACAAATGAAATAAGATACAGAACAATGTTAAAACAATCATTGTTTGCCATCTAGCGGCTAAACCGTGGTATTGCAAGTGACAGTTGTACCGTTCTAACGTCAACGTCACCTTTTGTAATTATGGTAGCATGGTGGCGTTCTTTGGCATTATTAAAAATCCTTAAATTATTTATAAAATGTAATAAAAATAGAAATGTAATAATTATTTTTATTTATTTATGACATTTTGACGATAAATTTTCGCGGTCTTCAAAAATGAAGCTAGCAGCAATCAACCTCACCTTCAATCGCGCCTCCTCTTAAGGCACAATAAGAGTCATAATTCACGAAATTCCATTTCCACAATATTAAATTCAGACATAACTACAACCCGCTGTTTTACACTATAGGATATGCATAAGAATATGTACATTATATGTGTAATTTAACGTGGAAATAAACGTAATTGTGTGTGTTTTAATCAATTCTTTAGTTAACACACTGCGACGTGTTATGACTTTTATTTTTTGTATTCTTTTTTTGTTTCTTGCTTCCCACCTCCACACACGATTCACGAAGGTAACCTTATTTAGCTAGTATGGAAACTACGTGAATTTTTTATTTCAAATTAGAATGAGTTATTCTATATAACATTAGCGAATGTCATGGTCAGCATTATTGTGGGATGTTTTATATTTATTAATTGAAGTTACCCTTGGTTTAGGGTCTATAGCTAAATATTAATGCTCTCGCGCGAGTTTAAATTCCTTCAATTTAAATCTTCGTATCTGGTCACGTAACGACGGTTAACGGTTGTTTTCACATCTCTCTGTGTTTGCGCTAATGCTAATATATTATTGAGGTGAAAAGTAGAGAAACTGAACCATGGCTTTTAGTACACGATGTAAGGTTTTCTAAAAGGTGATGTTGCGTACAAAAA
Source organism: Clarias magur (assembly GCA_013621035.1). NCBI lineage: Eukaryota > Metazoa > Chordata > Actinopteri > Siluriformes > Clariidae > Clarias > Clarias magur. The sequence goes on from QNUK01000174.1 coordinate 1,039,402, forward strand.
GTCAGACCTAGTAACACTTTTAACACACATGAACGTATAAAAATAACCTTTAATGGTTCGTGAAAGCGTTTAAGAATGACTGAGTAAATATTTGTGAGACAGCGGTAGCTACACTGTGCTAAAACGCCGCCAGAGTTTAGGTACCGCCTTCTCCTCTGGTGTTAATTGGCTCACGTTTTACACTGTGAAGGTTCAACCAGTCAGAGATGAGTGAGTCTTTGCATCCAATCGTTATGCAGAAGCAGTTGTCCTGTCTGGTAATAGTTTCTTTTTAGGTTCACGATTTTATTTATTTATATTTTGGTCTTGTTTTTAACTTTCAGCTCAAGGTTCAAATAGTCATGATTAGTTTGGATACGAGAAATGAAAAGATGTTCAATTCAAACCGGGACTTGTGATGAAATCGAATGAAGGCATTGCTTATGGTTATTGTTTACTAGTTGCGATCACTTTTACCACCCCTCCCTGATGTTGATTATTTTTCCATTCATAGCACATCCTGTACCATGATTTATGTTTTACATACAAAAATATGACAAATTATTTATATAATAAACAAAATGAAGTTGCATTTTTCACTAATCTGTTCTTACAAGGGGTGTTCAAGTCAAACCAGGACTAGTGATATTTCTGGGGAAAGGTGTAAACGCGATTGACATTAATAGATTTCAAGCACAATAATAACAAAGTATAACAAAGAGACTCTTAACCACAGTAAAACATTTGAATAGTGCCATACGTCTGTGAGTAACGATCCCACGGTGGGCGGGGACTTGTGAAAGAGACGCTTCTGTCTGTGGGAACTGTGCACACAATTATTCACCAACGCCACTTGCACATTACAGGAACTCTGCCGGGAGTTATTGCCACTTCACCTGTACAGTCCTGACCTCACTTCAAGCTATTTCTACATGAAGGAGTTCCTGGGAGGCCAGTGTGAGCAAACTGAGGAAAATGTACTAAGAAAACCTTTTACCTTGATGGTATCCAAGAACTAGTGAAACACTGGGATAAGTGCATTAGTGTAGCAGGGGGGTTATATTGAGAAATAAAGGGAGTTTTTACTCTCATAACTGTGTTCTGTTATTCTGCACAGTCAAAGGTTTGAGTTGAACGCCCCTTGTGTATGTTTAAAAATTTTGTATTCAGTAATCACAGTAATGTTTATTATTTGTCTTTATTTTCAGGTTTTAAGTGAACAATGTCTGTTAAAAAGGAATCTTCTGCCGCAACAGCGGTCTTATTTCTGAACATTAAAGGTGAACCTATGCGTTTCTTTATAAGGCCTGGTCCCAGCAAAGTAAAGCTTCAGCCTTTAATATCGAATGGTGGAGGCATTCTTTGTCGGACCCAGGAGCCAAACACCATTTTATTAGCTGATCCTGGTGACATCACTGATGCTGTAAAAGCTGCAGGCCATTTCTACATCTCCACCCAGTATATAATTGACTGTGTCGCGCAGAGCCAGCAGTTAGATATTGAAAGCTACAGGTTAAGCAATCTACAGCCCATCCAGACGAGGGCTGCATCACGGAAACAGCACAGTACTGGACGCATGGGCTACTCCCTTGAAGATGACACGGCCATTTTAAATTTCATATCCAAGCATCGAAAAGAAGCGAAAGGCAACCGGGTCTGGCAGCATATGGCGCATCAGGGCATCACGGGTCACAGCTGGCAGTCCATGAAGGACCGGTTTCTAAAGCACCTGCAGCACAAAATAGAGAATACAAAGAAAGGTAGATGGTTGAAAGAAAGCTCCTCTTCTGATGAGGATATCTCTCTGTCTACGCCAAAGAAGACGCCGAAAAAGAAAGCGGTGGTAGTTTTGTCTTCTGAATCAGACTCTACACTGAACAGCCCTGAGCCTGAGGGTGGATCGACAGAACAAGCAGACCTCCAACCTTTAGATGAAGAAACAGGGAATTCTAAAGATCCTGGCGCAGAAAAGTGGCAGACGGATGAGGCGAGGAAAGACGCTCATGGCGATGAGTCAGAGCCTGAGAAAGCGCAACAGCATGAAATCGAGCAGCATGAGGTCTCACCCAAAAGAGCCAGGATGGACACGGATGCACCAGCGCAGGCTACATCATCTGGTAATAACTTATTATATATATTAATTTGATGAAACATTGGAGCAGTGTGAGCAGTGGTAGTGAGTTGATTGCACACTCAATTTTTAGGTAATAAACAAGAAGCATTACTTAAATTCTCTTAATTTTTTTCTGCAAATAAGATATGACACGGTAATGCTACAAATACAAGCAGTTGATAGCAGACTCAAAATAATATGCTGTGTGTGGTCGGTCAATTCTCTTAGTTCCCCGTCACTGTATTAGCTGAAATTACTGGACAAACTAAAAAAAAATTCATCTCATTGTGTTACATACACCCTCTCATTAGTCTAGAAACAGTAAGAAATCAGATACAAGACAAGGTTTAAAAAAATGTCCGCCATCTAGTGGATAGACCCAGGTATTGCGGTTCCACAAATCTCCTGAACGGTATGGTGCTAAATCAACGTCACCCTTTGTAACTATAATAAGACTATGGTGACATAGTACGACCTTATTTAAAGGCTTAAAATTAATCAATGTCCCATCCTTTTATTGACAAAAGTATTCATTCACCCATCCAAATTATTGAAATCAGCTGTTCCACTCACCTCCATGGTTAGATGGGTATAAAATCAGGGCATGCAGACCGCTTCTACAAACATTTGTGAAAGAATGACAGTGGTGCCAACTATCTGCTAAGCCGATACATACAGACATCCAAACTTTGTGTTCTTCAGATTAGCTCTTGAACAGTGCATAGAGAGCTTTATGTGATGGGTTTCCATGGCTAAGCATCCAAGCCAATGCAAAGCATCGGATGCAGTGGTGTTAAAGCACATCGCTACTGGAGACGTGTTCTCTGGAGTGAAGAATCATGCTTTTCTGTCTGCCAATCCGATGGACAGGTCTGAGTACTTGTCTGACTGCATTGTGCCAAATGTAAAGTTTGGTGGAGAGGGATTATGATGTGGGGTTGTTTTTCAGGAATTGGGCTCTTACTTCCAGTGAAAATAATGCTTCAGCATACCAAGACATTTTGGACAATTTCATGCTCCCAACTTTGTGGGAAGAGTTTGGGGATGGCCCCTTCCTGTTCCAACATGACTGGGCACCAGTGCACAGAGAAAGGTCCATAAAAACATGGATGAGTGAGTTTTGTGTTAAAGAACCATGTGAAGGCAGATGAGCGAATAAGTTTGGCAATATAGTGTATATTTTATAGTCTGTAGATAATAGAGATTATCTAAGTGAAAAAAAAGATTCAGTTACGTATCGACATTTAATTTTTTATTATTCATGTACCGCCAGACTGACTCCAAGTTTGCCAAGTTTATTTAGAATTGTAACAACATCTCATAAAAAATTGTAATAGAAAATTGCGATTTTACAGAATTGTGATACAAATCCAACTGGCACCTGGATATCATATTGATAGCGATTATCTGATAATCTCAGATTCACTGCTTGTGTTCTTTTTTCACTGTCTACATTTCTTCATATTGCATTATGACTTTAAATGTATTTATTTATAAATTTTTGCATTCAGGACCAAACGATCAGATATCGACTCCCAGCAAGAAGCAATACTCTCTCAAACCCTCTTCACCCTGCAGGAGGAAGCTTGGCATCCTCGAGAGAGCCGCAAGAGAATTTGAAGCCTCTCAAGTGGTATAAGAATAACTTCTGTTTAAAAATAAATAAGATTTTGTTATTTAAGCTTTCCTGAATTTATTAAATAAGGTATATATATATATATATATATATATATATATATATATATATATATATATTTATTACTTTTTATTTTATTTATTTACTTTTTTTTTTTGGAGGGGGAGGTATCCTATCAGTGTTATACTTAAAGGAAAATGTGATAATTGTGTGAAGGTATTCGGTAGCTCTCCCTGTTACACACGTCACAGCTTTTGAATGCATTTTGTAGTCAACTAGAAATCTTTTTCTTTCCTCTTCTTTGCAAATTATTTCTCATTTGGAGATATTCCTGAATTCACAGACTAACCTTGCTACATAATTTTTTTAAACATTCTTTTTCAGATTGGAAATCAAGAAGACCAGCCTCTGAGTCAGTCATTACCCATTAATGCTTCAGATACAGATGAGTCTCAGTTTATGGCAGCGCGTGAAAGAGCTGTAAGGGAACATGAATTGAATCCTGAGTATCAGAATAACGCAGAAGGGCATGCACCAGCTACACAAAAGCAGAGGAGCACCCCAGAGCCAGAAGACGATGAGCCGGGTCCCAGCAGCTTTGCTCTACCCGTAACGTCCAACACTCACATGTTCCTCTTTCAGCAGGAGTCCCAGGAAGAGCTCAGCCAGCCATCTGAGGAAGATCCGCCATCCCAGAGCATATTAGAGACAAAGCAGCATGTAGTTAGGTTGATGCAGGAATCTAAGAAAGACTTGGTTGAGGTCATGAAGGCGCTCTTAAAGGCCAGCGGTGATGTCACTCTGGCGCTTTCGTATTTGCTTGAAGGATATGATCTTGAAGTCTACGGGCCAATCTGGACTCGGCACGACGACCAAATGCTTCTTTCAGGCGATTCTACCGATCGTGAGATGCTTCAGGAGAAATATGGAGCTGAGCGAGTGTCCAAGAGAGCGGGTTTTCTAAAAGCAGATTTGTAAAATAAAAACCTCCTCAAAGATGAACTACCACATATAAAACATGAACTAGTGTATTTTTTCAGCCATTGTCATGTGCTATAGACCACATTTTCTCTTGTATTACTAGCATTATCATCTGAATCTGTTGTGAATAAATGTTTTTAGTGCATATTAATGACTGTTTTGAAAACAGGATAATAAAATATATTTTATCATCTCAAAGTGTTGTCATCTTTATGAAACTATGAAATAAATTGCATTTTATTTGCACTGTTGTTCCCGACATTTTCTGCTCTTTGCAAAAACAAGTTAAACCTAATACACAAATAAAATGGGGAGAATTATTTATGAATTCAAAATTAAAGATAACTGAGACTTATGAGCACCAAGAACTTTTTTTTTGTTTAATAGCAGAAAAAAATCCATAGCTTTCCCCCAATAGCTCCTAAAAACCAAAGAGCAAGAGCTGCTTTTCTCTGTAGGAGTATGAAATCTGGATGTCTAGAAACTGATCTGTTTGTATACATACAGTACAGATGAAGAAATGGGAGAGCTCAGAGTGCTGCCGCATTGTGTATAAAGATGGAGTGAGAAAAAAATCTAACTGCACTGCTATGAACGGCATTGTGGGTCACATAGGAAACTTTAACCATGAAAGAAGTTGAATTTTTCATACACACATTAAATAAAAAAACGTTTTAAAACTTTAAAAATTAAATGCATTTTTGGGAGTGTAAAGGTATAAAATAAATGTTTGTTTCTAGAACATGCATGCAGCTGGTTGTGTTGCCAAAGATGATCGTTTTTCTTCCTTATGCAGCTTCCATGAGGGCGGGCCAAAGCAGATCATCACATACTTCCAAGGCTTTATGCCAGATACCTTTCCTGACACAACATTCCTTTTTTATTTCCAAAGATTTTATGCATATATCTTCTGATTAAATATCGTTTGGTCCCACTTTAAATCTTTTCTTTGCAGAATCTGTTATCTGTTATTTTCTTGCACCTCTTTATTTCTAGCCCTGTGTCAGCCAAGATTCTTCCTCAAATATTATAATAATCCATAGTCACGTGACTAGCGGAACCTTAGCATACAATGATAATTTGTTGTGGAGGCAAGTTCTTAAGACCAAAATACAAATTGGAAAAAAAAAATTCTCGTAAGAAATAATGTACAGTAAATTACGTCAAATAACCCAAAAATATTACCAATATTTACAATTTTCAACATAAAAAAAACTATCAAAACTTTTCGTAAAAACATGAAAATGAAGTAATATATGAACTAAATAGACATTACGCCTTATGTAAGAATTACGTAATTCTTCCTCAAATATTATATTATTTTATTATAATTTTATATAATTTATTATAATAATATTATTATATTATTTATGATTCCTCTTGTCACCGGCTGCATTTTTAGTGATGATTTCTTTCTTAATTAACGCTGAAATTAGTTCCTTTTTGTTCTTTCTAATGTCCTTGCTAATGTTCTTGGGGCCTATGTGCTATGTGCTCACTAAATGTTCATAAACTCGCTTTATTTGGCCTTTCACTGATGCACTTTTGAATGGCTTCCGGACCTACGCGCAACTTAGCCCGCATTTTATTTGTTTATTTGTATGCCAAGGCAAATTTCTTGCAAAATTTTAATTCTTAAGATGAAAATTCATAAGGGAGTGCATTCATCTGCGGACGTTCCACCTTTGGAACCGCAAGTCCTTAGGACACATTCATAAAAAATGCATATGAATTTTTTTTTTTTTTTTTTTACCTTTAACACATTATTTTGACTGGGGTTTTCAAATAATTTTAGCTAAATATACTGTATATTTGAAGTTTTTTGTTACAAATTTTGCCATTACACAAATTATAGTCACTCGCTCACTTATTGTCTATACTGCTTTATTCTGTGTATAGGGTCGCTGGAGGACTGCAGCCTATCCCAAGAGACTTAGGGCACAAGGCGGGGTACACACTGGATTAGGATTAGTTCAATCCATCGCAAGGCACACACAGATATACACACAAACTCATTTAAACAGGCAATTAAACATGAACTAGTATATTTTTTCAGCCATTGTCATGTGCTATAGACCATATATCCGTTAATGTAATATGCATGTCTTTGGACTGTGGAAGTAATCCGGAGTAACCGGAGGAAACCACCAATTATAGGGGGGACATGCAAACTCTATGCACACAGGAATCCTGGATGTGCAAGGTGACAGTGCTAACCACTAAGCCAAAAAATTATACTCACTCACTCTCACTCACTCATCTTCTATAACGCTTTCTCCTGTATACAGGGTCGCAGGGGGCATGAGGCCTATCCCAGGAGACTTAGGGCACGAGGCAGGGTACACACTGCTTGGGGTGCCAATCCATTGCAGGGCACGCACACACGCACACACACACACACACACACACTATGGAGCAATTTAAAAATGACAAGTAACCTAATCTGCATGTCTTTGAACTGTGGCAGGAAACCGGAGCCAACCGGAATCAAACCTGAAGGTGCGAGGCCACAGTGCTAACCACTACGCCCAAAACTATTATATAATTATTATAATTATTTGAAGTACAATATATGCTGAAAATATTGTTACACTAAAAAGCCTCAAATCATAATTTCATTATCTTATCTACCTTGAAAACCATTTTAAACAACATATTGCTAACATTATTAGTTATGCAGGCTGGATTTTCCAATGACAAAAAAAGGCAAAAATAGCAGCCGGATTGTAGGCGCGTTTTTGAAATTCGTCATGTTTAAGCGCGTTAGTAATATGTCCCTGTCGGCGCGCCGTAGTTTGGACTCGTTCATCCAGCAGTGAAAGCGACTCTTGGTGAAATTCAAACATTAACAGGTGAATAAACAACACCGCTGTCTAATAACTCAAACCACAAACCGAGTGTTATTTCCACCTGCTTCGGTCGGTCTCTGTATTTATTTCTGCTTTAATATATAAGCGTCATTGGGCAGAGCTTCTGCGGCTGTCACTGTCAAATAATCTTAGCTCCTGAACTGATCGTGCATGCGCGAGCTCGAGCTAGCTCTTTCTTAGGTTAATTTGCTCACATCCTAATCAAACTGCATTTATCCGATCCGGTGCATGATCGCGCTACGGTTGTTCTTTCTAAGTTAATATACAGGAACTGTAACGGATTATTGAAGCTTTGCTATTCGAGCAGGTCTTCTTTTCCCAATCGTTTTAAAGGAACCCCGCCTCCTGCCCTCTAATTGGCTAATAATTCTCGCTTTTCTTCGTTCTGAGGCGTGTCCAGCAATCCTAACCAATCAGGGTGCAGAAGGCGGGACGTTAGTAGCCTGTCATAGCGCAACCGGAATGCGGGTGGGACCAAAAAAAACAAGCGATATTGATTTGGCAATAGAATGCATAAACAGACTGTAAAGACGTTTTGCGCGTGTGTGTTTAAGGTGAGATTTACGATTTACGGAGAGCTGCCAAAATAAGCTGTAATAAAATCCAACGAAAAGATGTCTGAGATAATGCTAATAATTAAGTTCGGTCGTATATATTACAACAAGGGTATGTTGTTTTATAGTTAGTGCATAGTGTAAGGACCTTTTATTTTTATTTATTATTATTATTTTTTTTTAAAGATATCTGATCTCTTTGTTTCGTCTATTTTGTGCTGATGTGGTGTGGGATTGTATTAAAAGAGTAGTTGTTCGAAATAAACAAATGTTATACTCTTCTTTTAATGCCCTTAATATTAGAAGCCATTTATTTGAGATGAACTGTACAAATAATACACGGGGGTATCAAAAAGTTTCGAGATTTCCACGCCACAGATCCGGTCGCTTTTGCCGTACGTCCTCCCTTGGACACCTTAAAACCTGGCAGTAGAATTCTCCTTTGATGGTTTGGCCATCCATGCCATTCTCCATGCACAATGCTACGAATGTCGAAAAACGACGATGAGCACACACTTGGTCGAGCTGGTGCATCTCCTGTTTTTCCACTGTGAAGACCGTTCGTTGCTTTATCTCAGGGTCGTACGCATGCATCCAAGTTTTGACACCGGTAATGATCCTCGACATGAAAGGCGGGTCATCCACGACACGCTGACGGAGTTCTTGGCAGACTTTGATGAAATGTTCTTTCTGCTCCTGGGTCAGCAGCCTGTGGACGAACTTGGCAGCGACTTGGTGCATGTTCAAATCACATGTGAGGATTGCATGGACTGTTCCATATGACACACTGTCAATGGAAGCAGTATTGTGGATTGTTCTCCGACGATCATCATGCACAAGTTGCCGAATGGTTTTGACATTTTTGGAGGATGAGCTCAGGTCTTCCTGATCTCTCGTCGTTTCCCGTTTCACGCAAAATTCAACACTCTTTCTGTGTCCGTGATGAAATAGCGTATGAGGTCACAGGGTCAGAATAGCTCCTGTTGCATAGCTCCCGACTTACACAGGACGATGTGTCCCGTCTTTTTGTATACTGTAGGAAGGTCGGTACTTCCTGTGACTGAGCGTGCAGCCTTGTGCTGTGATCTGTTGGCGTGTTACAAAACTAGTCTCGAAACTTTTTGATACCACTTTGTAAATGTTTTTATCTCAAACTTACTTTGTTCAATATTAAAATAAAAAAATATTTAACACCTACAGCTCGTTTTTAAAGGAAAAAAGATTGTCTACTGTGTACCGTGAGTTTACTCAGACACACCAGGACGCATGCATGCATCACATTTTTTTTTTTTAAGTATCTCATCACACTTGATAACTTGCTTATGAAATACTAAATGAAGTATTGCTCTGTTTGTGTGTTCAGCTTTGTGTTAATTAATTTCCTTTTTCTGTTGTGTGTGTCGCGTAGAAAGGAGGTCCGTTTTAACGTGGCAGCATGAGTTCAAAGGGCGGCGGTACAGCCCTGACCCGACGAAACTATCGCCTGGCATCAGATACAGACAAACCCAAAGCCACAGGTAAGAAGGATTCGCTCAGAATGCTTATTCTACTGTAGGAATTTGATGCTTTTAGCAGCCATGTGTCAATATACAGTCGCAGTCAAAGGTTTGGACACAAGTGTGGATTTATTTTTCGACATTCTAGAACAATATTGCAGATTTGAAAACAAGGAAATAATACATAGGTATTTCAATCGCAACAACTAAGTTATTTTAAGAAAAATGCAAGAACAGGATTGTGAAGTGCATTTGCAAAACCCATCGAGCACCATGATGGAACTGGCTCTCATGAAGACCTTCCCAGGAACTCAAGAACTTACCTCTGCTGCAGTGGAGAAGTTCATTTAGAGTTACCAGCCTCAGAAATCACCAATTAACAAACAGCACCCCAGAGCCGTTATGAAGGCTTTACAGATCATAAGAAGCAGACACATCTCAGTATCAACTTTTCAAATGAGACCGTAGAATGAAATAAAAAGAAAAGACCATAGAATTAGAAGGTGTGTCCAAACTTTTGACCGGTAGACCATGGAAATAGCAACAATGCTATTAGCACACAGAGTGGAATATCTTTCATATATAATAACCCTCACCATTTTGGACCAGTTTGAAATCTCCAAACAAGTAATTAGTTGTTGTAAAGGGTAGACTTTTGTGTTTAATCTACCCTTAACTTTTATATTTGTGTCACCATTTGGCATTGAGGCACTTGGCTGTAGTCTTCTATCCCATTTTTGCACCCGTCTTCAGCCGTTGAGGCATGTAGAGGGGCATCGAGGTTGGGCTGGTGTTAATACCCCATCGCTGCTGGGTGGCTCCTCACACCAGGATGTGAATGTCATCATTTACACTCACACCAGATTTTTTTTCTTTCTTTTTTTGTGTTAAAAAACACATCGCAAAGGATACAGCAAAGCAGATTATATCTTTTATAGTAAGATTATAAGCATGATAAGACAGAAGATTCTTACACCTAATCTCAATCCAGAGTGTTTGTAAGGACAACAGTTTGTCTGCACTATGGATTTTTTTTTTTAATCTTAAAGGAGGGCTCTACGATTCTGGAGAAAGATTGAACACAACAACTGAACAAATTAAAAACACTCCCCTGTATAAAAAAAATGCATGTGTAAAGTATTGTCATTGGAACGAAACTAACAACTAGACCAGACGAATAATAGTAATAATAATCTAAAAATATTCTTGAGCACAGACATGCCCTCTGTTGCTGATTGGTTGGAACAGTGTTGTGTGGTGTGGTCTGCGCCACTTTGCTTGTTTTTGTTTACATAGCCAGAGCCACCAGATTTTTTTTTTAGCTAGTGGACTATGCTGAATTTGACAAAAAGGGTACTGGATTATGATCACTGATTCCTCCTTTAATACCTTGAAATGTCTTTACTGTATATTGAAATTTTTTGTTCAAAAATATTTATAATAGAAACCTTTCTGAAGCCTCTAGGCAAAAATGCACCAGTTCTCCTGTAGTGTCTCACCTTACCATCAAGATACAGGTTAGATGGTTTTAATCCTGGGTCCCCCTCCCCCCCCTCCAGGTATTGTGAACGAGAAGTTGTTGAGCGATTACCTGTACCACATCTTTCCCGCCAACAGTAAACAGGCTCCAGCATCAGCAACCTACAGGTTGGTAAAGTTTGTGTGCGATTTCTGATTTGTGTATGACGTATTTAAATTGTAGGCTAATCAAACATTCTTCGAATTGTTATCTGGATTGTTCACAGAGCTCATTCATTTATTCATCTTTCTGAAATTCGTATGAAGAAATAAAAAAATAATTCTTGTTCATGTTCATAAACATATTTGCACTTGTGCCCGCTTTACTGATGAAACACTGGCCTCCCAGGAACTCCTTTAATGGTCAGGACTGTACAGGAGATGTGGCAGTAACTCCCGTAATGTGTTCCAGTAATGTGCAAGTGGTGTTGGTGAATGATTGTGTGTACAGTTTTCACACACAGATGCGTCTCTTCTGCAAGTTGGTGACAAGTTATCCATTGATTTTCAACCATCAGGCGTTCCACTCGCTGCATGTTCACAGGCCCCTCATACTGTCATTTTTTATGGCTGATTCATACACACACGAGTGTCTCAGTGTTAGAAAATCAGTGTGATGAGTAAATGTTTAAATTTGTAAATTGGTATTTTTACTTTGCTTTTGGTTCATAAAAGCTAAAAAGTGTAAAAAAAAAAAAAAAACTCGATTGCAAATATAATGTACATGAGCTTTCTTCATAGAGCAGTTTCATATTTCTTGCTGTTTATTTCGATTTCTATGTCACAGACCGTACATTCTTTAGATCTCAGATTATCAGAGACCAGAAACATGACAAATGCTGGCAGAACACAACCAGGCACGAGGGCCTCGTTCTGGACGCAGCGCAGTGCTCGGGTTACCGCTCCTCTATAGATAGAGCATGATGTGAACATGGAGAAAGCTGACTGTCAGGAATAGACATGCTTTTCCTGTGTAAAGTCAAGGTGTCTGATTCTGCAAAACAGATCACTGTGCATCTGGGGTGCTGGGATTGATGAGGAAAACATTTTGTGCCGGATGTTGAAGCTCTCAGCACAAATTATTTAAACTACAAATCCCTCACTTTAGGTTGGTTAACAGCTGAAGTGTCCCTGTTTGTTGCGGTCCCTAAGCACACTTTCCTCACTTTTTTTAGAAAATCCTTGACTTTCCAGGACCTTGGCGCTCACCTGGAGAAGCTGTTGTCCGATGACGAGCCTGCTGAGAACAGTACAGGTCAGATTGAATCACTTTTTATATACTCTGCCTGGCCAAAAAAATAAAATAAATAATTTGCACAGTTTAAGATTTCATTCAGTCACCTTTAGCTTTGATTACACACAATGTGGTGGCCGGTTCACGTGGGAAAATAATTCTACATGCTTCCAGAACCACTCTTTCACAGTCATGAAATATATCTGTGCCATCTGTGAAGGAAAAACTCCATAGATGTGATACACTAGTCATTCAAAACATTTAGCTGACATTTCACTGCCACATAACATTGCTGAGCCTCGACCTGAGCAACTGAAGCAACCACAGATCACAATCACTGTGCCCGATGAGTGCATCGCTTCTTGTACTTCCATTTTTTACCTTGATGCGCCCATGCGCTCTGGAATAGGGTCAGTCTGAACTCATCAGATCACATGATGTTTTTCGATTGCTCCAAAGTCCAACTTTTATGCTCCCTAACAAATTGAAGCTTTTTTTTTATTAGTCTAATTGAAAAGTGATTTTCTTGGTAAACGCAGCTGTTTAGTCCCAATCTTGTAAGTTCTCATCACACTATATCTGCATTAGAAATCTTAATACTTTCACTACTAAACATAGCTACAGTTACTAGCTACAGTTACTATTTTTTTTTTTACCATGCAACTTCAAGTGTTTAAGTGATCTCAAGTCATGTTTTTTTTTTCAACCACATTTCTACCACCATTAGCACACATTAAGAATTTAACTGGGGTGTTGGTATTCCAGCTTGTGGCTAGGAAGCTAAATTTTGCTAAAAAGTAGATCACTTTCTGAAACAAAATCTCAGTTTGGGATCCCAAAGTAAAAGTTATGTAAAATGTAACTAGACAAGGTTTTTCTGCTGATATAGGTTATGATTCTGGTGCAGTAAAGTTAATACAAGTTTACACTTAGCAGCCGTTACATTAAAACCATTGAAAATTGAAATGAACAACATTGATGGGACCTGCCTGGGATATATTAGGCAGGCAGTGAACAGTCAATTCTTAAGGTTGATACGCTGGAAACAGGAAAAATTTTTCAAGCTTGGGTATCCGAGTGGCTTTGGCACTATGCCTAAACCCTGGCCACGGGATGCAGTACTGGTCCCAGGACTGGATAAAATGGGAGGGCCGTATCAGGATGGCATCTGGCATAAAACCTAAGCCAAGTTCGGCATCGGATCGGATGGTCCGCAGTGACGACCTCTCAACAGGAGCAGCCGATTCATGGTGTTTCCGGGATTGTACTGGTTATCTTGGTTTATATAATTTTTTGCAAATAATTCAATGTAAGGCCTATAATTATTAAGTTTTTGCACATGATATATTGTGTATTCAGATATTTTGGGCCAATTTAACGTGTTTATATTTTGGCCAAATTTTTTGTCATTGTTTATAGATCATACAGACGGGCGGCTTGGACCCTCGACTGTCGTCCTAGACCACACCAGTGGATTTGAAGGCCTCTTATTTGTCGATGACGATCTTTTAGGAGTAAGAATCACTTGTACTTCTCTGGTGATGTCACATGATTGTAAATATCGTTTTGGGTTCAACGTGCTCGGAAGATGACCATAGATTTCATAGATGTCATTTTAACAAGCTTTTCTTTTTTGAATTCAAGGTCATTGGCCATAGCAATTTCAGTTCCATAAGGGCTGCAACCTGTGTGTTCAAAGGTAATTATAACTTCATCCTGACACTACTGCGCCATCTTGCAGTTATGTAAAGATTTGCTCCTAGAGCTGAGTATATGTTTAGTTTGACTCTTCGTTGCCTTTTTCTGATTATGAACGCTTACAGGGAAATGGATTTACGAGGTGCTGATCTCGTCTCAAGGTTTGATGCAGATAGGATGGTGCACGCTGAACTGCAGATTCAACCAGGAGGTGTGTGTGTATGTGTGTGTTCATGTTTAAAGTCAAATTATAGGACAAGCCAAAATGAGTCAGCTCACTGACCTTTTTGTTAAGAAAAAAAGTTTCATGTTTCATAGTGAAGGTTCCGTTAATAAAAGGTGTTTGTTTGCATCTAAACTCCACCACTGCCACTTCTCTTTAGGGGCAATTACTTATGGGCTTATACAGGCACTCCTAGGCAGAACAGAAAGGGAATAAAGCGGGGAAAAAATACAATAAAGAAAAATTTTATAAATAAAAAAAGAATTATAAGTAATAATGAGTAAACTTAAAAAAGTAAAAGAAACAAAATAGGATATTAAAAAGATTGCACAGAAGGAAAAAGCAGTACACAAAAGAGGAGTGAAGAAATAAGAAAAAAATAAGTTATGCATTATAATGCTTCATGCGTAATTTCAGGATTACGTTAAAGCTTTTTACATTTTTTTTCATAAAACAACAGTTTTAGATTTTTTTTGGATCTTATTTTGTGTTTCACCCTTTTTTCCTGTTTAATTAGAATTTTTCTGGATTTCTCTGCCCTTTTTTTTTTTTTTGCATGAGAAATATGCCACATTTTATGTATATTATTATATTACTAAAGTGATCTAATCATTTGAAAACATATGTTGGCAGTTACAGTATTATAGTGAACTAATGATTTGATCACACATGATGTTTTTAATGTCTCTTGCTCTTAATTCAGATCTCAGTGTCATGTGTACTTCTGAATCCTTTCTTTAGGAGGGAGTTGGAGACACTCCGGACTCATATGCCTACGATGGCAATCGAGTCAGAAAATGGAACGTGACAACCACCAACTATGGCAAAGTGAGAACACACACTGCTTCATTGATTAGTTGATTGGTTACACACTGTTTCTCCACAGCTGTGGGTGTCCAGTTTTCCTAAAGTGCTTTCTAACATTTCTTTTTTTTTCCTCCAGTCATGGGCTGCAGGAGACATTGTTAGCTGCATGATTGACCTTGATGAAGGAACAATTACGTTTTGTCTGTAAGTGATTTGCACATTTTAAAGTAATCAGGATTTTTCCTCAAAGTCAAAGTAAATGATGCAAATTAGCCTATAGCTAGGTAGTCCCGAACATTTAAATGTATTATTTGTTATGTATTAAATATTTTTGAATAATTCAATTTGAAGGATTATTAAATAAAAAAGTAAAACAATTCAAATAAAAATATGATAAAACTATATTATCTAATCACTTACCTTTGACAGTAACATACAGTATTGTGACACAATTGATCATGATATCATTATTATTTTCTCATATCGTCCTGCACTATTTTAACATATTCATTATTTGATCCATTCCTTGAGTGTGTGTTTATGTCTATGGCATTTTATTTCTCAGCAATGGACAGTCCCTCGGTACGGCTTTCAGTAATATTAAAACGGGTCCAGGGATCGCCTACTTCCCCGCTATCAGCCTTTCATTCAAAGAGTCTGTGGCCTTTAACTTCGGCAGTCGCCCACTCAGATATCCTTTTCGCCGCTCCCGTTTTGTTGTATTTTTTTGTTATATTGAGGACCTCAGTAGCCAAAAGTTTATATCCTATTGAACTCTTGAGCAAAGCCTTTTACCCTCAGCTGTTATTCTCATCTCTGAGGCTGTATTGGATTTTACCTGACCTCTAAGCCACTGTGGATGAAATGTAAAGGCTTTTTTATGAGTGGTATAAACCGTTTAGCTTGAAGAGGAGGTTCCTTAACCCTCCGTTCGTTCACGTATCCTGTGGAAGGCTATCATCCCCTTCAGGACCCTCCAACTGCTGACCTCATTAAAGCCAAGAGGCTGCTGGGATATATAAAGAATGTGATGTCCACTGGCATAGACACACAGGTACAACAATTCTTCATTGACCTCTTGTATTCCAAATGTGAAACGTCTTCTTTTATAGTACATGGTGTGTGTGTGTTTTTTTGTTGTTGTTTTTTTTTCATTCAGGACGATAAGCTTATTGAGAGGGATGTTACATCCTGGCAGCTTCAGGGAGAACCCACAGTCCTGGTCACACTCGCACATCTCTTCAATTACTTCGCTCCTCTCATGGTTAGTTTGTCTGTCAACTCATCACTTCTTCTTAAGTAGAATTAATTCTCAATTTTGCCTTAAAGATTCAGACAGAGTGACTAATGCGTGCCTATGCTGCAGTGTAAAGTGTACCTGGTAGAAGACGTCCTGATGAGCTTCCTGCTTAGTATTCTGGAGGGCGGCGGCTCTGTGGACGAACATCCGCTAATCCAGCAGCTGCTTGAGCTGTTCTGGCTGCTCATGGAGGTGATGAGTGTTGTGTCTGTACAGAAGACTCCAAGAAGTCTAGGAATCTTCCAACATTTGAAATAATAAACTAAGTGTAAAAAGTCATCATATTGACAATATTCCAGAAGTGTTATCTGTAATAATGTAAGCTGATGTAAAGCCTGTGAAAAATCGTTCATACTTGTTTCCATTTATGGTTTCTTTTTTGTCATTTCTTTGTGTTGTCTTTCTCCTGGCAGGACTTTGAGGTGAACGAGTGCCTGAAGCAGTTGATGATGTCATTGCTCAGGGCGTACCGCTTCTCACCCATCATCCCTGATCTTGGCTTCCAGGTAAGAACAGAGTGGCCTTATGAATTAAAACATTTCCTCTAGCTGACACAATCACTGGCTGAATTTCTTAATGGATGAAGTATAGTAGAGGAAGTGGATTATTTCACTGGCCTGATTCTACTGTCCTAAAACTGATTAATCGAAGCACATTTATATCTTTTTGTAGCCACATTGAGAGGTAGTCTAATTTTTTTCTCAATAAAAAGGTGAAGTATGCAAATGATTAATGTTAAAAACAGGTTACAAATATGAATAAATATTATAAAATTATGTGTTTTACTTTGCTTTTGACTTTTTTTGTTTGTTTTGTTTTCTTGGTTTCTTCTTGTTTTCTTCCTTCACTTTGCTTTTGTCCAGTTTTGCTTAGCTTTATTATGCCTTCTTTTGCTTTGCTTTGTTTTAATTTGCCTTGCATTGCCTTTCCTTTGCCTGCTTTGCTTTGATATGCTTTGTTCTATTTTATTTTACTTTGCTTTGCTCTGTTTTGCTCTGTTTTTTTTTTGTTTAACTTTATTTTTCTTTGTTTTGGTTTTCTGTTTAGCTTTGTTTTGTCTTTCGTTTCTTTGTTGTGCTGTGATTTGCTTTGTTTAGCTTTGTTTTTTATTCATTTTGTTTACTTGTGTTTTTAGTTTATTGTTTTGCCTTGTTTTATTTGTTTTGACAGGTACTTGTGTACAGTGGGTTTAAGGTGATGGTTAATATTTTTCATAAAAAACCAAAACAAATACCATTTAAAAATAATTTAATTCAGAGTTGTCTGTTAATCTCTTTATTTTCGTTAAAACTGGGAAATAAGTGTAAGTAATCAATAAAAATGATCTTTGTATGGCGCTTTTAACAGTGGACATTATCAAAAAAGCAGCTTTACAGAAATTTTAATTCTGGATATAAATTGAAAAATGTTTATATTTTTAGCTTTAAATGTTTGTCCATAATTAGCAAGCTGGAGGTGATGGTGGCAAGAAAAAACTCAGTGAGGCGACATAAGGAAGAAACCCTGAGAGGAACCAGATTCAAAAGAGAAACAATCCTCATTTGGGGTACCAGAGCATAGTCACATAAAGTTGAAAATGGAATTGTATAGCAGGAAATGCATACAAGATAGCATAAAGGCAAATTTGTTCAGGTTACTGACTGTTGCAGTCTTGGGTACAAAACTGTTTGTGGCAATTTCAGTCCTAAAACTATTCAAACAATTATAGTCAATTACAGAAAGAAATTATAAACATTATTATTAGAAATATTATTATTAGTAATATTATCCAAGAATCTAAAACATGCTTGGAAAGAAACATTATTAAGGGAAACTATTAATTTGCATGATCCAAATTTAAATATTTTTGTTTAGAAGTCTTTAGATTTTTTTTTTTTTTTTTATAGTTTAAAGTCAAAACATGATGGTCCAGCAAACTTGTTGATTTTCTACTGAGTTGAAAGTGAATTATATTGGATGGACTTAATTCTGAACTTATTTCATGTTTTTTTCTTCTAGATTCACTATCTGCGTCTGACAACTGCCATTTTACGCCATGAAAAGTCTAGAAAGTACCTCCTAAGCAATGTATTATATCCTTCCCCAACCAAAAAAAAAAGTGAAAGACACCTGAATGTAAATAGGAGAAAATTGCAACAAATGTAATGTGTATGGATAAAAGTTTGTTACTTTCTGACATGATAGATGTTAAAAAACTAAACTAAGCTTCACTGAATATTAAAAATGCATTTGATAGAGTGCAATAAAACATTTGGGGATGTGCTTATAGCAAAATAATCTATTTTACCATAAGCACTTCCCCAAATGTTCACGGTGTGAAGATGAAGTTGAGTTACTGTTATCACCAAGCATATATATATTTTTTTTACAGTAACAAGTCTGAAGTGTTTTATTTTTTGAGATGATATTTGAGATAATTGTTACTACGGAAAGATAACATAGTAGAACGATTACATTTAAATAAACTGGCTAAAATATAGAGTAAATTAAGTTGATTTAATATAGATAGTCTATTAAAGAATTTTACACCAGTCACATTATGAGCGTAAAATGCTTCCTCAATGCAAAATGCTTGATTGGCCAAAATTGTTAAAAGCTCCTTGACCTGGTTACATTTGATGTGCTGCGCTCTGTGGTGTTTTTCTACATCAAGACCCCTCTGAGGGTGAAGGAGGCTGGCTTGGAGGAGCTCATCCCCACCACATGGTGGCCAACACACTTCGATAAGGAGGTGAGGACTCACAGATGGAGCTATTCACTCTGTTTGGGAATTCGGGTTGGTCATGTAATAATTTTTATGTGTCTTGTTTAAATAGAAGGTATGCTTTAGTTAAAAAATGTGCAGTGAGGTAGTGTTGTGGTCCAAGCACAGAGCTGACCAGATAAAGGTTAAGGAGGATGTTCTGGGTTTTGAACTCGCAAATGTCTAGTGAAAAACCACTAGTGTACTATCTACAGCGTGGAGGTTGCATGCTCTTCCCGTGCTTTGTCGGTTTCCTCCGGATACTCCGGTTACCTCCCACAGTCCGAAGACATGCAGTGTAGGCTGATCAGCTTCCTATCCACCTTGTACCCTGCTTTATTCCCTTGTGAGTTCCCTGGGATAGACACCAGATCTCCTGCAACCCTACACAGGATATGCGGTATAGACAAAGGATGGATGTCTAATCTGTAATAAATACCAATAAATAAACATGAAAGAATTCAGCCATAATTAAGGTCTAAGTTCATGTTCCATTCTGCTAAATGGCCCCAAAACACCATGTAGCATGGAAATATTGGCGGCAAAATGTTTTAGATTCAACATTAATGACGGACCCAATATTAATGACTTTTGTCCTGAGCGTTTATCCCTCCATGTTCATTTTTCTTGCTTGGATGGTTTGCATCATTTTCATAAAACCTGCTGTAAAACTAGCTTTCTCTTTACCAGGCATGTAGAATTGGTGATTTATTCATAAATTTGTAGAATTGTTAACTGTAAGATACAGTACTGGTATATTGTTGTCCTGTAATATTCGATCTGTATGCAGGGAAAGGACGAAAAGGACCCAAGAAACGAGAGCTCGGAGGAGAGACTCAGGCGGCGAGCGTACGAACGAGGCTGTCAGAGACTCAAAAAGAGGATTGAGGGTAATAAAAACCTGAAGACACAATATGGCATTTCTGCGCACACATAAACCTACAGTAGTCTTTCTTTGTGATCCACTGTTTCCAATATACTGTAAACAAATTCTACATAGGACAAAAACAAAACAAAATTTAAGCTGGGTTTTCTCAGGCTGGGTCACGTATTGTGAATGAAAGTACAGCGTGTAAGTCTGTCTCTCTCTCTCTCTCTCTCTCTCTCTCTCTCTCTCTGTCCTTTAGTGAAAACCTAAATCACTATTCTCATACCTTTCTGTGTGTGTGTGTGTGTGTGTGTGTGTGTGTGTGTGTGTGTGTGTGTGTGTGTGTGTGTGTGCACAGTGGTGGAGGAGCTGCAGGTTCAGATCCTGAGGTTGTTGCTAAATAACAAGGACAAAGGGACGGTACGTGACCCGACTGACTGTATTTATGACACTTCACTTACATCAACAGTCACTGCTCACATTTTTAACATTTTTTATGGAGCATCATCAGTGATCTCTTTTTAATCATTTTAAATCATCGTTTATTGCCAACATCCTTGTTTAATCATGTCACTCGCTTTTTTTTTGCTCTGTTTAATGTTCACATGACTTCCCCTTAGGGCGAGGCCTCGAGATACATTTTCCTCAACAAATTCCGCAAGTTCTTACAAGAGAACGCAAGCAACCGAGGGGTAAGAAAATTCAATATGTACAATAACTGTACAACCAAGTAGTACTCTTGTCACATGATATCAGATCACATATATTATACTGATATACTGTACATGTTGAGAAAACTATGGATGTTTTCCTGTAAAATTTATTAAGATAATGTAGAAAGCGATGCTTTACTCCGTCAGTGTGTTGTTTAAGGGTCCTGATACCTGCACACTTCTGTGCGATAATTAGGTATCACCAGTAGGGTATCAGGGCCAAGACAAAGACAAGCGTGCATCAATGATTAAAGACAGATAAAGGCAAAGACCCAGCCAACGTCTCTGCAAGAAACTTTTGAAACATTTCGAAAGGGAGAGAGAACAGCACGCCATCAGTCAAGCGTGCACTCTCAGTTTAAGTTAGAAGTTAAAAAGCACATAAAATCACACATAAGCCCTTAGTGAAAGAGTTGACTCTTTCAGGGACGAGACGGGAGTTCTGTTTTTAGTTTCCAGAGCTCCATCGGGTCTTGAGTAAGACAGTGGAGCTGTTAGTTTTTTGTTTTTAGTTTTCTAGTTTTTTCTTTCATTTTCTTTTCATTTCCCAAATGAATAGTAAGAGCTCTTATAAATACTGTCACATCTAACCCACACCACATAACAGGCTTGTCATTCTTTAATGAGTTAAAGAATGGTGAATAAACATAGTGAATTTCTGTGGTATAATAGGAATTGAACACTTAATAATGTAAGGGATTTGACGCAATCCTGATCTTCCTATCAGTAACTTAATCAGCCTGTTAAATAGTTCAGTCAACTTCGGTTTAAATCTGCCGGAGGTGTTTCTTGTACACCATAAAGTAGGTTTCGCCAAGACAGAAGTGGCTGCAAGCCATTTTTGTTACCTTGACATTTCTCTTATTACTTCCAGCTCCGTGAAGAGCTTCTGTCCCGAGGAAACATTTCATGGCATTTTGTATCTCTGGAAAATGCTAGGGGAGTAAAAAGAAAAAAAAAAAAAGATTTTTTAAAGGATCCCTAGTGTGATTTTTTTTTTCTTTCTTTCTTTTGTTTACTTGTTCTTAGCTTTTGTGCAGCTCAGTGTTGTAGTGAAATTTAACCTTGGTCCATTTGTACACTGCAGATACTGACTTGTTATTTGGCTGTGGTTAAGGGTAGGATATAAATTCTTGGGCGAAGATGTTGAGTTTGTTTACTAGACATTGTTTAGCAGACCCTGTACACAAGTTGTTTTTGTGCTCTTCCTGTTGTATTACATTCCTGCTTTCCTACTAACATCCAACACAGTGCCTTGCAGCAGTATTTGTTTCCAAAATGCCCGTACGGGGTGAACACCACCTTATGCCACTTGTTTACTGAGATTGGCTTCAGGCTCTCTGCAACCCTGTACAGTGTAAGCAGTGTAGAAGATGAATGAATGAATGAATTTTGTCAAAAGCACTGTCTTTGTGCCAAACCATCAAACCAGTTAACCTTTCTGCCCTTACCCTTTACCTTGGCTACTACCTGCTCTTTTTTTAAATCTCAAGTTTGAGATGTGTCTGGGCTATAGATCTCATGTGAGCAAGTTCTTGCATCTTACATCTCTTGTGTCCATGTAATGTTGATGTTTGGATTGTGTGTACATGACATCAGAACTTCATGCTGGTTGTGTATGTGTGTTCTTTAACAATTTATCATGTGACACACAATTCGACTCCAGTTTAACAAATGATCTGCTCTTTAATGAAACACGATTGCACCAGTGTTAGTTTAATGGTTTCACGTAAATTAATTTGTCAGAATGAGAGAAAACGATTTATTTTCTCCTCACTTCAGTATTCTGGGCTTCTGTACACTTTTATGACACGACATTCCAGTGAAATCGTTTCAGTCCTGGTTAGAACACTACAAAATTAGAAAGGTTCAAGGTAGAAGGAGTGGATACTTGCGTAAGGCACTGTATTTAGAATTGTACAAAGAACATATTTCTGTCCATGGACTTCAAACTTTTAAACACTTGGTACATAAATATTTCACCTCTAAGATAATCTCTTTTGCATTCATTTTTTCAGTGCAGGTCTAAAATACTCCCACTCCTGATTGAAGATGTTTTTTTCTCTTTTTTTTTCTTTTTTATGAGTATAAAGCGATGGTGCCTCGGTTTTGTGTCACTTTTTAAAAAAAATCACATCTGCTTACTGTTGGCTAACAATAACATGTTGAGTTGATATCTAAGCCATAATTATGAGTAATTATTAGAGTAGAGATATCCTACGTAGAATATTACTTAAGTAAATGTAGAAGTTCTCTGCTTAGATTTCTGCAGTTTTACAGTCTCTCTCTCGCGCTCTCTCTCTCTCTCTCATTTCTCTCTGTACTGTTTTTGTTGTTATCTGCAACCATCCTCACTTCTGATTTCAAACACCTGCTACATGATTAGGGAAGGCAATTCAAACGATTGCACATAATTTCTATGTAGCAATAATAGCACTTTAAATAATACACTCTATTCTGATTATGTAATGCAGCACTGTATGGAAATGTAGTGCATTAAAAAGTACAGATATTTGTTGTACAGGTAGCATGTAGTGGAGTAAACGTAAAAAAGTACACTAACAAGACTACTCAAGTAAAGTACAGATACATAAAATGTGTACTTGAGTACAGTAACCAAGTAAATGTACAGTACTTGGTTCCTTTCCACCTCTGCTGAATAGTGTTTGATGATTTTTTTGTTGTTGTCTGTCATGTATTGTGAGTTTTGTAATTTAGCAATTGACTACAGATTTGAATTTGTCCACAGTTACTAAAGCATAATCTTTTAAATCCTAATGTCAATATTTGAAATACTGAGATTCAAAGAACCAACGGTGCATTACTGATGCGCGCTAATGGAATTATGGGTCATGTGAAGCGATGCGTGTATATTTGAGATAACTGATTCTTTCTCTATTTCTGATTAGAACCCGACGGTGTTGTGTCCTCCTGAGTACATGGTGTGCTTCATGCATCGGCTCATAACAGCAGTCAGGAGCTACTGGGATGAAGGAAAACGCAAGAGGCCAGGAGCCATTAACAGTGAAGGTGAACACACACATCTTCCTTCTGCATGCGTTAAAACTCTCAGTTATGGTCTGGCATCACTTCTAGGATTTGACCGTAATGGTCGGGTTGGAAGCCAAATTCAGTTATGCTGCTGTTTTAGCGCTGTAAAACACGGGAGAGCGGAAAGCAGAGACGTCGACAGGAAGCTTCTATTTATTCGGTCAATACTACTTGACGCCTATTGAAGCTATATCTACCGACCTTGTGTCCTACCTTCCTGCCTCACTCACTCACTTACTTACTTCGATACTTCTTTTCCATTGAGACTTGAGACTTGAGGAACTCGGCAAACTTTGTTAAGAAGTGGCTCGGGTTTCCTTAAGTTTAAGAGCCGAACAGTTGCACAATCAGAACACTATAACTGCTCCAACAACAATCATGGTGAAGTTGTACTTTATGGTTGTTCTATAATCCGAAGTCACACCTTCAAACAAAAACGGACATAACAAAGCCATGAAACAGACAACTCTTAGTCCTAGTATAGAAGAATAATTAACAATAAGGTGGTGTGGTGTGGCATGATAGCTTTAAACTTTGTTTGTTTACACCCCAAGGTTATTATTTTCCAATAATAATGAATTAATGTATGATGCATGATTGTTTCAGATGCACATGCTCATAGACATATTTTATGTTGTAAAACTAGTCAGTTCCTCTTTTCACTTACCTGTGGATTTTCATTATATTGAAGATATGAAAATGTAAAGCTTTTTTCTTCTTGTTACCAAGAAACAAGAAAGCTTTTCATTCTTAACATGTTGGAAAAGTTACCACTAACAGTGACACCACTACCTCAGCCTTTTATAAAGAGCTAATACTGGAAACGTATTTCATAAATGTCTTCTTTTCTCCAAAAACCCTTTCACCGTTAATTATTAACAAAAAAACCCCCCGAAAAGACAGGTTTTTATGCCTTGTCCATAATTCACATTCGTGTGATTAAATAAGTACTGTAGAAACAATATGTTTCAGAAATTGCTGATCAGAGAAAGCCAGACTGGTTCCATCTGGCAGGAAGTCTATTGCAACAAGGTCCCATATTTATTATTATTATTTTTTAACAAGTTAACACAGGTCTCAGCTTGTCTAAAGTGAGTTTGTTAACTTTCCAGCTCACATACTCCTCAGATTTATTTAATATAGTCAAGTCAAGTGAAATATATTTTTTAAAGCTTTTAACATAATAAAATAAACTAAAATTAAATGAAATCCTAATAAACAAACAATAATAAGAAGTCAACCCTCGATGCTTAAAAAATGAGCAAAATAAACAACAATAAATTGGTAAATAAATGACCAAATAAAAGAAGGGAAAAGAGTATGTCCTCCTCACACTGTATTAAATTCTAAAGAGTATAAAAAGCACTCGAGGTGAGATTCAAAACCAGGAAGTGTAGGCTACTGTTGATGTACAGGGGCGGCTCATTCCAAAGTTTCCAATAGACAGTCGGCAGAAAAAGAAATAAAAGAAAAAATATAAATAAATCAATTACACATCAAACAAAAGAATAGTAAGAAAAGGAGGTATTAGGAAAAGAAACTGAAAAAAGTATTTTATTACAGATCGAATTTATCTGCAACTGTATTTTCAAAGTGTCTCATAAATGGTTGCCAGACATCATAAAATTCCTGAGTGGAACTCTTTATGGGTGAATCTTTTCTAGATGAATAAAATACAAGACATCTTTACTCCAGTGAGCACGACTCCTTCCACTTAAACAGGATCATTCTACTGGCGAGAAGGGAACTAAATGCTATCATATTTGCCTAGGCTTCATTCAGACGAGCACCACTTGAGTCAACACCAAAACGTTCTATTGGTGTTTTTGGCCTATTTTTGACAAAGTATCAAAAATAAAACTCCTATATGTATATATAGGAGGGTACGTTCTTATATGAGGCCACATTAGGGGAAAATTTATTGGCTTGTTTAAGCTTTGTCAAAACAAAATGTGCATGTTTGCTTGCACACAGGACACCCATCATGTCTAAAAAAATTAACAAAAAGTGAATTTTGCATAACAAACCCCATTAAAGGACTAATCCTTACAACCCTGCTGAGGAGAAAAGCATTTCAGAACTCGCAAGCTTTCCTCTTAGCACGGTGGTAAAGAGTGGTTATTAAATTTGCGGTAACTTCCATTACATTCAACAAATCCAGCCAAGGTATTTTCACCCACAGAAGGGTCACGTACTGGATCTCAATATATCAGCTGTTTTTAAACATTAAAAGAGCGAACATGCTGCAGTCAGTCATTTTGAAGCTCTTACCTTCGATGTGTAGGATTTTATACATTTTATACACACACTTCTGCTGATTAAATAGATCTCATGTGATAAAGGTGATGATGTGATCCAGATAATTAGATTTTTTTTGTCAGAATAGAAATCCACACAGGTATCATGTTGGTGGAAAAAAAAAGCTATAACTGGAAATATACTGTAAATAGAAAAACTATATATAGAACCTTCTAAGAGACACTGAACAGCATCCTAGAGACTACAGTTCATGGAGCATGTGATGTATTGCACCATGTTAACGTTTCATCTCCTAAGCTGTAAAATTCCAGAAGTTTGCAGTGTTGTTTATCAGTTTTATGATTTGCACAGCTTGAGTAATGTTTCTTCTCCTTTATTGCTCATCACGCTAGATGCCTACGTACCCCCGCAGCTTTTCTACAATGGGAAGGTGGACTACTTCGACCTGCAGCGGCTCGGAGGGCTGCTCTCTCATCTCAAGAAAACGCTAAAAGGTTCGGCACAGAAACTTGATTTCTTACTGGATGTTGTGCCTTCTTTTTTTAGAAAAGGACGAAAAAATACAGTAGTGAAGTTGCTTCATCTTTAATAACTGATCGTTGTTGGTTGATGAACCACTAGGGGGAGATGAAGGTCAATTTGTCGAGTCATAGGTGATGTAAAAGTCATCTGAGCGCCTTTCCAATCTAAAAATGGACCTTTCCAAAGGAATATAATTGTTTACAACCCAGCGATGGCTTTAATATCAAATTTATAACAGTGTTTGTAGAACTAGGGTATTGTTGAGAAAGTGTTTGCACATTTTGTCCCATAAGCACAATTCCCACATTTAAGGTTTTTTTTCAGGAGGAATTAGGATTTAGTTTTATTAATAATTGCACAATGTCAGTTTAATGTTAATTGAAAATAAAAAAAGAACATTTAATGGAAATAAAATTATAGCAGGAATTGAAAAACAGAAAGCAGAAAGATACATAAAAAGTTACAGTGCAACAACACTCTTCACATAAGAAACATAGTAAATCTACTTATAAAGAACATTACATTTGTCAACTGAACGTGGCAATGTAAATTCACTTTTTACCAGCTTTGCAAAAAATATTGTATCACAGATCCACCGAGCAAAATCTGGGCATAGATCATTTTTCCAATGCAGAAGGATTAAATGCCTTAAAATGTAAGTTACTGCTAGCCTAGAGACTCTGGTATGACTGTAAAGAGGCCAACTAAAGGATTGACATCTAATGATGCATTTGTCAATTGGGAATATATTTCAAGTATACAGTAGATACTCAGTATGACTAGGACATGATCAAAATGAATGAAACATTTACTTAAAAATAAGCAGGCACTGAGCAACCTGAATTTGCAACCGGTCATTCTTCCATACAGATGGATGAGGAATGAATGTAAATAATCTCGGAGTTACTCCTTTGTCCCTTTCTATGTTCCTTTTTTTAATTTTTTTTTTTTTATGGAGAGGGAAACCTGATCAGTCTGCACATTTGTTAGCTGTATTTTCATTGTCAATATGTGTAGTTTTTGTCTAGAATGACAATAGACCAATCTTGAAAAGTTTACTTTAAGACACTTGAGCAGTTTTGCTCTGCCTTTCAGATCATCAATAACACAAGAGCATAGTGCTCTCAGACACACATTACATTCATTTTGCTGGTGAAATTTTGCAGCACTTTTTGCCCCTTTCCTATCGATCCTCTTGCCGCCTCTAGCACAAAGATGTGGATCGAAAAGCTGTTGATTAATTAGCAAATGGAGAGCGAGTGCATCACGCCATCATTCGGCACAGTCTGAGCCGGCCTTGCTCACCCGCCATGAGGAGGATGCGAGGCTGCTGCATTTTGATTTGTGACCTCGTAAAACTCGCAAACTGATGGGGATGAGATTCATGCCAACAATTTTTTTTTTTTTTTTTTTTTTGAGGGCTCCAATGCAGATGGGTATTGATTTTACTGAAGGTAGGTCTGTCTTTTTAGAATAGCTATGGAGAAATCTGAAAATAAAGTTAAGGGGATTTTATATAGCTATTATACAAGTTAAATTGGGATCAAGGAAGGAAACATGTCATGTGACTGATATTTTCTGCTATTTTGTTGTAAATACATAAAAAGTAAATAAGCTTTAGGAGTAATTAAAGGCCCAAGCACTTTCTAGGCTAAACCTTTTATAATGGAACAGGTCCAGAAGCCACTGGGCTGTTATTGCATCCAATGTTGCCACTGGGATATACTAAATTTGATAGCAATACGTCAACCCATTGATTAAATTGGGCTTCACTTCATTTTTCTGTAGCATGGATGATTCATCAAGACATGTTTTATTCACTTTGTTCAAAAAGATAAAACAAAGTTTCTAGGAGAAAAAGTATAAAATTTTCAGGTAAAATTCAAAATGACTATCTTCCTGGTTTGCAGAGATATTATGGTTTTATATTCGGCAGCCCAAAAGTTATGATAGATTGTACTAATTTGTGAATTATGACATGTAGAGAGGAATTAAATTTTTTTTTTGTATTAAGGATAAAGCAAATGTAAACCTTTCGTCTGAATAGATCACACTGTTCCTTAGATACTTTCACTTCCTCATTAGTGACATTTATTTATTTATTTATTTTCTTTGATGTTACTATTGCTGACGTACAGGATGTCCAAACTTGCCCTGTTGGTGGCAGTAGAAAGCTCTATGACTGTGAAATTCCATTCATAGCAAAGCATTCTGTGGGCTGGCACATACTGTCATGTGAAAGTACAACAATAAGAAAAAATGTATTTACAGTAAGGTGATTGCGCACTATTGGTGCTTGATCCATAACCATCATCACCAGCAGCAGTAAAAGTAATAGCACTGAAAAACATAAAGACTATTTATACTGCAACATTTGAACAAGTAAACATTCAGGACAAACAAATCAGCTACCGCAGTGTTACGGAGAATGTTTTTTCTTTCTTGGGTATATAAATGAAAATTACATGTAGTGTACCTTTAAACCTTTACGTCGTAAATGACAAATAAATATAAACATTATACAATGTTTTAGCTTTTTAACTCCTTAATCCTACAGTTAATTCTCTTGTAAATAAAAAATCTAATACAGACAAATCCTAAAAATAGCAATTAGGAGAAAAACTACTTTGCAAATATTAATTGCAATTATTCATATTTATGTCAGCATTTGATACTTAAATTTTTTTCAATTTCACCTAATTTTAATAATAACCATGTGAGACTAGATCAGAGCAATTTCACGGTCTGCGATTGTCCTGATCTACCGGATGGTCCAAGGAAGGATAACCAGTCAACTGGCGACAGGGTCATTTGCGGCCAAGGCTCACTGATGCACATTGGGGGGGAAAAAGCTTGCCTGTGTCTGATCCAATAGGAGAACTACTTTAGCTCAACTTACTGAAAAGGATATTGTTGGTTCCGACAGAAAGGTACCAGAACATGTGTTACATCTTGGTTTGTTGCGTATGATAAGGATGCCCATGCTGACCTGTGTCCATGCCCAAAAGCACTTACAATAGACATCTGAGAATTCAAAATGGCCCACAGAGCAAGGTGGCCTGGTCTGATGAATCACGTTTTATTTTAGATCATGTGGACTGCTGGGTGTACTGTATGTGCGTCACTTCGTTGGGGAAAATGTCACCAGGATACTCTTTCGCAAGACGATTAGCTGGCAGAGGGAGAGTGATGCTCTGGATAATGTTCTGCTGGGAGACCTTGGGTCTTGCCATTCATCTGACTGTTAATTGGACATGTATAACCTACCTAAGCGTTGTTGCTGACCGAGTACACCCCTGCATGACAGCGGTATGCCAGTGTCACAGGTATGCCCTGAAGCCATTGCCATCTTTCAGCAGAAATGGTTCAGTAATGGTGGATTTGGTCTTTAATTTCTCCAGATCTCGAAGCCAAACGAGCATCTGTGGGGTGTACAGGATAAACAAGTCTAATTCATGGATGTCCCACCTCATAGCTTGTAGGATTTAAATGATTTGCCCCTGACGGGCTGGTTCAGATACCACAGCACACCTTCAGAAGTCTACTGGAGTCCATGCCTTGATCTCTCAGGCTGTTTTGGCAGCAAAAGCCGACCTCCTTGGTGTTAGATGGGTGGTCATAATGTTATGGCTTATTAGTGATTGAATAACGAAAGAAAAACCTAATAGAAACAAGCAGGAAGAACAAATTATTGCCTATTTCCTCAAATTCCTGACCAATCAAGGAACATTAAGAGCATCAAATGTGAAACCAACTAAGATACTTTTTAAAAATGGGAAAGCAAGCAAATTTAGCATTTTCTGATCAACAATCAGTAAACCTCTTATTTTCTACACCTCACAATACAAGCATTCTCCTTTTTTTGTCTCTTGATTAAACTCTTGATTACTTGTATGCAGAGGTTCTTTAGTGTCTTCTTTTGGAAAAAAACCCCTGATTTTTCCCACCGGCTAATTTCCAGCTGTCATCCTGATTGGGATCTTTCAGATGCGTGATTGTTTCCATTGTTATTGAGACGCAAATTTGATTTTGAAAGGAAAAGATGATTGAATGCCTCTTTGAATCCTGTTCATAGTTTTGAAGTTGAAGTGGATTTTTGAACAGAAGGCCATCTGAAACGTGAACTTTGGATTCTCTCATCACTTGATGACGTTGATTTGTGTTTAAGGGCAGCCTGGGAGTTTTCTATCCTGACTTTTTTTTTCTTTTTTTTTTTTTTCTTTAAATCCTTGTCCTCTTCTTATCCCTTTAAATGACTGCATTGTAGCATTTCACACGCTGCACCTCCTCGTAGTGATTTTCTCTGATGGGTTTCGTAGACCGGTTTCGATTCTGTCATGACATCATCATCGGCATGATTGTTGGTGATTTTTCTAATAATTGGTATTGACGGTCTTCTGCAGGTTTGGCTGCGTGCGCTTGTCTTGAATGCTTGCATTATATTAGACCACGTTTTAAAGCTTGGGTTGATAAATGGTATCGACTGTAGTTTAGATCCAAACACAGTTTGAATCTGATCCAGCTACTTGGTCCGCCGATTTGATCCAAATTGCTGATGCAGGAACAATATTTTTACTTGAATCGAGGACTGTCATGTTGCTTCCCTAACCTTTTTAATGTTTTTCATTAAGTTTAATTTCCTATTTGCTTGTTCCCCCCAGTGTAAATCACTCGATTTAATTCAGCTCTCCTCAGCCTGTAGGTGAATGATGGAATAAACCCCAGATAAACTCCAGGCTTATGGACAGTCCCACCTCTTCCTAGATGAGTTTGGCACACACATCCTGCTTCTTTCCTCAGGGCTGATTTTACTGTACAACCACACCAAATCAACAAGTCCTCATTGTGCTTTCCAAAAAAAAATAAAATAAAAAAAATAAATCCCTTTCCAATTTATGACCTGTACACATGTGCAGAATTATTGCTGGGAATCATAGCAGAGGTCTCAGAGAGGTCACCTTCTGCGAGTTGTAATGAAGATTTTTATATGGTCCACCACGTAAAGTTAATTAAACATTATTCCTCACGTCACACTTTCAGTTCAATTTCCTCTTCAGGCTTGCAAATCACACCACATCAGCCTTGATGACATATTTACACTGAGGGCTTTGGTGATGGCACAGGCAGGACATTTTATATGTCGGTTATTTCGGTGGCCAGAACACAGCTGGAGCCAGCAGGGAAGTGCTTTTATAACAATTGGAAATGTTCTTTGTAGAAGAGACGTGATATTCTTTTCTTGCTAAACCAAACCCCTAACTTATGTTGTAACGTCTCTAACATAGTGAGCATTAGTATACAAACCTGACTTCATATTTTCACTTACTTTCCACTGAGAGTGGGTGATTTAATAATGTTATGCGTTATAATAATATCGATTTCTTTTGTAAAAAACGTTGCACGTTATCACATTTATACTTATAGTCTCAATAACAGTTACATATTCAGAAGGTACTTATGGTCCACAATAAAAAACAGACTAAAACATAATGCATAATGCAAGGGCTGTAAATGTAAAATAAAATATGATGTGCTCAAAAACAGATGTCAGAAGACTTTTTTTAATATAGTAAATAGGTTGATTTGCAGTAGAGCAACTTTTAGCAACTTTAAATATAATCCTGAAAAAGGGTTCAATCTTTGTTAAAATCTATATTATATTATACAATATGATTTTTGTTGGATATCATATTACTTACTCGCTCACTCACTCACGGGGAGAACATGCAAACTCCATGCACGCAGAGCTGGAATCGAACCCAGACCCTTGAGGTGCAAGACAACAGTGCTAACCACTACACCACCGTGCCATCCTGTATAAAAGTTGATATACAGTATATTGATCATTTATAGATATTTTTACTGTGCCAGGCTAAAAATTTTTTTTTATTTAAATGGGTTGTTTATGTAATATCCTCAGGAGCAACCTCATTTCCCCTCTTTTCTGTTCCAACCACTCAGCATTCAGCATCACCAGTAGACTAATCACTGGCCTGGTCATCTGTCATCACCTGCAAATGTTTCTCACTGATTCATGTCTTTTTTCCCCCTGCTTGAATGATTCATAGGCCACTCTGAAACTGCTCAGGTACAGAGACTGCACTGAAAATGAGAGACAAAAAAGTCCCTTAGAAGGTCTTTTCAGGAAAAAAGAAAAGACAGTCTGTACTTTGGAGTTGATGTACAGTATTTTTTTGTAATTATATTTTTGCATAAGGATTTATATACAGTGTTAAGGCTGTTTATTTCTTTACTTTATAAACAACTATTGTTTGATCTTTCCATGTACAGTATGTTTTAATCGTATTTAATCGGGATGGGAATCACCAGGAACCACCCAATACGGTACTATCATGATAGCAAGGTGCCGATTTGACTTGTATCACAATTCTTTAAAAATTCTATTTTTTTTTAATCGAGGACTGTCTATTGCCAAAATTCAAATTTTGTTACAATTCTTTGTTACAAATAAACAGCACATAATTTGCTTTCAAAACTGTAAAATAACACATATTGCATTTAGTATGTTAGTAACAACACTCAATCTCTCATCATCTATACCGCTTAATCCTTTATTCAGGGTCACGGGGAGCCTGGAGCCTATCCCAGAAGACTTAGGGCACATGGCAGGGTACATCCTGGACAGGGTGCCAATCCATCGCAGTGCACACAAACACACACATACACTCACTCATTCACACACTACGGGCAATTTGGGAACGCCAATTATTCTAACCTACATGTTTTTGGACTGTGGGAGGAAACCGGAGTACCCGGAGGAAACCCACCAAGCACGAGGAGAACATGCAAACTCCATGCACACAGAGACGGGAATCGAACCTGGCCAGGGATCGAACCTGGACTTTGGCGGTGCAAGGCGACAGTGCTAACCACTACACCACCATGCCGCCTTAGTAACAACAACAGTTTTTAAAAAATTTATTTTAGTTTTATTTGTTTTTAAGACATGAAGGTCAGCTGATCTAGTAGAACAATATTGTCAAGTTTCCTGATGAATCTGGTTCTCATGAAGACCTTCCCAGGAAAGCAAGACCAAAACATACCTCTGCTGCAGAGAAGTTTATTCAGAGTTACCAGCCTCAGAAATCACCAATTAACAAACAGCACCTCAGATTAGAGCTGTTATGGAGGATTTACAGAGCATAAGTTGCAGACATGTCTCAATATGAACTGTTCAAAGAAGATTATCGTATATTTTGGATGCTGTTTACAGTGTAGAAAGCAATAAAAATCAGAAAAGGCCATGGCATTAAAAGGTGAATGTGGAGTGAGGGTCAGGACTCTTTTTTTTAAATTTTTTTTTTCTTTTCATCCCGGGAGCAAAGCCACATCCCAAAATGACAAATTTCTGCTAAAGCCTTTCTTTAAAGGTACTTATTAAGTACACAATCATTAATATCAATATTGAATACTGTAGGTTGAATAATGTATTGTAAGCATTTATCCATTTATTCATGCCTTGGTTGGTTTTTAGTGAAGGTTTTTTGTATGGTCATGATTAAGAGTTGCCCTTTAGTGCACTTAAACCCCCGTACATTTACATAATGCTGTTTGGGTTTCATATTAATATTACTTTCAAGCACATAGCTGCTAAAATGAATTTTGCATGTGTTCAGGAACATGTTTCTCTATTAATATAAATGTTTAATACCGGGATCATGGTTACACTGTTCGATCAGCAAGACATCTCAAAAAGAAGCAGTCTCTAATTTTCCTTAGGGCTTTTGTCAAAAGCACAATGATGCATGACACACAAGTCATCGATTTTATTTTACTCCATATACACAAACAAACTCGATGAATAATACATCGTCATATGTCTGGATTTAGAATTTTTTTCATTAAGGAAGTCTTGGTGAGCAAGTATTTTGTCAGGTTCCCTAAAGGGACAAAATATAATGACTGTCCAACATTGTACCTTCTGTTCATTCAGAAAGTAATGCCTCTAATGAAACTGGGTAAGGAAAAACCAAGTAACTCTCACTCTGTGTATGTGTGTGTGTGTGTGTGTGTGTGTGTGTGTGTGTGTGTTATTTGTCCAGACGACCTGGCAGCTAAAGCCAACATCATTATCGACCCTGCGGAGATCCAGGCCGCGTCTATGGACGATCTGGACGAGGATGATGAAAGTGGAGCTGCTCAGGTAAAGTCTCCTTCACCTTTCTGCTCTTATTCGAATGCATGTGAATAAAAATGGCTTTGAGAGGGAACATTTAAATGTTCCATGCACTGTATTTGGAAGTG
This sequence comes from Clarias magur, assembly GCA_013621035.1. NCBI lineage: Eukaryota > Metazoa > Chordata > Actinopteri > Siluriformes > Clariidae > Clarias > Clarias magur. The sequence goes on from QNUK01000174.1 coordinate 1,074,232, forward strand.
TTATTAGTCATATAACTTGGTTTTTGGCTTCATTTAATTAAACATGTTTTTGTTAAATAATTAGCAAATCTATGGTTGTTATTTGTTAATTAATTTTTTTAGTTGGCATAGTATGTGTAATAGCCTTATACAAAGCACCCTGTTACTTTTACCACCGTGAAGTTGATTATTTTTACCATTATGAATGGTTTATCATGTTTAATTTCTTTTCTAACCAATAATTCTTCCAAGAAATAAAATTACTTTTAAAGTTATGAAATGTTTAAGGTTAGTTTCTTATATTGTAACAGCGGTAAACAGTTGTTTTCTCACCAGCTGCTCTTATTTTACATCTCATTTATGAAGTTAATAAGCCAAAAAATGTATTTCAACATTTTTTGTTGTAGAAAACCATACCTCATCCTGAATATCCAGAAATATATATAAAAAAATCTCACCATACTTGCAGTTACATGGTTAACTGTATAAATATTGTCAATGTGCATAAATTATTGTATAAAATAACTAATTTAAAGAAATTAAATTTTGGAACAAAATATTGTTTTCATATTTATCATTTGATAAAAAAGTACTCTGAGCATTATCCAGTAATGAACCACTTGAAAGGGGGCCAATATTTAAGGAATTGTGCTCGTGTTTGTTTTCAGAGACCATCTGGTGCAGCAGCGATGGGCGGGGCTTTGGCCAGGCCGAGCTGGCTGAGTTCTCCTACTCTGGGCCGAGCCAATCGTTTCCTCAGTACGGCTGCGGTCAGCCTCATGACTCCACGACGACCTTTGGCCCCGCCTGAGAAGGTCAAAGTGCGCACACTGCCTGTGGAACAGAGAACAGAGGAGGACAGTGAGTACATTAAATGTTTAAAGCCATCCTATAATGGTTACTACAGACGTGGTAAACATGGTGGACATGCATTAGGACTCGCCTTCGTGTGTTCCCAGAATCCAGAAGTTTTATACCTGTATCATTTTGCCCTTGAGAGAGTCTATTTTTGTCAAATAGCACAGCATAATAATAAAGGCTTAATGTCACTGGTGCTTACATTACCCCCCTCAGTCCCTATAGGGCATCACAAAGCCCTGTCCACCTCCAGTACGCTACCTACAAAAGAAGTCAGCAGGAAACCAATTAGCTAGGCTAGGACTGGAAAGAAAAAAAAATTATCTCCCCTGAGAAAAAGGTGCCATGTTTTTGAAACCTTGCCGGTGGATAATCTGTGTGTTTTACATTTTGTTTTATTTTTTATTTTTTTAAAACATCTTTTTTCCCTCTATCCTATACATCTTCACTCCTCCATCTCTAGTCGAGGGAAGCCATGGTAACGATGGGCTGTTGCTGGGGCGACCGTTGGAAGAGCCAGAGCAGCCAATCACAGAGAAGTCGCTGCTGGAGATCCTGGATGGGATCGTGATGATGTACAACCTGAGTGTTCATCAACAGCTGGGCAAGGTGAGATCCCTGAGTCTCGGTGCACTTCAGACTTTCCCTGGAGCACAATAGTGGTGCTCTAGACAGCATGGAGGAAATGGTGCTTCGTCTTGCATGTTTATTTGTGGTTTTCGAGGCTTGATGCATCACTCAAATTTTTTTTGGGTGATTTATGGGATGTGAATAAACAATTGATTTGATGCACGCAGGTGTTTTACGGTGATGCCGAGAGCTTGGGTCGAATGAGGGTGATGACTAATATTAGGGAAAACTTTGGAGTAATATACTGTAGTATTGTTGTTTGTCTTATATGTGGCATGCAATTTAAAATTATTTAATAATAGAGTAACACAAATAATTGTAGTGAAACTTAAAAAGCATAGGTCTAGTAATTGTCAGGAAGTTATTCGGAGTTTGGGAAGACTCGCTGTCAGAAAAAATGTAGCAGATTTAAATAAAACATCACAGCAGGATGTGAGTTATTCATTTGTGAAATCACAGCTGTTCTTCGGGAATTCATAACTGGTTTGGCCTCCTCGTAATGAGTTGAAAACTTAAAAATATGACACATTTCTATGCTTTGCTACAGCTTAACTGCAAATCGTGCTTAATATTCACAGTTTTAACTCACAATTAGTAAAGAGTTTGATTGCCTCGGTTTTGCTACAAACATCAATCACATGGCAACGCTAGTAAGTTAGCGCTGTATGGGTTGCAACTGCTCAGTCAGTTTGACTGCATTTCACCTTGCTGTATAGTGCCCTACAGAAGGTGGTAGAATACTTAATTTCAACCAACTTTTGAGGTTTATTTTGTTTTGCTGAAAAAAGATAACATGCCTGCCTGGCTAAAGAACGTCATTGTCTGGATTTTACTAAGCAAATAGTTAAGACCACTCCATTGGATAATTACTGATTAATTTGTTTCTGCTGACAACAAGTCATTTAACTGATGCAGAGGGTAGCTTCTTATTTCTTAAACAACCATGTAAGAATGTATGTCATGTTGTCCTGCATCAAGCAAAGAAAACAACTAGAAGATTGCTGAAACTACTAAAATTAGGTTAAGAACTGTAAAATGCATTTTTAAAACCTGGAAGGATGGTGGTCAGAAAATCATGCTGGATGATCAAGAGGTTACAAAAAAATCAGATCATTTAAAAAAAGTAGAACTCATGGCTATGTTTAATAGTGAAAGTGGAAACTTAAGTGGTTGCGACTAAATAGATGTTTAGCCTTAAGAAAACCACTTATTAGTGATGCTAATCAGAAATAAAGGCATTCATTTGCTAGGGAGCATAAAGAATGGACTGTTGAGCACTGGAAAATGGCCATGTGGTCTGATGAGTTTAGATTTATTTGTTCCAGAGTGATGCACACATCAGGGTAGGAAGAATGCACCCATCATGCTCCAGCCCAGCCTATGAACAAGCCTTTGGGGGCAGTGTTATGTTTTGGGTTTGCTTCTGGTGGTAAGGTCTAAGTTCAGAAACCTAGATTATGTGCCCCAAAAAAAGTCAGGTGATGACCTGAATATACTGAATGACCAGTGGTTTAAGGAGCATGAGATATGGTTTTCACACATGGATTGGCCACCACAGCTTCCAGACCATAACTCCATTGAGAATCTTTGGGTTGTGCTGGAGAAGACCTTGCGCAGAGGTCCGACTCCTAATACATAATCTCTTAATGAAATTAATGCAACTTTGGACGGAAATAAATGTTGTGACATTGCATAAGTCATCAATCAGAATTATATGAAGCTATAACATTATGGATAATTAGGGCCATGTCCAATTTGAGTGACCGCTACATCTGCAAGTGTGAAACCGGAAGCTGTCTACTATGCATCACATTAGCTAACCAGCTAACTGGAATCATTGTAGTTTAACTTACCACAAGAAATGTCGCCATTGACATGGGACAACTTGTAGGGTTATGGATCACAGAGTTCAATCAAATGCAAAGTAACGTTAACTGAGGTAACTACAGTAAGTAGGCGTGTTCCAACCAATAGTCCGGCTTTTGCTTTTGTTTTGCCCATGTATGGATTAACCAAATCAATATTGTGGCAACCAGAGCTCCCACCAGCTGAGCTTCAAAACCGCTTTTCAGAAAAGCTATGGGTAACGTCACAGAGCTAGTTTCCAGTTTTATAGAGTCCAGGCTGTGGTCCGTGATTTACTTAATACAATCCAAATATTACAGTGAAGTGGTGTTTTATGCCTAGTTTGGGTCACTGGCTCCTCAAATAGCTTTTGCACGGTTAAGATTCAAACGAGTGATCATGTCAGCTGTTGTGACTGAAATTTTCCAGAAGTGAAACACCCTGTCTGTAGCGTCGTGTTGCCACCTCACAACTCCATGTTTTGCTCTTGCGCTCTTTTCATTTCCTCTGGGTCTTACAGCAGATAAATTGGCTACTTTACATTAACCCTAGGCTCTGAACTCACAACGATAAAGTGGTCTGTCAGGATGAGTACATAAACGTGACAACATCTCTAACACCTAAGTCACATTAAAATTTTATGGCTCCATCTTTCCTAAGGCTAGCCGATGAATCATTTACAGGTTCCTTATTATCAATGAATAGCAATCGAAAAGTAACAGGGAAACAATAAATTTTTATAGATGTAGAAATAAAAAGTTTTGCGATGGAATGAAAGTCACGAACTGTCCTTGAGAGTTGCGCTTTATTACCTGTGCTCTCGTGTAGACTCAGTCTCTGTATTTTACAGTCTTGACACGAAGAGTAAGTTTCTAATTGAATCTTCAATCGAAACATTCAATCTCGCTGACCTTAAGAACGGCATTAAACCTCACTACCCACCTGGCCGAGTAATCCCTTTCCCCGAAACGAGAGTAGATTACGATCTGAGAGCGGCTTCGAGACGTAGTCTTCTCTGACATACTGTATGGCACTAGAGCACGGATGCAATTCGTGCTCTGCCAGAAGTGCTTTGCTAGGCAGAGCTGTCTAAAAACAACTCACTGTCGACGCAACGGATCACTTTTTTTCACCCAACTGGGATCCTGAGCATATTTGTGCTGTTTTGCAAGAAACATACATTTTAAGTTAAGAATCAGACGGACATGTTTGTTGTTGATGTTAAAAAAAAAAAAAAAAATATATATATATATATATATATATATATATATATATATGTATGTATGTATGTGTGTGTATATATATATATATATATATATATATATATATATATATATATATATATATATATATATATTATTAAACTTATTAACTTATTAACAGCACTTATGCTGTTTCTGAAAGGTGTCTTGTCACTCAGCTGTGCCAGATACGGTGACTCAAATCTCATCACCACGCAATGTAATTGATCAAACTGCGTTATTCAAAAAAGAAAGATGATGTGACACATTCCATGAACGTTATCCGTATCTGACATTTTGTCTCCATTTAGTCATCTACTGATGCAGATGTTCACATAAGTCATATTTAGTCATTAACAAAAAAAAAACATTACTGATTCACACAATATACATGTAACACACAAAGACATTTACAGGCAGCAATAAATCACATAACATGACGATCTGAGATTGTTGGGCTCTTCTGATGGGAATCATTTAAGCTAAGTGCTTTAAGAAGGCCGAATGCCGGCCCCGCAGTTGCTAATCCAGCATCTTTCTTCTGTCAAGATTTACAAATCGATTTGGATTCGGCTAAGCTAGTACTCTAAACTGGGTTAAAAATTTTGGAAATACGCACTTGGTGACAGTAATTATATTATTAATAATAATAATAATAATTGTTATTTTTTTATTTGTTTCTAAATAATTATTATAAATAACTATTTATTGTTGTCATAATGTCTTAATTAATCTATATTCGTAAGAATGATTATTATAGTACAAGAGCTGTTTACCTGAAAGTATGACATTTCATTGTGCAAAATAAGAGAACACCGTTATAAGAATCTTTTACTTCGGCTGAGAGCCTGATCATCATATTGTACTTGAAGTCTTCTTTGAGTGTCAATCTGTTTTACACCTTTCAAAACTCGGTTTGAATTGAACAGTACTCAGCACTTGTGCAGTTGGAGAAAGGACTTACTGATACTTTAAATAATCAATAGGTAGATAATCAGATAGATAATTCATATCATACCATGGGGAAAATAATTATTTGACCCCTGGCAGATTTTGTAAGTTTGCTCACTTACAAAAAAATTAAGGGTCTGTAATTTTTATCTTAGGTTTATCGTAAAGTATACAGACAGAATATCAACCGAATGTATATGAATTATAATCATAGAAGGTTATAAATTGATTTGCATTTCAATAAAGAAAATACATACTTGATTCCCCAGCAAAACATGACTATATATGTAAAAACATTATTATTTGGTGGAGAAACCCTTGTTGGCAAGCACAGAGGTAAAACGTTTTTTGTAGTTTCTTGCACATACCTCATAAGGGATTTGGTCCACTATTCTTTAATTCTCTAAATCCTTAAGGTTTCTTGCCTGTCACTTGGCAGCTCGTAGCTCCCTCCATGAATTTTCTACAGGATTAAGGTCTGGAGACTGGCTAGGCCACTCTGTAACCTTAATGTTCTTCTTCTTTAGCCACTTCTTTGTCTTGGCAGTATGTTTTGGGTCATGGTTATGCTGGAAGACCCATTCACGACTCATCTTAAGTAGATTCTCATTCAAATTTTTACAATACATGGCCCTGTCCATTGCCCCCTCAATACGGCAAAGTTGGCCTGTACCTTTAGTAGGGAAATGCCCCCTAAGCATGATGTTTCCACCTCCATACTTGGGATGGTGTAATAGTCAGCATTTTTCTTCCTCCAAAACTGAGGCGAGCCGAGTTGATGCCAAAGAGCTAAATTTTGGTCTCATCTGACCACAGCACTTTCTCCCAATCCTTATCTGTTCATTGGCAAACTTGCACATGTGACTCGTTGAGGAGAGGGAGCTTGCAGCACTGAAGGATTTTAATCCATATAGTGTTACCAATGGTTTGCTTAATGACGGTGGTCCCAACTGCCGGCAGATCATTCACAAGCTCCTCCCTTGTAGCCTGATCCCTGATCTCCTCACTTTTCTCATGACTAACTCCATCAGCACAAAAAGTCACATGTTGAGGACACGAGTGTGCTCATACCTGGAACTGTCCATGGTGCTGAAGTGCCAGAAGTTCATGGTGCTGAAGTACTTGGAACATTAAATCTCCCCCATTTTCTCACTAGAATTCTGATGCACAGGATTATGGGATATGTAAGACGTTTCACACATATACAGTACATACACTGCCTTAAAAAATCAGCGACAGGACATCATCAGGCAGCATTGTGTTGAAGTGCTTGACTCAGACGTGTTTGAACTATTTCCTGATTTCCACTACTGATTCAACAGGAGCAAAGCATGTTTCCCCTGTTTCTTTATTCACAGGAGAAAAGATTTTTCATCTGAAATATACAAAGTGAAGTTCACATTTAAAGATTCTACCATTTAAATAAGTATAAGTTTCTTTTTTCAGACACTTTTACCAGACTGCCTATGGCAAAGCAATGCATATTTTTTATTACCTCGTTATTTTCTGATCACAAAGTGCATCGCTGAATTTAGTATCCGTGTTACTTTCTCGTTGCTTTCTGTGACCCTTTTACCTTTCCACTTTAGCTGGACAATCTCCCACTTGTTAATGGTGACTTGAAGAGTCTGTATCAAGGGATTTTAAGGAAGGCTTAGAGCCGGGAATGATTAATGTGTTTGTATGTTGTATGTTTCTCTTGCAGATGGTGGTCGTGTCAGATGACGTGCATGAGTACGCCATCGCTTTAAATGACACGGAAGAGAAGATAGCCCGATGTCCAGGAAGAGTAAGACTACTAAATTTGCTGAATGCTAAGAGCATGAGTTTATCCATAAATTCAGTGTTGTTGATTCGACAGGGGCTCAGAAACATATTGCCTGAAAACTTTCCTTCACTTAAATATCTCAATGTCACAATGTGAAAGGTTTTCTTAGGCAGGTACACAGAATTAAATGGTTTTGACTGACACAGTCAGGGACACTCTAAAATGCTGTGTGCAGAGAGCGGACATTCTGGAGGAGCTGCAAAAGAGCCAGAAAGTGTTTGCTGAGAAGCTCAACCACCTGAGCCGCAGGTTGGCCTGGATCAACGCCACCATTTACTCCAAGGTACATCAGTGAGAGAGAGAGAGAGAGAGAGAGAGAGAGAGAGAGAGAGAGAGAGATCATTTTCAGTGTTCTAAATCTACTTACAAGGACAAATTTTTATAGTGACTGATCCATTTGCTCCACCAGGAGATCAGACTGCCACTCTTTCTGACCTGTAGGCTAATTTCATTGATGTTCTCTAAAGCTTTACTTTTTTTTTGTGCTGAGGTAGACACTTTAATTTGTCCTATAAAGAAAGGGAGACATTTAAGCTGCAGCTCTGAAATAAACAGCGCTTGTCAGTTGTTATACCGCAAAGCCTCCAGGAAGCTGGCAGTCAAGGTGTGCAATGTAATCAGCAACACGCCAGAACAGATTTTTCAGTAATGTGTGTGTGGAAGGGAACAAGTAGGGATTTGTATACCGGTCTCTGAATACTTTGTAGGTTTAAAGCAGTGGAAAAAGTGGAGCTGTGGGTTTAGGAGTGTAGTGATTTGGTTTTGATTCAGATTGTATTTGTAAAAATTATACTTCATACCTCTTGATTCAGATTCAGAGTTTCAACAAGATAATTTTTTCTTGTTTAATGACGTGCAGCTTTTAAAATTTAATAATATGTTTGCATCTATCATGACAAGAATAGGCTTAATGTACTTGTATGTATGTTGGGCATTCAAGTCAAACCAGGACCTTTTATGTGTTGAAAAAAAGAACACAGTTCTGAAAGTAAAACCTCCCTCTAATTCTCTGTAAAATCCCATCCTACACCAATGCACTTATGCACTTATCCCAGTCTTTCACTACTGCTTGGATACCATCAGGTTTTCTCAGTACTCCGGAGCCTTGATCAGACTGCCTGCATCATGTCTCATATTCCTTCATGTCTCCTAGGAACTCCTTTAATATCCCAAACATGTGGAAACGTCTTGATGCAATGTCAGGACTGTACAGGAGATGTGACACTAACTCCCATTTGAGCAAGTGGAGATCGTGAAAAATTGTGTGCACAGTTCTCCTGCAAGCTTTACAGGGCCCAGTGATGTTTATTAGCCCCTTTAACAACCCCCCCCCATTTTTTGCTTTATATGCTTTACTTTTTATTAATTAGTACATAATATTTAGCATATTAACATGTTTAATAGTTAAAACCTAAAAGGGACCTGAAATCACTGAATCTCAGAATTATGGTGTCACGGACTAACCGGAGATGAAGCAGAAGACTTAGCAGTTAGCCCTGTAGCGTGGATGGTAAACCCAAACGCGGAAGTAGCGCGAGTAGGCAGGATAACCACGCAAGTTATTCTTAGAACTCTCCCGAAGCGAGAGCAAGAGTTTACACAAATAAACCCGCGTTCTAAATACACACACCCAATCAGAAGCGATAACCCAAGAAAGTGAGTACTCACGTTTGGACGAGCGAGGCGACGGCGATAGCACGGGCATAACTCAATGACTGAGCGATGTGATGCGTCATCTTGTTTCCTTTTATGCTTCCTGAAACCCGACCGTATTACTTCCGGGTCCTAGTGCCGGTCGTGTTATGAGTGTGCATGACAGTACCCCCCCGTCCAGGACCGACTCTCGACGGTCCTGGGGTGGAGGATACCCGACGACGGTAGTCCCGGATGAGTTCGGGGTCTAAGACGAACCGAGCCGGAATCCAAGATCTCTCCTCGGGACCGTAACCTTCCCAATCCACCAGGTACTGGAGCCCTCTGCCCCGAGGACGTGAGTCAAGGATCCGGCGAACGGTGTAGGCGGGACCACCCTCAATCATACGGGGAGGAGGAGCAGGGTGGGTGGGTGGAACCATAGGTGAGGTGGTGAAGGGTTTGAGCTGGGAGGTGTGGAATACCGGATGGATCCGGAGCGCCGCAGGCAGCTGGAGCCGGTAGGTGACAGGGTTAATCCGGAGGTTGATGCGGTATGGTCCGATGAATCTGGGTGACAGTTTCCTTGACTCAGTCTGCAGGTGTAGGTTTTTGTTGAAAGCCATACCTTATCACCTACTTGGTACATTCGTCCCGGTGGGTGTCGACGGCGATGTTGCAGGGTGTAACGGCGATTGGCCTTTTGAATGGCGTGGTTTGCTTGTTTCCAAAGCCGTCGACACCGGCGAACCAACTGTTGGGCCGACGGCACTTCCACCTCCGGTTCCTGATGATCGAACATCGGAGGTTGGAAGCCGTAGCATACCTCAAATGGGCTTAGGTTGGTGGCAGAAGATAGGTGGAGGTTGTGGGACAGTTCAGCCCAAATGAGGTAGCGGGCCCAGGAGCACTGGCGATCAGCAATAAAGCATCTCAGGTAGCGCTCCAGTTGTTGGTTGGTTCGCTCCGTCTGACCGTTAGTCTGTGGGTGGTAACCGGAGGACAGACTGCAGGTGGAATTGATCAGACGGCAGAAAGCCTTCCAGAACCGGGACGTGAACTGGGGCCCCCTGTCCGAGACGATGTCCTTTGGGAACCCATGCAGGCGGACTACGTGCTCTAATATCAGCTCAGCTGTCCTTTTAGCTGACGGGAGGCCGGAGAGGGCCACCAGGTGAACAGCTTTGGAGAACCGGTCGACGATGGTGAGGATGGTGTCCCTTCCTTCTGAAACCGGCAGGCCCGTGATGAAGTCAACGGCAATGTGTGTCCAGGGTCGGCGGGGAACCGGGAGTGGTTGAAGTTCCCCGGGTGATGGTCTGTTGCTGTCCTTGGACCTGGCACACACTGGGCACGCCTGGACGAACTCATCTACGTCCTTCTTCATACTGGGCCACCAGAAAGCACGTTGTACAAACAGTAGGGTCCGCCGTCTCCCGGGGTGTCCTGAAAGGGGGGAGGAGTGTCCCCACTGAAGCACTTCGGCCCTGATGGCGTTGGGGACGTAGAGTCGGCCAGGCGGCACACCTGCTGGTGCGGTCTCCGTAGCTTGTGCCTGGCGAACCCTCGTCTCCAGGTCCCACCTGAGCGGTGCGAGGATCTTGGTGGCTGGTAGTACAGGCGCGGGGTCCGCCCGGGGGACGTCTTCCTCGTGTTGTCGGGAGAGGGCGTCGGCTTTGGTGTTCTTGGACCCCGGGCGGTATGACAGGTGGAAATTGTAATTTTCGAAGAATAGTGCCCATCGCGCCTGTCTGGGGTTCAGCTGTTTTAACGTGCGGATTGTAATGAGGTTTTGGTGGTCGGTCCAGACGATGAACGGCTCTCTGGCGCCCTGGAGCCAGTGTCGCCATTCCTCCAAGGCCCACTTTATGGCCAGCAGCTCGCGGTCCCCTACTCCGTATCGCTGCTGAGTGGCGTCAAATTTCTTGGAGAAAAAACTGCAGGGGTGCAGTTTTTGGTCTGGACCTCGCTGGGAGAGAACAGCCCCGGCGCCCACATCCGAAGCGTCCACCTCCACAACGAATGGTTTGTCAGCATCCGGGTGAAGGAGGATGGGAGCAGTGGTGAAGCGGCGACAGAGCTCATGGAAGGCAGAGACAGCAGTTGGGGTGAGATTGAAGAGGTGAGATGATGGGCGGGTCAGAGCGGTTAGTGGCGCTGCAACGGTACTGTAGTCCGGATAAAGCGGCGATAAAAATTGGCAAACCCGAGAAATCTCTGGAGCTGTTTAAGAGTCTTGGGTAGGGGCCAATGACTCACAACTTCCAGTTTCTGCGGGTCCATGGCCACACCCCGGGGCGAGATGACAAAACCCAGGAACGTGGTGGAGCGCTCGTGGAAAGCGCACTTCTCCAACTTACAGTACAGCTGGTGGGCGAGCAATCTCTTTAGAACCGCTCTGACATGCTGGATATGCTCGTTGAGTGGTCGGGAGTAGATGAGGATGTCGTCAAGGTAGACGAACACCCAACGGCCTAACATGTCTCTGAGAACGTCATTTATGAACTGTTGGAATGCGGCAGGTGCGTTGCAGAGACCAAACGGGATGACCAGACTTTCGTAGTGTCCTGTAGGGGTGATGAAGGCCGTCTTCCACTCATCGCCCTCTCTGATGCGCAACAAGTTGTAGGCGCTCCGGAGGTCCAACTTAGTGAAGATGGTGGCACCAGAGAGGGCGTCCAGGGCAGAGTTGGTAAGAGGCAATGGATGTCGGTTTTTTTATGGTAATATTGTTGAGCCCCCGGTAATCGACACAGGGACGTAGACTACCATCGCGTTTCTTCACGAAAAAGAACCCCGCGGCGGCAGGTGAGGAGGAGGGCCGGATGGTGCCATGGCGAAGTCCGCTGGAAACATACTCCTCCATCGCCTGCGTCTCGGTGTTAGACAATGAATAGAGATGGCCGCGGGGTGGTGTCGCACCTGGCTGAAGATCGATCGCCAGGTCGTATGAGCGATGAGGTGGTAGATGGGTCGCGCGTCTCGTACAAAAGACTTCAGCCAGGTCCCGGTAGTCTAGCGGGATTTTATCTGTGTCGACATCGGGGGCCTCGGACTCCCTAGAGCACGTCCCAGCCTCGGCCCGTAGGCAAAGCTCGGTGCAGGTCGGCCCCCATTGTAGGATCCGGCTTTGGGTCCAGGATATGAGCGGGTCGTGTTGCAGCAGCCAAGGGTGTCCGAGGATGATGGGTGGTGAGGAAATGGTGGTGGTGTGAAACTGGATCTGTTCTCGATGCTGGTTAATGATGAGGGTGATAGGTTGGGTTTGAAAGGAGATGGGGCTGGAGGAGAGAGGCCGACCATCGACTGATGTAATGGTTACAGGCTGGGATAACGCCTCGATCTTTATCCCCAATTTTTTGGCATAGGAAGAGTCAATGAAGTTACCTGCTGCCCCGGAGTCGACGAACGCGGTACTTCCGACCCGTTTGTGGCCAAACTGGAGATGTACTTTCACCGTGAGACGGGAATCACTGGTCATGGTGGTGGAGAGGGACATGGGGCCCGGTGAGTTCCTCCCATTTCTCACCGGGGCTGCGCGTTTCCCGGCCGCAGAGGACAGATGGCCCGATGATGTGCAGAAGATCCACAATACGCGCAGAGCCCCTCTCTGAATCGGCGTTCCCGTTCTGCAGCGGTCAAGGAGGCGCGCCCTAATTGCATGGGTTCCCCGACTCCTGTGTCAACCACGGCGGGGGGTGGAGTACCGACGGTCCTGGTGGGTGCTGCAGTGAATGAGGCGTGGACTTCTGGAACTGGTGAGCGGGAGAGGAAGGGCGTGGTGTGTGGTAGTGCAGTCATGGTGGGTGGCAGGGTACGAGGAGCTGGCTTGGGGCGAACGAGCAGCCGTTGGTCGATCCGGAGGCGAGTTGAATTAAACCCTCCAAGGTAGCTGGAAGCTCTCGTCCGGCGAGCTCGTCTTTTATCCGTGCAGCCAGTCCCTCGTAGTAGGCCGTCCGGAGTGCGGAGTCTCCCCAGACGGTCTGTACGGCGAGAGTACGAAACTCCGCGGTGTAACGGCTCACGGACGACCCTCCCTGCTTTAGATGGTACAACTTGGAGTCGGTCTCCACCTCAGCAGCTGGATGCTCAAAGGTGAGCTGGAGCTGGCGGGTGAACTCGGTGTAGGAGTAGGCGACATCTGAATCTGAACGAAGAACCGCCGTGGCCCACTCAGCTGCCTGCCCGGATAGCAACGAAACGAGAAGAGCAATGCGCAGTCGGTCTGTGGAGTATCTGGTAGAATTAAACTCAAACACAAGATCCAACGCAGTTAGAAAAACACTGCACTTCCCATCCGTGCCATTCCATTTATCCGGTAAAGATAAGAAAACATCAGAAGGTGGAGAGGGAGTTGGCGGCGCAGCAGCCGCGGCGATGGGCGTGGCCACAGCCGGCTGAGCGGCCGCTCCGCGGAGGGTCGCATTCTCCTGTCGCAGCTCCGCCACCTCGCGGCGCAAGGCCGCGACGCCCTGGAGCTCCGTGCGGAGCGATGCGACTTCACCACGGAGCTGATCGATCAGCTTAGCATGCCGGTCAACCACATCGCAGAGGTGAGCAAACTCCGCTGGGTTTACTGCCGGTGGCTCAGTCATTCTGTCACGGACTAACCGGAGATGAAGCAGAAGACTTAGCAGTTAGCCCTGTAGCGTGATGGTAAACCCAAACGCGGAAGTAGCGCGAGTAGGCAGGATAACCACGCAAGTTATTCTTAGAACTCTCCCGAAGCGAGAGCAAGAGTTTACACAAATAAACCCGCGTTCTAAATACACACACCCAATCAGAAGCGATAACCCAAGAAAGTGAGTACTCACGTTTGGACGAGCGAGGCGACGGCGATAGCACGGGCATAACTCAATGACTGAGCGATGTGATGCGTCATCTTGTTTCCTTTTATGCTTCCTGAAACCCGACCGTATTACTTCCGGGTCCTAGTGCCGGTCGTGTTATGAGTGTGCATGACATATGGTAGCCATGTCCTGCACCTTTTATGCTCTGCAAAGACATTATTCTTTTATATTATTACTATGATTATTATTAGAAGTAGTAAATGAAGTAGTGGGACCTACTGTAACTAGTAAGCAGGAAGCCATTTGGTGTTGTGATCAATGTGTAGGGTTAAGCAATTGTAATTTGAATTGGTTTTTAAAGAAGAATTAAAGCAAACTCTTTAAAAGTCTGTGTTTTGTAGGAGAAGATGTTGGATGTCTACTGGCTCTTGCGCGTGTGCATCCGCACCATCGAGCACACTGACAACACAGGCTCTTTGTTCGCCTTCACCCCTGAGTTCTACCTCAACGTGGCCATGAATAGCTACAGCGCCCTTAAGAACTATTTCAGCCCTTCCAACAGCATGGAGGAGCTCCCAGGTATAAACACACTAAACAGTGCATAGAGGACTTGCGCAGTGATGCTAGATAAAGATTTAGATCCCCTGCCACATGCTCGACTGTGAACGATTGCTTAGCATAATGCATTATATGTATAGGAATTGTTTATTATTAGCGCTCTCAGCATTCGTATTCGAGTTTTACAGTTCAGAGAGATTTAAACGGTGGACAAGCTTCTAGTACGTTTCTGTTTGAATGTACTTTTGACTTCACTTTTATTTATTAAGTCTGTGTTTGTCGTACAGGTTATGAGGACACGCTCACTCAGCTCGCTGCTATCCTCGCTAAGCACTTTGCAGACCCGCGCATCGTGGGCACAGGTAAAGCCATTGCACTGCAGTAGACGTTAGATCAGAGTTATGCTCAGGGAAAAATATTTTAAAACAGAGATGCTCTTATCTGTAGGTGTTTGTATGGGTGTGTATATGCATGTTCCCTTGTGAAAGCCCTATATATTTCCTAACCTCCGTTAGGGCCCCGTTCATTACATCATCGTAGCCCACACTTGGGTGTAATAAAAGCAGACCCATTATGATTTATGTAGCAAATATTGAATTAGAGTTCTGATCTGCACTCGCCCATAAGCTCTCTCATACTTAAGTTAATGTACAAGCTTTTTCAAGATGGTTCTTTTTCTCTTTTTCCTCACGTCCTTCTCTCATCATCGCTTATCATGATCATCACCTTCACCTCGTTTTCTCCCTTCATCCCTTTCTCGCTCTAGTTCTCTCTCCTTCTCCCCTTCCTCCCTCCCTCTTTCCCTCCTTTTCCTCCCAATCCCCCTATCTATCTCTCTCTCTTCTAATGTCCTATCTATTCTCATTACCTGCACCGAAGGGTACAAAAAGAACCTGAGCCAAAAATGTCCGGGTAATCCGTTAGGCAGCTATTTTAATGGGAATTTCAAAAAAATCTAATATAGACTGTGCTCCTTGGGGCCAATTTGTCATGCAGATGAATTCTTCATATGAAGTTCTTCTCTCAGGCGATGTGAAACAGTTTGCTTGAATTCCTGTAATTCTGGGAAGGCCATTTGGACTTCTATAGCCAGCAATCACATCAGAGAGAATAAATGTGACCTGTCGTATCAAGTCAGGAATTAAGTTGCACAGGTTAGATTTGCGCTAAGGCAAATAGAGTGTAGAAGGTGAAATGTAAAAAATGTGAAATTTCAGTAAAAAAGTTGGTTGAAAAATACTTTATCTTGAACTTTCAACACAGTTTTTATCCTACACATTGTTTTAAAACACTTTTTAAAAAAACAAAACAAAAACAAACTCACACTGGACAAATCTCAGAAACCGAATATTATATGAACCAGTAATTTACTTCAAAATGGAGCGTATTGCAAATAAGTAATTAATAATTTTGTGTACTTGGGTCTGAAAAATAGGTTCGCATTATATGTTAGCAGCAGCTTATTCGCAGTATTTTGAAATATAGCTACCAAGACTGTTTTGGTTGAAGGCCTAGCAACTGTAGTTCAAATTTGTGGGAACAATGTAAATTACTGGGTCATTGTATGAAACTCCAGTTGTGTTGTCCTCTGACAAATGTGAGCTAGCATTAGAACCCTGCACTACTAGATTAGCTAACATTTATGTAGCTAATGTTAGGAAACAAAATATTGGTTGTGATGCTAACTGATGCCTAATAAACAGATATGAATATGAAAGGAACCTGAATTTTATTTATATAGCGCTTTTAACAGTGTTCATTGTCTCAAAGCAGCTTTACAAGAATGGAAAAATTTTGAAAAAAGAAAATTTATGGAAGTGTATATGTGTGAGAAAAGTGTGTCTAGATAATAATGAGATGAATGAGTGAATGATGAATGAAATGTCTCTGATGAGCAAACCAAGGGTGACGGCGACAGTGGCAAGGAAAAACTCCCTGAGATGGTAGTAGGAAGAAACCTTGAGAGGGACCAGACTCAACAGGGAACCCATCCTCATTTAGGTGATAACAGATAGAAATTATATAACATCGTGTGTGTTATGCAGCTGAAAGTTCAATATAACAGAAGTTCTTTAAATTAACATGAAGTCCAGTTCAGCACAGGGATGAGTCAGCAGGTGCAGAGGGCAGATGGGGTCAGGATCACTGGGAGCTCAGGGGCAGCATGTATAGCTCCAACCATCATAAAGCAGAATTCAGCAGGAGCTGGTCCTTTTCTGGATGCCTCAGGAACCTCGCAGGGTTGGCCTTTGTCTACTGAGGCTGGCACAATCTCCAGATGCCTCGGGATGGGTAGAAGAATACAGAACAGATGGAGAGAATTAGTGTAGTTGCCATCCAGGATAGATGTACTGGAGTAGGAGGTTATGGGATGAGTTACTTGTGTGCCAGATTAAAGAGATGTGTCTTGAGTCTACTTTTAAACTGAACTATTTATGAAAAGCAAATACAGTTAGCTATCTGCCATGCATAACTTTATTTTAGACTACTACATATATATAATTAGACATGGGAGTAATGCAGGTTTCTTGAGTATGAAAATGCAAGGTTTATGAAATTCATTCTGTGTGTTGTACATAGTTGTATTTTACTTACTCACATTCTATACCTCTTTGACTACCTTCTTTCTTTCCCTTTTTTATTTCATCCTTACTTATTTTACTAACATTACTCACTTACTTACTTAGTTTAGTTACTTTCCTTTCTTACTTTAGTTACGTTCCTCACTTAGTTTAACTACTTTTCTCACTTAGTTTAACTACTTTCCTCACTTAGTTTAATATTTTGCTCACTTAGTTTAGTTATATTCCTTACTTAGTTACTTTTCTTACTTAGTTTAGTTATATTCCTTACTTAGTTACTTTTCTTACTTAGTTTAGTTATATTCCTTACTTAGTTACTTTTCTTACTTAATTTAGTTGCTTTCCTCACTTGGTTTTGTTACTTTCCTTACTTAGTTTAGTTACATTTCTTACTTGGTTACTTTTCTTACTTAGTTTAGTTACTTTCCTTGTGTTTCTACCTTTTAGTTGCTTTTTATGCTTACTTTAGTTACATTCTTTGCTTACTTTAGTTTCTTTCCTTGTTTTTCTACGTTGCTTACTTATTTAGTTACTTAATTATTTTTCTATATATTTTCCTGACTTTCTTTACTTTTCTTTTTTTTTTACAATGCATTCTTTGCATCCTTTTTATTGACTTACTTATTTACTTTATGTATTTTATGTATTTTATTTATTACTACTACTTAGTTACTTACTTTCTTTACTCACTCCCTTATGTTCTTAATTAGCTTATTGACTTTTTTTTCTTTCTTATTTCTCACGCTATATGGACAAAAATATGTGAACACCTGACCAATATGACTGTAAGGATTTACCATTCAGCCTCAAGTGCATTAGTGAGTTACAGCAATTATGTTTGTTAAGGAGGTCTGAGGTGCAGCCTGTGTTTCAATTTATCCCAAATTGTGTCTTCTTGGAGTTCGTTTTGCACAATGGGCTATAAAGCATACAGAGGCATTTTACATAGTTATGAGCTACCAACTTTGTGGCAACAGTTTGGGGGAAGAACAGGTGTAAATACATATTAGGATGATGATCTGGTGTTTGCAAACTTAAAAAAAAAAAATCATATAATGTATTCATATACTTGTTTCTTGCTTTACTTACTTACTTGTTTACCTTTCCTACATAGTTAAGTAAATGAAATGTTTTGCTAGTGCGCATGTCTATTTGTCGACTTTATTTGTACCACAGTATTTGTACTGCAGTACCAGATCTGTTTTCTCATTTTCACGTGCCATAAACAAGCGTCAGCAAGTTTGGCTGCTGTCAATGAAGGGGAGAAAATTGATCTCTGGAGCTATTTGGAATGATGTGGGCGTTTGTGTCCAGAGATGAATGTTAATAGATGTGGAATTAGATACCATAGCGCTTTTATACTTGGATGTAATGTATTTTTTCACCTGTCCATTATTGATGGTATTGATTTAATTTCCTGTTCTTTCTTAAGCTTTTGTGTTTTTAGCAAAGTCCATATTCTCACTGAAGTGCAACATGCACATATCTTAATCAGTAGAATCTTTTATAATGGGATTAAATGTAATTATTTTGCCTCGAGTTTGTTGTCAAAGTGAGCATGTTATTAGTGTAGCTAGAAACGATAAGTCTGAGCTACAATTAAAATTATTCTTAGGTTTATTTCATTTTGCAGCAGTGGCCTTTGAAGATTGTCCTAATTTCGAACTTGTGCTTACCCCCGGGAACAGAGAAGTGAACATTTAATAGCAATAATGAGCTTTATATGACTGTATATAAGTGGAACTGCATGTGTTTTTGTGGTAATCTTGTGGCCTTTCTTTGTCTCTGTAGACATTAAAGATTCACTGATGCAGGCTCTGGCAAGCTACGTCTGCTACCCGCATTCACTCAGAGCTGTGGAGAGGATCCCCGAGGAGCAGTGAGTACATTACCCATAATCCCCTCAGGGGCACACACATACACAGTGCCCCAGCTTACCTGCAGAACCTATTAAAGCAGAGATTCTCCAACATGGTGCTAGCTGCTTTCTACATTATCCTGCTGAGGATCTCAAATTAATGCGCCAGAAGTGAATTTGGCATTTAGGGAAATGTCTTCTTCGATTGTGACATGCAGGGATTCTCGCGGCATTCTAAACTGAAGGCTGTAATGCCTCGATGTCTTGCTGTCTAATAAGTCTGTTTTTTTTTTTTTTTTTTGTTTTTTTTTTGATGGCCTGTTCTTTAAATGAACCTGTAACGTTTCAAAGTTTTAAGTGACAACATTTTCTAACTACTGTATCACTAGCCCTATTTGTAATTACCACGGATATACATATAATATACAAATGACCTTTGACCTTTGTTTAGGCGGGTGGCTATGATGAGGAACCTGTTGGCGCCGTACGAACAGCGACCCTGGGCTCAGACTAACTGGATCCTCGTCCGCTTGTGGAGGGTGAGATCCCTTTCTGATTATTCCTCCTTTTCATTTCATTCCTTTACCATCCTGTTGCCTTCCTCATCTCTTTGCCTCATCTCTTCCTATTTTTGCAGTTTTTAAACATTCCTTTTTCCTCATCTCTTTATAATTCCTTCTTCCTTTTTCATCCCCATTTTCCTTATCTTATTCTCTTATATACTTCTTCCTTATCTTTCTTCATAATCCTTTAATTTCCTTATACCTCCTTCCTCTTTGCTCTTCCCTCATTCCTTCCCTTCTCTCTTTTTATCCTTTCATTCATATCCGCATCCATGTCTACAACTCCATCTCTCCTCATCTCTCCCATTACCATTTTCTTCATTTCTTTTCTCTTATCTTTCTCTACACCTTCTCCTACCTTTTGTTCCCATGTCTCTGTTCTTCCTGTTTCTCATCTCTCTTTCTATCTTTTGTCTTCTCTGAGTTCTCTGTAATTCATAACCCATTATGCCCTGTGAAAAAGGTGATGCAGTCGGATGCAATTGTATTGTTGATCCTCTGCTGCCCTCAGCCCTCAAAAAACCGAGCACACTTTTATGTTAGGAAAAAAAATCACTGCAAGAGAAAGCCATTATTTGGGCTGTTGAAAGTTTAAAGAATTTACATTTGAACATCCTGAAATAAAATGCGCAGTATTGCAGTGATGATAAGCGCTATGCTTTAGAAAATACATTCCATAGAGTCAATGGACAGAAGTCCATTGAAAAATTGTAGATATTGTTAGATCAGTTCAGGGTAGTGATGGCGCATGTGGTTGAGACTGAAGGCTTGTCATTGTTTGGTAGTTAGAAAATGGGAAGGTTGCGACAGGAAGGGCATCCTGTGTAAAACCAGTTCCAGATCTTGCGTATCAAATGACCTGATGGCAACTTGGATAAAAGGGACAAAGCCCCTACCATTGAAAAAGTACAGATGATGTTTCTTAATATTCCTAAATTTAAAGTGAAAGGATCCAGCTAACAGTAAACCAGCTATGTTTCCATTACCAACATTCCTTCAATTGGTTTGAAATCATTCTAATTTGAGAGTCCAACTTTAAGCACTTGAGGCTATCCCGGGAGACTTGGGGCATGAGGCAGGGTACACTCTTGATAGGGTGCCGATTCATCTCAGACACATATAGTACTTATGTACACACTCACACACTCATTCACACACTACAGGCAATTGGGAAACTCTAGTTAGCTTAATCTGCATGTCTTTGGACTGGAAAAGGGAGTACCCGGAGAAACCCCACCACGAGGAGAACATACAAGCTCCATGCACGCAGACCAGAGGCAGGAAACAAACCCGGAGCTTGGAGTTGCAAGACGGCTGTGCTAACCACTAAGCCACCATGCCCTCGTTTTCATGGACCCAGATCTTATAATATGGGTGTTTACATGCTCAAAGAATTTCATTAGATTATAATTTTTTTGTCGTGTACATGATTCTGCCATCTGGGATACATTTAATCTGCTGAAAATATAACAGAAGAAGTAGAAGAATTATTTTTTTCAACTTTGAGCTTAGGCTAGGTTTTACATCTTTTCGGATAAATCCCGCCTTCTGCCTTAGGATTGGTTATAAGAATTCATGGTGTTTGATCACATGCTTTACTACGTGTGAAATGCAAGCCAAGCCAAGAATAGACAGGTGGGAGAGAGTTGTCTTTTCACGCAGAGTTTACTGATCAGGAATGGAAGTAAATGTTTTGTTCTTGGAAACTCATCATGCCACCTAATGTTACCCCCACTTGGTGCCATCGTGTTGAAAGAACAGGTTTATTTTGACAAGAGAGAAACGATCGGATCAAATGTTTACATGGCTAAAATTTAGCAATTGAACGGATTATCGATTGTAATAAAAAATTCATTCCGATCGGATGTTGAGTCAGACTGTTCTGATTGGGGAGTTTACTAGATATAGGGGAAAAAAATCAATAATGTGTCATGATTCTTTTGTGTGCTAACTCATGTATCGCCACACTGATTCCAAAATCCTTTTTAAAAATATTGTATTGTATATATCTTTATATTTGAGGTGGAAAAATTATGATATTCTTCTATAATCCTAATCCTAAGTAAGAGTGAGTTATTTGTGAAGTGTGGATTTAGAACAGCAACAAAATCAGAAGAAAGGTTTATTTAGAACCTGTATTTTTAAAATCGTGATGCATAGACACACTATAGAATCACTATAAAAATCCAACTGGCACATAGATGTCGTGATAATATTGAATCTGTTGTTCCCTGGTGATTCTCATCCCTAGTGTTTACATGATGCATTTTAATCTGAGTGGGCTACCGGTCTTCCTTATTGTGGAATATTAGAGTGCATGTAAATGTTTAAATACACTTGAGCATTAAATGATAGAAAGCCTTAAATGCTGTCATTAAATGAGAGAATTATTTTTAACCAATAAAATTAATTCAATGTCATTTTTCCACATATCTTACACATATCTTACACATATAAAACCATGATTTTTAAAAAATATAATATTAAAATTTCTGTTGGCTGCACTGTCATATCAGCACTTTCCGTTCAAGGCTGCTGTCTCCCCAGTCACTGCTAACATGTTACACCAATGTGTACCATGTTCCCAATGAACTGATGGAAGAATATAAACAGAAGCATTTGGGTATCCGCAAACAAAATTTGGGCCGATAATATAAGGAAGGTAAAAGTTTCTTAAAGAGAATCATTAATGGTGATGAGACATGGATTCATCACTACGAGCCTGAGAGTAAAAGGCGGCGTATGGAACAGAAACATCCTCCACTGCCGACAGAGAAAAAGTTCAAAAGTCAAACGTCAGCTGGAAAACTGATGCTTGGAGTTTTCTGGGATTCTCGAGTGCCAGTATTGGAACAGTATCAGGAAAATGTTCTGAACAATCAACAGTTCTGAAGCCTAAACTTCGGATTAAATGCAGAGGATTGCTGTCCAAGGGCGTGGTGATCTTGCATGATGATGCACGTCCACACACTTCTGCCCTCACTGTCGATACAGGACTTAGTTTTGAGGTGTTAAAACCTCTTCCATATAGTCCTGATTTTGCTCTATCGGACCTGCATCTGTTTGGTCCCCTGAAGGCAGCCCTACGAGGACGAAGATTCACTTCTGATGAAGAAGTGAAACCAGCGGGGCATTTATGGCTGGCAGTTCAGCCTAAAACATTTTTAATGAGGGAATACAAAAGCTTGTATTAGGAGGTGGTTAGATGGACAAAGTGTATTCAAAAGCAAGGAGGTTATGTCAAAAAATTATATGTTTGTCTTTTCTAAAAGTTTATTAAAATAGATCTTTTTATTCACCCTTGTACTAGTAGCTAGAAAGTGACTAGTCAGGGTAATGTAACTACTAGACTCCGATCTAGCATGGCATGAGCAAGGAAAAACCAGGCTATATATCAGGTTTAATCATATATAGTTTTCTATATATCAAATATAATCATGTTCAGAGCTCACTTGTTACACTCTGTTCTTTTACAGGGCTGTGGTTTTGGCTACAGATACACACGGCTGCCTCACCTGCTTAAAACCAAACCTGAGGATGCCAACCTGCCCAGCTTGCAAAGTGAGTCTCTGTTGTCTTACTAATAGTGTATATCTGTTTATTTTTATATCCACTCTTGCAATTTGATTATTTGTCTGAATATTTGTAGTATTACACTATTATTTTATGCTCCCAGGTTTCCCATTTTTTTAATGCTTGTTTGCTTCTAATGTTGAAGCATCAATTTGGTGAAAAACACCATATTGTATGGGTTTCATGGTCAGCCGTCAGACTTGTCATCATAAAGCACATCATAAAACATTAGTAACCCTCTGAAGCTAAGGAAATGATGTTAACGTCATAACTGCATGTCTTAAAACTAAGTTTATTTGTGTCTGTAATTAATTATTTATCGGTATTTATTTTATTATTATTACTATATATATATATATATATATATATATATATATATATATATATATAATATTTTTTTTTTGCCCAAGTGTTTTTCTAATTTTAGAAATTTTAATTGTTTTCCTCCCTCTTTTTAAAATGTGTATACAACAGGTCATTCATGTATGAGTGTGTATTTTTATGGGTTTTTATGCAAAATGTGTCAACCTGTCATGCAAAATGGCATCCTATTAATCATGCCAAAAACAAAGCAGTAAATCTTTCTCATCAGCATCGACATGTGCAGCATAATGCGAGCATGGCGGTCTATTAATATTATAAAAGAAAACAAATGCTAACTACAGCTGTCATCCATCATGTTCTGTAGTTCACTGCTGTCTTTTGAAGGTGTTGCTCTGAGAAAGAATTAACCTGATCAGGTTTGAACAGTTTCGTGTAGTTTTATATAGTACAGTATATATGAAGCACCCTTGGAGCTCATTTATTTCCTGTGATAATCCACTGTTTTTTCCAGCCAGTTTTGCTTCTAGCAGTCCGCGGCATAATGCCTGGTGTGCGTAGGGCAGGTTGTGTAACATTTGTGGAACTTGTTGGACGTTACTCTCAAACCTTTAGGCTGTGTCCTATAGGGCCACACGAAAAACATGCAACTGTTGTTGAAGCACAGCAAGTATGCCAAGTACACCCGAAATATTTGTGGAGCACTAAAAATAGTTATAATGCAACTCGTATACACGAAGTAATGTAAAAATTTGTGAATGGAACAGCCATGCCAGCCATGAGTTGCACTGCAATAAAAAGAAATAGGCACTCCAAAAGAATTTTGGCCTAGGACAGAAAATCAGAGGGTGAAAATTTTTGTTATTAGAGATGCTTACAAGAATAACTTGACATTATTTTTTGGTCTAGAAATCAGATCATCAAAGACAAGCGGTTCCAAGATCTGTTAGTGGTGGCCAAAGAATCAGCTGAAAGCAATCAGGTGTCATTGTGAATTTTCTTGGCAAGTCCTGAGCACCAAACTACATTCAGCTGGTTGAAGAACCTTTTATATTATGCAAAACTACAAAGTGCAAGATATCACATAAAATTCCTTTTTTTGTGTATTCACACTTTCCAGAAAAAATGGAAAATATCATATTACTTTCGCCCCTGTTAATTCAGTCAAAATCTTACAACTGCAAAATAAAACCAGTGTTAGAAAAATAATAAAAGTATTTAACACAAAGATATGAGTTAGTAATGTGAAGAAACCATTCAAATTCAAAGGTTCTCAAATGGATTTCCTTATGTAATATACTGAGTCATGAAGCAGACAAGTTAAAACTTAAAAAATGGACAAAGACAGCCGCAAATTGTATTTGTCAGATTTAATGGTCCGATATTTTATTATTGCTTTAGAAAGAGCTCTCCCCAAGTGTGTGTATGTGTGTATGTGTGTATGTGTGTATGTGTGTATGTGTGTGTGTGTGTGTGTGTGTGTGTGTGTGTGTGTGTGTGTGTGTGTGTGTGTGTGTGTGTGTGTGTGTGTGTGTGTGTGTGTGTGTGTGTCAGGTCTCAGAGCTCCACCAAGGTTTGTGTGTGTGGTAATGCTTCAGCTGAAATGCCTCGTAGGTAATCCGTTTTTGCTTACCTCAGTCTCAGTTCTTTCAATCCTTCTACAAATGCGCCATTTCCATGTCTATTTATATGAGATACCCCTGAGTCATGCCCTCCAGAGAACAACAAACAGGAGAGGGTATCTGCTTATGTGAGGTCACATTAGGGGGAAGATGTAATTGAATTGTTTAAATACAAAAATGCAGTTTGTCTACACACACACACACACA
The DNA here is from genome assembly GCA_013621035.1 of Clarias magur. Classification (NCBI taxonomy): domain Eukaryota; kingdom Metazoa; phylum Chordata; class Actinopteri; order Siluriformes; family Clariidae; genus Clarias; species Clarias magur. Next base: position 1,099,270 of record QNUK01000174.1, read on the forward strand.
CACACACACACACACACACACACACACACACACACACACACACACACACACACATTCTGGAGCCCTAAATTCACAAAAAAGTGAATTATGCATAATAGTGCCCCTTTTAAATACTACCATGAGTTAATGAGAAGCAATCTTAAGAGGAGGAAAACTGTGTTTGGAATGAAACGTAGAAAAAAAATGCCATAACAAGCTTTTGAAAACACATCTACATAAATTTCTATAAAGAGCATTAATAATAACCTAAACAAAGTCAATATTTGTTGTAAACGCTATGCTTGAAAATAATCAGTAGTGTTAGATACAGATTTGTACAGTTGTATAAGTAAAACAGCTGTTGGAAAATAACAAAAATCACCCAAACATTTAGAAGATTCAGCTGCTGACATTTAAAAACAATTAGATAATTCTATCAATAACTTATGGTATTCCATACCCAGTACTTTTCACTCTTGTGTAACGCTACAGCTTTGTCCTTTGGCTCAGTTTGAGTCTTGTAAGCAATCTTGCTTTCAGATGAACGAAACACCTATTTTATGTAATGCATGCAAAAATACTGTTTTTAAGATACTGTTTTCACAGCCCCGCTTTTCATTAAAAAAAAAAAAAACATTAACAATGTTCTGCTCTCCACCAGATTATGAGCATGTTTTATTAAAATGTCTGACATCTTGTGACATTTTACAAAACTACCAGTTGGATCGGAGCTCAGCTGGCTCCTCCAGTAAAGACGCTCTGAGTCAGTGGCACATAAATAGCCTGGGTGTTTTATGTGTGACGGAAATGCAGGCATAGCAATGTGTATGTGTGTGTTTATAAGACATGTCCTAGTTGTTTGTGTGACTAAGCGGTAGTGTCACCTACTATTAAATAAATCTTATTTATGCTTTCAGGTGAACAGGTTTTGTTTATTTTCTGCATGATTCAAATTTTTCATTCACAAAGAGTAATGAAGCGAGGTACAAGTCCATCCTTATCTGTTCTGACTGAAACTCAAACCCATGTGTAGCCAAGTTCTTTCTTTCTTTATTATAAACATGTCACAATCAATAACTAAGTAATGCATATTTTTAGCTGATATTGGTGCTAAAATAAGGAAAATTGATGTTCCCTATTAATTCATGTGATGTTTATTTTGGACGCATGAGAGAGTGATAGAGAGTGAGAACTTAAAAAGTGTCGAAGTTGACAACCTTGATAAATGATGAAAATATGTGGAAACTGAAATAACATCCAGGGGCACAATGTTTCGAAGGGTTTAAAGGTTAAGCAAAACTAAATAGATGCTACTCCGATGCTGTCAGTGCAGTTTCTTGAAGAAGTCACTGCTCTGCCTGGTGGAAATATACAGCATTAAAACTGATTTAATAGCACAGCGCAAATGGGCATTAACGAGGCAGGGTACATTCACTGCGTGATGGGAAGGGATCACTTTTCAAACACTGGTCGGGCAGGGACCATGTAAAAGTAGTCATTTAAAATGGCTACATCTGTATGTAAGAAATACTGTAAATCAGTTACTGTGAAATCAGCTACAGTGGTAAGAGTTCCTGATACCACCCTAAAGATGTCCCTTTTTCTATAACAGCACTAAAGTTATAGGTTTTCCTTTGTTAAATAAGAAAAGTTTGCAATCTTCTTAAACATATTGGCTATATGGAGCGTATGCCATATACACGTTTAGATAAAGTTGCTGTTGCTTTAGAAATTATAGTGTCTTAGACAGATTGCATTGAATATACAGTTTAATTCAAAAGTCTGTAGAGCCATGTTTCCAAGTGGAGAGAGATTTTTTTTTACAATGTTAAATACCATACCTATATGTTGTACCTACTGTATATAGCTGTACCAATTTATCTATAGCATAAATAATCATATGAAATGTGGATTTGTTCTGCAACAGCAATTTCAGAGAAATCAGTCAGTGCAAATAAAAATAAATCCTTTTTTTGCAAATTTAGCTGCTGTATCTTATTGTGGGATCATTATTAAGTCATATCTCAGATTATTTTTCTTGGTTTTAGATGCATTAACTCATTTTTAAGCTTTACATTTTCTATTAATTATTATTATTTTTTTATATCTGCTAGTTGATGAAGCTTGTAATTGGTAAACCAAAATACTACACAGAAAAAGGTTCTTATATCTATAATCTTAAACTGCTTTTTTCTGATATTTGACTTGCGAAGATTTGTTTCTACTGTATATACTGGTGTTGAAATGTTCATCCTTTGTTCTCATTTGAAGAAGGCCTGGTACTGTATGACATCTGACAAAATTCTACCAGATATGTCATGACGAACTTGGCAATGTTAGGTGGGTGTAAAAAAAAAAAACCCCAAAGAAATAAAAAAAGAACAAAAGAAAAATGATGGAGTAAAATTGACAAGCTCAAAGGGTCTCAGTGGATTTTGTTCAGTTTGCATCTTGGATTTGATCCTCTAAAATGGCCTGAGGTGTGAATGTGTTTGTGTGAGATGGATTTGCCCAGAACTGGATTGGCACCCTATCCAGGAAGTGTGACTGTTTTTCCCAAACCAGAAAAGTTTCCAAATCTACTTCCTTGAGGTAGGATGAGTAAATAAATGACCATCATGTTTGTTGGTAAAAAAAATAAATAAAATACTACAATGTATAAATGAGTGCAAGTGCGATTTTTCTTTCTGTTCTTCATCCTAAGCAGGGTGTTTTACCGCTGAGGAAAAAAGTCCTTCACAATGCTTAAATTAGTGTCTTGCCCATGAGAAATTGCATGAATTTACAACTTCTCAGCTTCTCATTTGTGTCTGTTCTTGACTTTGTTCCTTTCTTGTTTTTAATCCTGCATGCTTTACTCCGATTGTTCCGCTGGCCTTGTCTCTGTGCTAATAACGTCCAATTTTCTCGCTCTCATTTGCATGACTTCCAGGAGATTTGTCAATTGCTAGTTTCCAAAGTAAGTTCCACTGACATTTTCCCACATTTCCACTTTTCTTTTTTCGGGTCCTTATTGATACTGTTAGCACTCCTGTACTACACAGTGCGGCTCGGTTTAGAAAATGGACCACAAACCCACTTGTAGATGGAAGCTACAGCAATATCCGTGGTAAATTTGGTGATTGTTCTTGCCCAGGACGATTTCTGAGCGCAGGACATTCTGTAGCGAAGTGCGATACCATCAATTGTGACAACAAAGGGGATTTTCAAAACGGATTCGAGAGCTGGGTTCAAAATGTATTGCTTGCGATGGAGACTTCAGTGGCACCTTTGACCAGAGGAAGAGTTACTCAACCAACATGTGCAATTTGAATGACCTATTTCAGTTAATTAAAAAAATGTATACCCACTTTTGTATTACATTTAGTACAGCCCTCATACTTCAGCAATTTAGTTCTTATGCATTAACTCATATCTGTTTTAAAGATTTTTTTACATTTATTTACCCAGATTAATTTTTTTATGTTTATTTATTTACCCACATCTCACACATTTATTAGAAGCTACTAAGTCGCATAATATTATTTTCTTTTCTTTACCTTTTATTCATTAAACATATCATTTTTATTTAGTTTCATTGTTTATTTGCTTTTATTTATAATATACAGTACAGACCAAAAGTTTGGACACACCTTCTCATTCAGCGAGTTTTCTTTATTGTGTTCTTTATTGTGTTCTTTAGCCCAAACGCATCTCTTCTGCTTGTTGTCTGTCCTTAGCAGTGCTTTCCTAGCAGATATTCTACCATGAAGGCCTGATTCACACAGTCTCCTCTTAACAGTTGTTCTAGAGATGTGTCTACTGCTAGAACTCTGTGTGGTTTGATGGTTTTTGTGACTGCACTTGGGGGCACTTTCCCAATTTTTCGGGCTGACTGACCTTCATTTCTTAAAGTAATGATGGCCACCTGTTTTTCTTTACTTATCTGCTTTTTTCTTGCCAAAAAATTCAAATTACAAATTCAAACTCTTGGAATGAGAAGGTGTGTCCAAACGTTTGGTCTGTACTGCATATTTTTACTTGTTTATAATATTTTTTTACTTATTTTTTTTACTTATTGCTTAAATTATTATTTTTAGTTAGTAATTGCATTTAAAAAAAGAAAATTCATTCTTTTATGGTTTCTCATTTTCAAGTCATTCCAACTCCAATTTGTCTATTTGTTTGGAATTGAACCCCGGGAAAATATGAACATACTCTGATTAAATTGGTGCTTAAACTATTTTCTGGTGTAACATCAGAATAATGTATTGGCACCTTCATCTGTGTATGGGTGCACTGGCACTGACTGTCTCATGATTAATGGGTGATCCTGCAAGGAAGACAGGCTAATAGTACCATTATACTAATAATTCAAACGAAATTTGTCTCACTAGCGTAATTTTTGAAAAAGAAATGGTTTTAATAATTGCACCAGGATTCCCCTCTAGAGAACCTTGTCCTACTTTCATATGTATTGATATGTGATTGGAAACAGACACTGTGTTGTGGCCATTGCTGAGCCATGCTTTTTTGTTCGATAGATAATTATTGACTGCATCAAAATCTGAATATCATGTTTTTAAAGCTTTGCATATAGATGCATATAGATTTTATAGATACGTGTAATTGTACAACTCTCCTTAAGCTTTGTTTGTGCTTTCAAGCTTCTCTCCTATTTTATGTGCTTCTGAAACATTCCTGTTCTCCCTTTTGGTTAGATACCCTTCTTATCTTATCACCATTTTATTTTTGGTAATGTGTTTAAATTTTTTTTTTTTTTAAAGCAACATCCTTGTTGTTGTTTGTTCACTTGAGTATATACTTATTTGCATTGTTAATAATCCTCGTATTATACATTCAAATTTATCAATTGCCCTTCGAGCTCCAGTCCTCTGAGGTCCGTGCCGTAAAGCCAATCTACTCAGACCTGTATTGTCTAATCTAATGAAGAACATTGGGAAATCGACTTTGGACCAGCTGATCCTGCTAAAACGCAAACAAAAGCGTTTTGCGAAAGGCCTACGGCTCTTCCGGAGCTCTTGTCGGAATAAACGTTCTCTTCCTTTCCATGCACTTAATGGTTTGTAATTAGGAATTACCCATGCTTTTCATGTCATCAGTGCTGAAGCCCAGGAGGGGAAAAAGGGAATACGTTTATCTGATTACATCCATTGAGCTGTGAACACACTGCAGAGAGTGTACGTGTGTGCCGGTTAGTTTGAATTTATTAAAGACTCAAGATATGTCTTTGTGTTGTAAATGAAATCTTTGCAATAGATATGTACGTTATTAAGGGGGAGATGCGGGATCAGCGTGACGGTGACAGTATGACATAAAAGAGTCAAACTTCAATTCAAATTCTGCTTTATCTGATCCAGTCTCTTATTTGATTTAGATTGAAATTCCTAATTCCACGTCTATTCCAGGCAGATCAGAATGTTTGCGTGATTACAGGATCCCACTGAGAAATGTGACCTTTTTGGGAAAGAGGGTTTCTTTCTCTTTTGAAATATTTTACAAATTCTTTTACATATATTTAGACTCATATGTGTACTTAAATACAAAAAAACAACAAAAAAAGTGAAACATTTAGCATTTCGTTTTGATTTTTAGTCACCTGCTGTAATTTTTAATTATCATTTTTGAAACATTTCAGTTTAGTTGGTTATTTATTTATTTATTTATTTAAGTATCTTAAGACTACTACACTGTACCAATACTGTATACTGGGGAATAATTATAAAATATTGCTGTAGCTAAAAATAAATGTAATAATCTTAGGTAGTCTCTTATTCTTTAGTCTAATCTTTAAAAGACCCTACAAATACAATTTAAGTTGTTGTTTTGTTTTTTAGCATGGCAGATTAGATTTGTTATAGTTTAGACTAATGTTGTCTTTTAGTATTATACAACTTTGAACAGCATTTTCTCAGTGTTAAATCTTTTTTTTTTGTGTAAGGAGTATTATATATGTGTTGTTGTTGTTGGTCTTTCGGCTGCTCCCGTTGAGGGGTAGTCACAGCGGATCATCAATTCGCACAACTTGGCGCAGGTTTTACGCCGGATGCCCTTCCTGACACAACCCTCCCATTTCATCCGGGCTTGTGACCGGCACTGCATGCAGTGGCTGGGTAGTATGTGGTGTGGCAACTCACTGACGACGGGGCTCGAACCCGGATTCTCAGATTCACAGTAACTACAGTAACTTATTGAAGTGTCCCAAAAACCTCTCCAAACATGTTTATATATATATATATATATATATTTAAAGAATAAAATGTTCCCTAATGTTAAAGTCTCATAAAAAAACTCCATGCCACATCCATATATTCGAGTGTAAATATGCCAAAATATGAATTAAATTAATAGTAATGATCATACATTTTACTTGAGCTGGTCTTAATTGCCTTTTAACCCTCCATCCCCGATTTGGAGTTGTGCCATGTTGTCACTTCCTCATCTCTGTGTCTCGCTGCTTTAATCTCTCTCGGTTGGTGTGATGCTCTTTCTTTTGCCCTTTTAAGCTCTATTGTCCCAGTGGGCATCAAGCAGCATGGAGGGACTCAAACAATCTAATCAAACATAAAGGTTATTTCTTTGTTAATGGTCCATGCCCGCCTATCTGCAGATTAGCTTTATCCAGAGCTTCATTTAGTGCATTCGCTGCACTCTTTGCATTGCTCTCACTGGCTTTTAGCATGTCAGGTCAGGTTCTTTACTATGGGTGGAATTGAATTACCAAGAATGCTCCATGGTACTCTTTTGTCTGCACATAAAGCCCATGAATTAGCAAGAATAACACTGGGAGATGTACCCTGATTTATTTTTCTTGGTACATGTACATGATGCAATACTGTGGTCTGAGTGATTCAACCCTATGTGGACGACTGTAATGGATAGCTGTTGCATTTTTCATTTTTCTCATGTGTTTTCTCTGATCTGATTTTGAGCATAATGTTGATTTTAGTTGTTGTTTTGTAATTACACTTCACCCATTAGATTGACTTACCTTATTGTATAAATGCATTACTAATCTGGATAATTACCTGTATGCTATATGGGGCAAAGTACTGTGTGTAAACACGTGATCTTTGCACCCATATGTGGTAAAGGCAAAATCATGTGCATTAACACTGAGGTGATTCTCCCTTTGCTTTATAACTGTCTCAATTGGAAGGGAAGTCTTAAAGCTATGGCTTACAAAAACATTCTGAACAGTTGTATGCTTTTCATTTTGTGGCCACAATTTGGAAGTCTCCACATGTGTGGTCAGGTGTTCCCAGGCATGGCTGTATGGTACAGTATACTGGTATATTATACATGTAGTTGTAGGGGGATTTGTGTATATACAGTACAGACCAAAGGTTTGGACACACCTTCTCATTCAAAGAGTTTTCTTTATTGTGTTCTTTATTGTGTTCAAACCCAAAACAAGTCTCTTCTGCTTGTTGCCTGTCCTTAGCTGTGGTTTCGTTGCAGATATTCTACCATGAAGGCCTGATTCACACAGTCTCCTCTTAACAGTTGTTCTAGAGATGTGTCTGCTGCTAGAACTCTGTGTGGCATTGACCTGCTCTCTGATCTGAGCTGCTGTTAACCTGCGATTTCTGAGACTGGTGACTTGGATGAACTTATCCTCCGCAGCAGAGGTGACTCTTGGTCTTCCTTTCCTGTGGCGGTCCGCATGTGAGCCAGTTTCTTGTAGCGCTTGGTGGTTTTTGTGACTGCACTTGGGGACACTTTCAAAGTTTTCCCAATTTTTCGGACTGACTGATCTTCATTTCTTAAAGTAATGATGGCCACTCGTTTTTCTTTACTTAGCTGCTTTTTTCTTGCCATAATACAAATTCAACCTCTTTGAATGAGAAGGTGTTTCTGTAATGTGTATATATATATATATATATATATATATATATATATATATATATATATATACCATATATATATATATATATATTATATAATATAATTTTATTTTTACTGAGGTAGTCTCTGGACTAATTGGATGCCTTAAAAATGTGGTGTGTTAGAAACATCAAGACGTGGCCTTAATATGTTTATTTATTTATTTGATCACTCCATGGATCTGTAAAGTAAATAAACCTTGTAATGTACTTTCTTTTTGGGGCAGACTCCTTTTGGGGTGAGAAGGCTTTGTGGCTGGGGTTGTAGTAGCAGCAAAAAGTATAACACTTCAATCTAATGGTGTAGTTTACAGCACTGATAATCCCGTGCTATAGGATATTATTTATCAAAACTTTTTATGATGACTTTTTGACTTGAAGGTAACGGTAACAGTTACTAAAGAACTTTCATTACATTTGGACACAAAATGTAAAAAAAAAAAAAAAGCTTCACGCACATGCACCCACGTGGTCAAAATGTTATAACAGTACACACGCACATGGATGTTGACTATACGGGTGACGCACACGCACTGAGACCGAGCATGGGAGACGACTATCAAGAGAGAAGAACCATTGGCTCAGTTTGGGTTTAGGTCTATTTTATATAAAGAAATGTGTGATCAACTAAATATTACTAAGCAGAGCCATATTGTTGAGTCTTTGCCATAAAATACAAAAGAATCAAAGGATTTTTCTCTAAATAAAAAAAATATATATGTTGTGTATTTTACATTGATGTGGGTTATATTTTCTTCTTTGATCTTACTGGCCCAAAGAAAGAGGTCATCACTGTTTCTAGACGTTTTGATTCAATTGTGTGTAATCGTAATAACAAAATATTTTATGTAATTTGTTTGAATTAGCAATTTACCAAAGAACTTTGACCAAAAGCAAGAAACCGAATTAAGAAGGCGTGGCTCAAAGCTTTGATGCTCCTTACGCTAACATTTACTTAACTAACTTAAACTTACCTATCTTATTCAAGTAGTCCCTAAAAATCTAAACATGGTTCCAAGCATTTGCAAACTATGAAAAAATATGAATATTCTTTAGATAGATATCTCCCCAATGTAAAAAAGATATGCCACATCCAAATATTATAGTGTAAATATTCAGAAATATAAATAAAAATAATAGTAGTTATACTAGATTTTACTTGAGACAATCTGTTTTTGAACGACGTATAGATAATGCAGATAGCATTGACTATTTTAATAAAATCTTAATTTTTTTTACTTGTAAAAGGTTCATTAGAGTAAGAGTTCTTTGGGCTGTATGTACTTTGATTATGGCCAGCATGCATTTGAACGAACCACACACTCTTGAATTGGTTGCAGAGCCTTGTCCGTCACTCCTGCTCCAAAGGCATATGGCGGAGCTCCTGAATCAGGACAAAGAAATGGCTGCTAGCTTCCTCAACAGCGTCCTCAACCAGCTCAACTGGGCCTTCTCAGAGTTTATCGGCATGATCCAGGAGGTAAGAGAAATGTCCATCAACAAGCTTTGTTGCTTACTGTATTTCTCGTGCAGCTACGTTAACATCATTCTGGGGCAGTTTGAAGTTATTGAAGGAAATAAATGCATTGAGAAAAGGCTTAGTCACAAAACGTTTAATGAAATATTACGGCTGTCTTTGGACTAGAACCGTTAGAAACTTGTAAATTATTCATGGCTGGAATGTTCAGTCATATTGTCATTACTGCCACCAGTTGGTGTAGTGGATTAGTCTTTTCCATTTTAAGCAATACAATTTGCATACAAATGACCAAGTTGATTTTTTAGGACTTGGTGAATGTTTTTTGTGATCGAGTAGTTTGTATTTTTTGCATAAACAGAATTGTGCAGATTTATGCTAGCGTACCTGCTTTTGCTTATTCTGCTCCATCTGAATGGCATGCAAGACTATGTTCATATCTTATCAAGTAAAACATAAACTGGAGTATAGTTTAATTTATTTTCTAGACATTTTTACTTCTTCTAAGGCATGAGACGAGTACAACATCTAGAACGGGCTTTAGTTCTAGTCTTATTAAATGAGAGGTTTTAACATTGCATCATTCTGAGCATGATTAACGACCATACGTTACCCTTTTTCATGTGAGTCACTAGGGTTTCCCCACCCCTGTGGATGTGGCACATGTTGAGGTGAAAGAAACATGAGGCTCTCCATTAATTATGCAAGCAAGCATTTTGTCATGATGACTTTGCATACATGACCTCCACTTCAACGTCTTGTCCTACAGTAGCCCAAGTTTTTTCCACAATTAGTCCTGTCTTCCTGTATAATTTGATTTCGGTATAAAAGAAAGACGCCCATAAAGATTTCTGAAAGTGAAAACAGGCTTCCTGCTAGTCCTACTGTGTCATTATTAGCAACGGGAGGCTTCAGGCTCTCTTGGGAAATTGTAGGAAGTAGCAGGAGTCCCTTGGTCTGTCCGGCAGTGAATTAAGCTTCAGCAGGGGAGCTGGAAAAGCTCTCTGCTCAGCCAGAAGCATCTCTTAACACAGCAGTGTTTGTGGCAGACAGAACCACCAGGTCTGCATTTGATGATCGGCCTTTGATGACTGCACTTCGTGGTTAGCAGTTGCAGGGAGACTTTTATCTCAGATGATCCCTAATTTAAAAGGCAGCAACCTTCAGAGGGGCACAGTTGTTCTTTAGGAGCTACCTCCTACCTAGAGTGGAGAAAATAGGGAGTTGGTGTAGCCATGTTGTGCAGTGCACTGATAAGACATGCGGCAGAGTTCTTTAGCAGAATAGCTTTGTCCTTTTGAAGCTTAGCAGATATTCAATTCATATTTATTTATGCAGCATTTTTAACAGTGGTCACTGTCGTAATGCAGCTTTACAGAATCCAAAAAGTATGGAAATAATTTGAAAAAGTGTGAGGAAATATGTATAAATTATAATTATCAGTTTGTCCCTGAATTGTTAGGTAGCATTTGGCCTTGCACGTGTTTCTCATGCTAAATAATAATGCAAAGTAGGACTTTTTAAAAATTGTTAATAGTGGTCAGATGTTGGGACAGATACTAACTTCCTGTAGGATCACAGAAACTTTTGGGAGGATCATACTAATTAGTGTATAGGTCGCTTTGTCATCTGGCCTTGGATAATTTTTTTTGTCTTCACTTTACCCTTATAAAGGTGATTCACTATCAATCAGAATGTGTACAATTTTTAATTTTAGGGTTCAACAGTTTATATTCAATTTCATTACCATTGGCATAATTGGCATGAAATAACCTATTTACTGTATGTGACCTACACAAAAACAACTAGCTCTTTATAAGACATAGAGCTTTCAGTATTGATAGAGCTTCCATGATCAATAGAGTTCCTGTGAATGAGGTTCCCAGTATTGGTAGGATGTCCCGTGATCGATCTAGCTCCCGTGATTGATAAACTTCTCACTATTGGTAGAATGTCATGTGATTGACAGAGCTCCCCTGATTGATAAAGTTCCCAGTATTGGTAGAGCTTTCAGGTTCGATAGTGCTCCCAGGGTTGATAAAGCTCTTTATTTCTCTCAGATTGTAGATTTTAATGGAATGGTAGAATTGAAAGCCATAAAGTTTGGTAGAGCTATCTTAGGTCAGTTGATATCCATGATTAATAAAGCTTTTTTTTTTTTTTTTGTAAGAGGCTCCAGGTTGGTCAGATAAACAGAGTATTGCTAGTTCATCAGGGTTTGTACCTCGTCTTAAAAGATTGCATTTTCATAAGCAGAATGACATATATTGTATAAAGTCTTGTGCAAAAATATATTGACTGCCCCAGAGCTAGACTTTCTTGTGTTTTAATCTTGAGGAATAGTTCACCAGGCTTCCAGAAGGACATTTTGCTTCTGATTTTCAGTGCAGTCCCTGTACCCGAGCATTTTCAGAGGAATGTGTTTTGTTTGTTGAGCCATGCAGTGACCTATGAATCATTCAAGCATGAAAGAAAATCTAACTTAAGGCATGAACCAGTGAGAGACAGGTGCAGATGATGACAGATGATCAAGCAGGTGATTAGTATACTGGTAGTGCTGAATGCTGAGTGGTTGGAACAGACAAACCATCAATTTTTATATTGTATCTTTAGGCACTTTGCATCCTGTTACAGTAAAAGAGTTGTTCCAATTACTTTAATTGAATCTACATCATTTAATTCAATAAGAGGAAATGAGGGGCATGTGAAGTCTCTGCACAGTACTGTATATCTTGTTAACAAATGTAGTAGTAATGAATCATTTTGTATCAGATCCAACAGGCAGCAGAGCGTCCAGAACGTAATTTTGTGGACACGAGACAGCTTAAAGTGTGTGCCACGTGCTTCGACCTGTCCGTCAGTCTGCTCCGTGTGCTGGAAATGACTGTCACCCTGGTACCCGAGATCTTCTTGGACTGGAGCCGACCATCAGCCGAGCTTCTGCTCCGTCGCTTGGCTCAGGTGGGTAAAGGCAAGTGATTGGCCTGATTGCTAATGTGGAATTAGGTTTAGAGTAACAGACCAGCGGATGTAGTATTTAATGCATATTACAAGTACTGTACATGTAATTTCTTTATCTTTATAATGTGGAAGTGGGGAGGATTTAGGGTTAGGGTTGAGGAGTCAAACCGCAGTACCACCAAACTGCCAAAATCTCTTCTTCTTCTTCTTCTTTTTCTTACTTGTATAGTGCAGCACAAACTTGTATTAAGAATCTGCTCATGGGATTACTCTTGTGTACTTGTTTTTTTGCACTCTTTTTTCAAATTAACACTTAATGTTTTGTGTGACAGGTGTGTGTGAGTGTGTGCCTTTGTTTTCCTGTTTGTGTTAATGCATGTGTAAGATAAGACCTACCTACACAGGAGGTGTGTGTTCATACATGTTCCTGGAGTGGGATTTTTATTTCTTTAGAGGCTAAGCAATTTTTCCCTCTCTTGTTCTTTTCTTGCTCATATGCCTCTTTTTTTCCTTTTCTGTCTTTCTTTGTTTTTTGCAAAATCTATGTGATGTAGACATAATGTTTATGATTGAAATAAATTGATGGCTGTCTCCATTCACTATTCTGAACATCTTTCCTGAAAGCTTTTCACACCTGCAGCCCAATGAGTGTGAGACGTGTAAATAGCTCAGAGTACTTTCGTACCTGTGCTATTTGGCAAATGACAGGTCTTTGTATATTTGTCCTCCAGCTCCTAAACCAGGTGCTGAATCGAGTAACGGCTGAGAGAAACCTCTTCGATCGCGTGGTCAACCTTCGCCTCCCAGGTAACGCTGGCACATATTCAGATTTGTTCTTTATTGGTATTTATAGCTTCATAGCTGAGCTCCATTACAATAATTTGATAGAAGTATAACGGTGACGCTGTATTAAAGTGAAGTAAAGCTAGGTTCAATCCGTTCATGTGCCGTGTAGCTTTGCAGGCATGAATCTCACAAACTAGTTCTAGCTCAATTATCGTCATTTCACAACAATATAAAAGCACATAAGCTAAATCCGCTATTTCTGATGGCACACAAGGGCTGTGCAATTTAACCAGCTATGCAGTTGAATCGTTCTTTTTAAAAAGTGTGAGTTGATTCTGAAATCAAAATGATCGATAAACTTTATTAGGTAACATTTGAAACGATAAATTGTGTAACATGGATGGATTCCATGCTTCAGTCTTCCGCAAATACTCTAGTTTTGGGAGAGTACCGCTTCTCGTTTTTTTGAGTTTATACTGGTTGGTGCAATACCACCACATACTGGAGCGGAGATTGGCGGGGAAAAAATAATCACCACTTTGTATGAGACTTGACGTTAAAACACTCAATAACACACAATACACAGCTTTTTGATGCTTATTGGATACTCTTAGTAGTTTATGTTTAAAAACCTGTAGGAAATATATCTGCTGAAAATAGATCGCAATAGAGTAGACATTTCAAAACGTTCAACATATATTTTTTTAAAAAGCACATTAATGCTGTTGATGTAGCATAATTTCTTCATTTATCCTAGGGCTATACTGATACACTCTAGTGCCGGAACACCCTTTCAACCAGTTAATCCAATTTGTTCTTGGAACAGTTTGAACCATTATGACTGGAAAGCCATAATTATTGTTTGAATGTTATCAAATAAATAACATAATTTTTTCTATTAATATCATTATTTAACATTTGAGAGCTATCCGCCCTGTTTCTTGATGATTGGATTTAAACTTCATTGGTTGCACCGATGGGGACCACCGATGTTCCAATAAAACGACTGCATTAAATGCATTTTTAATAACATGATGATGATTTCCAAAATGTAAATCACACATTCCCTGGATCCACACTGTCAGACTTTTTGCCTTATAATGCATTGTTCCACCCCTACTATCGAAAATATCACCCTGATATCATTCTCAGCTAAAGCTACCGCTGACCTGCCCGGTTTCTCTTTTATTATGCCTGTCACCTAAATCTAAATCCAGCTCATTTGAAAGTCATCAGAAGAAGAGACAGTTTTGGCATCAAACCCTAACTCAATTTTGCTAGAGGATATTGAACTTCTCCTCAGCCGCGAATGCCAATTTATCAGACATGACACAGGAGAATGACAGTATTTATAATGCATGAAGTCGGGGTCACCCTCTTAGTGTTGAGCGCTGTGAACAGCAGTACCCAAGGACGTCATTGACAAGGCGAGCTGTATGTAGATCAGCATTTTAGCAGCGGAGACTTAAATGAGTTCCATGGGATTGTCCTCTTTTATTTTATTGTCCTCAATACTGACTGAAAGTATAATGAATAAAGTCAGATAGCATATATGTAAACATCTTATTTTAGGAACGTTGAAGCTTTTTCAATTGACCCTGATCGACATTTCTAAACCATTTATACATATAATACAGACTTTATGATGTGGTGACTAAATCCGCAGGTTAATTTGTCACCACACAAGTACTGTAAGAGCATGGCGTAAATAGGTCTTGACAGGATCCGTCAGTTTCTGTTCACGCCAGGTTCACACGTTCGGAAATGCTGCTTGTTCCATTTAGCAAATAATCCATGCTCTATATAACTGCACTAAAGTGATTTTCCACACCGCAGAAATCCAATTATTAGTTAAATGTCATCCTCATCGTCTTGAATGGCTTGAGCTCAATTTGTATTGAGGGCACGACAGATGCGTTATCAGCAATGCCACACAAGTTTCTGACACGTTTACAAGATCGCTGCTCAGTGTTCGAGGATCTGCCTCTCTGTAAATTGCCTTTATGCCACCACTGCGGGAATCCGCAGTGAATTCTCTGTAAACGCCGAGATGAATTGTGCTGCAAATTGTGTTTATCCAGACTAAACAAGCTTGAGCATATGCATCTGTTTTTATTGCTGACTTTTTTTTTTTTTTTACATGTCTGAAACAACTAACAGGAGTCATTTTTCATGTTACTGAAAGAGCCATGTTAACGCTTTGCGACTCAAGATCATACGAGACCATCTGGTAGTACTGTGCAAAAGTCTTGAGCTAGTCCTCACTTCGTCCTTTATTGTTTTCAAATAGCCAGACTTTATTATATTTTTTAATGTCGACTTGAGGAATAATTCTGCAGGACATTTTGGTTCTGGTTTTTGGCAAGTTTTTGTCTCTTTAACAATTCCCAAGGATTAGCCATTATTGACACTCCGACTTAAGAAAGTAATATTCCTAGCATGTGTGTTCTATCCGTTAAATAAACAGTCTGCTTTTAATACATTATAATACACTATAATACATAGCATATGTTGTCTTAGAACACCAGCACCTAACTAGTCTTTGCTTTGCTTTGCATTGTTTGTAGTGGTTTTGTTTAAATACTTTCATAAGATAAATGTACTTCATGTAACGCTTGACTTGTCTTATAAATGATAAAAATCTCATTAATCTCTGCATATGTTTATGGAGGGAGGTAATAATGTTTTTCAGCTGCTTATATCTGTGTGTTTGTATGTGTTTAGGGCTGGAGAGTGTGGATCATTACCCCATACTGGTTGCAGTTACAGGAATTTTGGTGCGAGTTCTGGTCGACTCTGAAAGACACGGGTGAGTCCTTGACCTGCTTTTCTCATTTTGATTTATTCGGCCGTTATTGAAGTTTTAAATGTTCAGAAAATCTGAACACGGGCTTACCCAAGGCTTTAGGAAGCATAATTAGAAATGTCATGTTTCTGGATGACCGATTTCTTTGTCTCTGTGACTTTCCCGTAAGCCTTCAGAGGTCAAGTTTCTTTTTAAAGACCTCGGTAGCTTGGAGGAACTGAAGCCAGTGACACAGTTGTACTTGCGTGAATATGTGTTAGTGTGTGTTTGTGTGTATATGACCGTGTCCCGACTATTCTCCAGGAGCACCTAATAGACTGCAGCGATGTCTGACACCTTGTAAATCCTCATGGAGAGGTGTCCTACATATCTAACTATCTCTAGATGTGTTAGTATGTCAGGAGCATTAGGGGCAGCATGAAGCCTGTAGACACACTCGTTAATTTTTTCACACACCGGACATCTCAATCCCTTTTACTCCCCATCTATTTTCACGCATTGACCTACAAATGAGGCTCAAGTGTTGGTAAATTGCTTGTGCTGTGTAAATATTCCAAGAAAAAGCTCAGCGGTAGGTGGTGAAACAGTCATCTGACAGCTTGCGCACTGTCTGAGGCCCGTCAAAACCCGGTGTTTGTTTCAGCGCTTGTTTATCATTTTGCCCTTGATAAATCCCGGCAGCCAGGAGGAAAAGAAAGAAAGGTGCAGGTTATACGAGACCTTTTAAAACTGTTGGATGTTTTCTCCAGCTATTTGTGAAAGCCTATTTGCCTCCTCAATCTGTAAATAGCCTTGCCTTTTTACAGATCCTGGGTTTGGTTCCACATGGTCAGTCAGTTGGTGGTAGGATTGCAAATCTCACACATTTTTCATAATTTATAGTCGAACCAGTTAAGAACTAATAATCAAATAATTATTAAGAATGAATGATAGAGTTTATGTTTTTTCCTCTTTTGTTTACGTTTTATTTAAACTGCTGTACAATCCAGTGTTTCCCATACACTGATTTATTTGTAGCGGCCACACCAAAGTACTGTACCAGCATGGAATGGCACTTTTTTTATTCCACCAAAGTGAACCAGTAGTTAGTTCATATCTGTTGTTAGTGTCGGTTTAGAGCCAGTTCAATAGAAACCACCTGAAACTTGGCTTTGTTATTCCATGGGCTAGAGAGTCACGTCATTACGTCACTGTACAGTTTATGTCTATGTACTGTACGTGTCTACTTTCCCAGCAATGCTAGCATGAAAAAAATAATAATTGCGAACTCGACATGGCTTTGCGAGCAATTCTTGTGGCTTTATATTACTGCAAAGCATTTGAGCTGCCTATGGCATTCAAATTTTTTTAAGATGGCTGTCACAAATGTTTAGTTGGTTGTCATGATCCTGCTCCCAGTACACAGTAAACGGTTCTTTGTTCAGGCCCAGCATAGTTTTGGTGCCACCTTGGAAGCGTTTTCTCTCAGGGTCTGTTTTGAGCATCTAATAAAAAAACAAAAAAGGTTCAAAATTGGGTGCCTGCTCCGAGCTAGCTTTGTAACTGCCCTGGTGGAAAAGGGTTAACACATACTATACATGTCTGTGAATACCACTGCCCATCTGTCTAACCACCTCAGCTGTGCATGTGAAATGCTCGAGACCGTTTCTGCTGTTGAACAGCCAGGTTACTACCCGAAAGAGCTTTAGGAAACCGCGAATGGTTTTGAGACAGGGCTCTTCATGAAAATGGTGGAAGTGGAATCAAGGCTGGTTATTTTGTTCAGGGTTCGCCAAAGGAATTTCAGAGACAATTAGCAATCATGCAAGTTCCCTGGCTAGGAAGAATAACAAAGCTAATGTTAGCATACAGCTGTGTTGTCCAAGGTACTACTGAATGTTTACTGAACCTTATTGTTTTTAATCAAATAAAATTCTTTACAGAAATGAACAAGTTAACAATTAATAATCTCTATTAGATGATGACTAATCTTCTATAACCACACTTTGAAAAGCCGTGCTAGACAAATCACACTAGTTGTATTGATGCACCACCCCTGATCCCATTGAAATGTAGCATAATTTTCCACCAATCATTAATGGTAATGTGTTTTCCTCAGCTCAGCATTTTGGCCTGTGAAGCTGAACTGTGTTTGATATAATGGATATAATTGTTTCTTCTGAAGCACTTCAGCATCAGTCAGGCTCTGCTGATTGTCAGCCACATGTCTGGCTGTGTGCATGTAGAAACTCTGTCAAGACTTGTTTTTTGGATATTTTCTCATTTCTGCCTTTGTAGATATAATTTTGCTGTTTCCTTTTCCTGATGTCCATTAGCCGAGTGGCTCTGTGTCCATTACACAGCTGAAACGGTGTTTGGGAAGAGTGGGGGTCTGTAATGCAGAGAGAGGTCTGAGGTGCTCTGTTCGGTCATCATGTTCTCTATTACTGCACACGTTTATCGGCTCAAGCTTTAAAATTTCCGGCCATTTTGCTCTCAGTTTCATTGAGTTTTTTCCCCCCATCAATTCTGTCTGCTCTGAGGTAGACGTGCAGATACCATGGTGAATTATAATTATTGTCTCAATATGCCAAAAAGACAGGAAATTTCTTCTCTTAACCTTATTTCTATTTTTTACTAGTTGATTATTATTGGCATTTATTTGATGCTGGTTGTTACATAGTAATGACTGAATATTATTAATTTACTGTAAGTTCTGAATGATCATTATTAGTTTAATATGTACTGACTGAGTATTATTAGTTTAATAAGTACTGACTGATCATTATTAGTTTAATATGTACTGACTGAGTATTATTAGTTTAATAAGTACTGACTGAGCATTATTAGTTTAATAAGTACTGACTGAGCATTATTAGTTTATATAGTACTGAACGAGCATTATTAGTTTATATAGTACTGAACGAGCATTATTAGTTTATATAGTACTGAACGAGCATTATTAGTTTATATAGTACTGACTGAGCATTATTAGTTTATATAGTACTGACTGAGCATTATTAGTTTAATATGTACTGATTGAGCATTATTAGTTTAATAAGTACTGACTGAGCATTATTAGTTTATATAGTACTGAATGAACATTATTAGTTTAATATGTACTGACTGAGCATTATTAGTTTAATAAGTACTGACTGAGCATTATTAGTTTAATAAGTACTGACTGAGCATTATTAGTTTAATAAGTACTGACTGAGCATTATTAGTTTATATAGTACTGAATGAACATTATTAGTTTAATATGTACTGACTGAGTATTATTAGTTTAATAAGTACTGACTGAGCATTATTAGTTTAATAAGTACTGACTGAGCATTATTAATTTATATAGTACTGAATGAGCATTAGTAGTTTATATAGTACTGACTGAGCATTATTACAGTAGTTTATTTAGTACTGACTGAGCATTATTACAGTAGTTTATTTAGTACTGACTGAGCATTATTGGTTTATTTAGTACTGACTGAGCATTTTTGCTTTATTTAGTACTGACTGAGCATTATTGGTTTATTTAGTACTGACTGAGCATTCTTTGTTTATTTAGTGC
Organism: Clarias magur; assembly: GCA_013621035.1. Classification (NCBI taxonomy): domain Eukaryota; kingdom Metazoa; phylum Chordata; class Actinopteri; order Siluriformes; family Clariidae; genus Clarias; species Clarias magur. The sequence goes on from QNUK01000174.1 coordinate 1,118,712, forward strand.
CGACTGAACTTTTTGTGGCCACACGGCTGTTTAGTCCTAATCTTGAAATGCTCTTACTTTTACAATTAAATATGGCTGTGATATTTTTTATTTATTTTATGATGCAGCTTTCACAAGTGTTTAAATGATCAAAGTGATCAGGTGATCAGGTCTTAATAAGATGAAGAAGAGTCGCCCCCAATTCCAGTATTTAAAATTTTTCTAAATGTTTTCTTTGCATGTCAGTTCTAAAAGCAGTGACCGTTTTGACTGGGCAATGTATGATTAGGAATAATATGATTGGCTATGCATGGTCTAAATTAATTCTACAACAAGTATTACATACTGTACAGTATCCTATGAGCAAGCTGATGACTGGTAACGTCCAGAAGGAAGTAACAGACAGATTGGCTCTGCCTGTAAAGATGAATATCTTTGAGAATGTACCTGTGTAATTTTAAATCCATACTGAATTTGCTCTAGATTGTAGTTATTTTGGTGTGTCTTGGAAAGCAATCAAAGCTCAACATTTTGTCAGAATTGATCTGGAATGTGAAACCCAGGATGAGGAACACAAACAAGTTTGCTCAGAGCTTTGCTGTCATCAGCCTCCTTCCCTGAGAAAGGGATCAGTGATATTTGCAAGAAGATATTGCACAAAAAAAAAGAAAACTCACTCTTAGTTCAGGGTTCAAAAAGCTGGTTATCCTCTGATTTTTTTTTTTATTAGATTTGATGCCTGTCAGTTTTTCTTTGTTAAACGTAGATCCCTTTGCTCATGCCATTGTTTCACCCGAGGCAATTTAAGAGTAAAGAGTCAGAGCCAGTGAGACCTTGTCAAAGAGTGAAAAATGTAATGTGAATCCGGCTAAACATAGACTCACCCCGAGGCACAGAATCAGAAAAACAACAGTCGCCCAAGGCTGATCGCTCCAGTCCTTGCAGTGTATTTCTGTCCTGTTGTGTGAAATGTCTTGACATCCTACCCAAGTTTTGTTATTCACAAAGAATCTGGGCCAGACGAGCAGACTCTGGGCCAGGCATAATCAGACTTACTTGTTATGCTGGACCTGAATACTGCCAGAATTCCCCCTGCAGTCTTACATTTGGAGAATTTGCTCAAAAAAGTACATTTATATACATCATATAGCCTGTGTATCCTCCCACCTCGTCCCTAGACACACTTGCCTTATCCCTTCGTCATTCTCAGATAAGACATGGCCTTTTCCTCATAATGTCAGCCAGCTCACCCTACACGTGTCCCTACTTTATGAGCTTTCATCCCATCTACCCTCGTCACACAGTGCTGATAGACTGTAACTGCTTCATGGTGTGTTTTTTTCCTATCTGAAGGAAGCTGCAAAAGATGACCTTTTGACAAAAATATGGTGACTTTATTTATCTCTTGGTTAGAAGGCACACAAAAAAATTAAGCAAAGAAATATCAATGTCATTTGCCATTTAGTTTATCCTTAGCATGCTTTATTTACCTTTAAAGGTTATTTTAATATAACTTTGTACATATTTGTCCAGATTAGATTTCTAATAGTGGAGTTGATCAGAACAATTGCTTTTAACAATTGTAATAGTAATTGTCACAACGCAGCTTTACAGAATCAAAAGAAAATTAGGAAAATAAGTATGAAATGTGTGAGAAAATATGTATAAATCAAAATCCGATCTGTTTGTCCTGATGGGCAAGCCGTGGGCGACGGTAGCAAGGAAAAACTCCCTGAGATGGCAGTACGAAGAAACGTTGAGAGGAACCAGACACAACAGGGAACCATCTTCATTTGGGTGATTAAGGATAGCAGGAATTGTTTTGCAGACATACTGTTTGTTACATGACTGGAGGGCAGAGGGGGCCTGGATCACTGGGAGCTTAGGAGCACCATGTGCAGCTCGACAGAGAGAGAGAGAGAGAAGAGAAGAGATGAAAAAGAGAGATGACAGTTGTGCATGGTCACAGCCACATAATATATAAGGTGAATGTATATTTAGTGCAGGGTGCAAGCAGGGACTCCGGCAGGACTATGACAGCATGACTAAAAGGGAGGGCCAGAAGGAAACACAGGCATGAGGGCTCCCTGGGAAGTAAAGCAACCAGTGTCTCCACCGTCAACAAAACTGAGTGATCAATGAGAGTGGGGTAGACAGCATCCAAACATACCAGTTCACCAAAATACTCTATGTGCATGAGTGCCCCAGCTCTGCTCCTTTTCCTAAGAAAAATTCTTATTCACAAAAATGCTTGGCTAAATAAATAGGTTTTTAGCCTCGACTTAAACACTGAGACTGTGTCTGAAACCCGATCATTAATTGGAAGCCTATTCCATAACTTTAAAGCAATTCCATCCATGTTTACAAAGGTCCATCTCCAAAAGCTAGAATAGTTAAATTTGAATTTGCATGCTAACTAGAATTAGCATTTGCTAAGACTATCAAGATTCACTATATCAAGCAGACTTTAACTGCTTTTACCCCATAAAATCCAGAATATAAGTTATGAGAAAGGTCAAGAGTGGATTCTCCATCCTATAAGCTCTGGAATTAGCATTTTAGCATTGCTAGCATTATAAACTACATGATAGGCCATTCAGTTGCTTGATAATCAAGTGTTTTTTTGTTTGTTTGTTTTTTTACACAAATTCAGCTAATTACAGGTTTGAGAATGATTTCATTGACTTTTTTCTCTGTAGTTGAAAGGTCTTTTAAAATTCTAGGCTTTATCTACATTAATTACACGTGTATTCAGGAGCGGCATTGCTAATTTTGTGTACCGCTTCATTCACTTCACCTATATAACATTACGTAATAGAAACATACTATGTACTTATTTTCTCTCACTCACTCACTCACTCACTCACTCACTCACTCACACACTCACTCGTCGTCCATACCGTTTAATCCTGTATGGACCTGGAGCATATGCCAGGTAACTTGAACACTCCATCGCAGGGCACACACACATACACAAACTCACATGCTCAATCACATACAGTACTACGATCAATTTGGGAACGCCAATTAGCCTCATCTGCATGTCTTTGGACAGTGGAAGGAAACCGGAGTATCCGGAGAAAACCCATCGTGCACGGGTAGAACTTGGAAACTCCATGCACACAAAGATGGGAATCGAACCCCGGACCCTGGAGGTGCAAGGCGACAGTGCTAGCCACCGTGCCGCCTCCATTTAAAAAGAAAAAAAAATTGTATTTAAATACTTTCTAAGAAGTATTTATATCTATATTGCTTTCAGAGATATTATTTATTTATTATTTATGATATAATATCATATTTATTTTCTTTCTGAACTGACTAAAATTGACATGGAGAGTATAGGTGTTGGGAGGCTTTATAAAATGGCTAACAGGAGGCCCATGTGGACACGAACGAGCAATCCGATCAGTTCACAAATAGGGATTTCTCAAACACATAACACACTTGTGCTAAGGCCATGGCTTAAACATTCCTTCTGTCATGCTCCATCTGTTGTCCAGGTTATTTGTCATTGTACATAAAATCTCTATACATAATATTTTTATTTTGTTTGTGGGTTGGAAAAGTATGAAAAACAAGTTGGAAATGACTGTTTTGGATATTTGAGTGGGTCAAAAATAAAAAACCTGCCCAGACTCTGAACGCAGACTAGGAAAATGCAGGGGTTGTTTAAAGAATATGAGTAAATTTCAGAAGCTGGGAAATTACCAGACACATTTTAAAGATTTCTAAGACTCATATTAAGTTGTTTAATAAGGATAATAATATGTGAGCTTTAAACAGCTTTTAGTCTATTCCACTGACTGGCTATGAGTCTTGGTTGATTTTGTATTCATACCGGACCTAAAATATATTACAACAGAAAGCAGGAGAAACAACATCAATGAATGCCACAATTTTTTAAAATAAATAATTTTCCACTGTGAAAATGCAGGACAGAAAATAGTCCCAGAAACACCTTTTCTATTTTAAGGAATCGTGAAAGAAATTAAGTGCTGCTGTCCTTGGCACGTCACACCCCGAGCAAAATCCTTAATGAGGAAAGCACTGGTGTGACATGAGGCACCTTCTGTCATGCTGAATCCCTGCTGAGGGGTTTGCTTGTACACTGTGTGCTGTTTTTCTTCCGTGTTTATTCATCAAATGTCAAATATGTCTTTTTTTAAAAAAAATTTACATTATGATTATTGAAACAATCATTCAAATTTTGTATGTTTTTGTTCTTCAGCTAAATGTGTCTCATATCCAGCAATCAAGCGGTACCTTTCTAGTGGTTGATTCAAAATGATTTAATCGAGAACAGTATTTATATTATAATAACATAAATATCATCTGTTTAAGGATAATTAACAAACTTGTTTATTAAGTAATGACAAGGATTTTTAAGATGAATGTGCTTCATAATAGCATAATGCATCCAATAAATAGAATTAAATTATTCTATTATTTTCCAATGAAAAGGTTTAATAACTGATAGGTTTTTTATGACTAGATTTTTATTTAACATTAACAAGGAATTAATCTCCAGTTTGTATTTAATTAATATCACACAAGAGGGAGTGTTGTACTGAATATATGTACTGGTTTGCACAGAAAGAGTTGTGATAAACCCATAGGGACAAGGATACAGCCTGAGTTGAAGATATTGCATATTATATCTGGTTCCTCGAACACATATAATTTCTTGTCTGGTGGAACTAGTTGTGCTGGTTACCGTCAGTTAATGTAATTAATGGGGTGAAAGTATTTTTCGATTATTTTCGTTACTATGTTGTGTAAAGGTGAAGAGAATAAACCATGGATGTGACAGTCCTGTAAATCTCCTAAGCTTCTCTTTACATTTCCACTTATTCTGCTTTCGATTGTCAGCTTATTTCCAGGTTCAGGGGTTGAATCCCAAGTAGTGTAAAATTGAAAGGTAGTGCAATTTATAGAGTGTAATCCCTTATTTTGCACACTAACTACAGCCCTTGATCATTGGATAGAAAGGGATTTGTGATTCAGCCTGTTAAAAGGTAATTAAGCTTGGTAGCTTGCGTTATCCATGAAAAAAACAACACAAACAGTGCAGATGCAATTCAGAATGTTTTTGAAGCAGTTACTGAGGAGGCAAAGTGTTGTTTAAGGTGACACAACATTATGAGATGTGTTGTCTTGCTGAAAGTGCTTCCGTGACAGGTTTTGAATATGGTTCTCCAGTACTGCAGACTATATCGACCTACTTTCAACCATGCTGGTGACCGACAGTTAGTGTAATTAATGAGTGTTAGAACACCTTCGGATGTGGAGTGATACAGTACATATACTGTAGTTCAACATTCTGTCCTGTTATCACCACTCGCGGAAAGTCTCTTGTCCAGTCAGATTATTTGGTCAGAACTAACTATTCTATAATTCTATAAGTCATTCTATAAGTTTTCTATAAAGAAGAATTCTATTCTATAAGTCATTAAGAGGAACATTTAACACGAAAAACGTATTATCATCTTATTGACATTAAGAATAGGAAAAGAAACAAAGGTTGGTGAAGATATGAATGTGTGTGATAATGTAAGTGATAACAGGAATTGACTGTAGATGATCCGAAGATGTTTGTTAATGAAAAGGAAATAGTTTGGCATTGTTGGCAAATCGCTATGGTACAGTACAAGAGACGTACTCCTACTGGATATATGTGATCCTGTAACAGATGTTTTATGTCTTCTGTATTATAAGTAGTCTATATGCAGCAGAAAATATCTGCCTGTTTCATAAGTAGTTACTGAGAACCATGCCAGATACATTCTCTCGAAGGAGTTGATAAACATTAAAAGTTAACTTGTTCAATATAATCTTGGAATAAGGCATTAAAGTGACAGCTTTAGTTCTCGGTTATTACGATTACCAATTTACTATACTAGTAGCCAATTTTATTCCGTTATATCTGGGTGGCAGTTGAGCTTTAATTGACCAGAAAAGAAAAGTTGCACCCACAGTGACTTAGTGTTTACAGAATTTTTTTTGGTCATTTGTGCCAAATGGCCCATGAAGGTTTTATGGCACATTAAAGCACTGAATTATAACTAGCATTCGGGAAATAACATTAATCGCTTGCTTCCACAAAATTAGCCTTGAATTCCTTTTGTACCAAAGCTGTATGATGTTTAGTGAGCACAAAACCTGATCTGGAAACAGTCAAAATTCTTGCCTTTTTTCCCCATTAAAAAACATTATAAAAACCCAGTCATTATTAGCTCTTCATGAACAATTTGACTCCTTTCATCTGCAGGTAATTTCATATCATATGTATATGATATAAAACGCTCAGAGTATATCCAGAATATACTCTGTATATTGTTTGTTTGAACCAGAATTTTTCAATATGTGGGCTGTTTCCAGTTGATGTGATGGAACAGCATGTCCAGACTGGAGGAAGGTCTAATTCTAGAGTGCGCTTGTCCACCTGGGGAAAGCCAGGCCCACTCACACATTCATTTACATATGCACCAGTAGCTCAATGTAAAATAAACTAGTGTTACAGGACTCAAATGCTGGGTGATGGCACTAAAACTCATAAGCTCAGTTGATGGAACAAACTGTAAAAGTGTCCCCTTGAACAACAGATCATGAAAGCACTTGAAGGTCCAAATCGACTAGACCATCATCGATGCATGACAAAATATCGTGTTTAATACATAGGGATGACCATTAACAGACCTAATTAATCAGGTCACAATATTACAGGTAACAGGATATGCAAATAGGTCATTATGTTAAGCGCATGAAGCGATAGCACCCGTTGTGGCCCCTGTACAAGCCTCTGGAGACAGTGTTATGATCTGGGATTGCTTCAGTTGGTCAGATCTAGGCTAAGCAATGCTATGTGGCAATAAAATGAAGTCACCTGATGATCTGAATGTACTAACTGAAGAGGTTATCATGTCGGTTATCAAAAGGTTATCATGGTGTTTTTCTTCCTTTTTTCCTGTCATTTCTGTCTGTTTGCAATACGTCTTGCTCCTTTTGAAAATAAAATATTTTTCCCAAAGGATTTTGCTGTCAAACTGTTCATATCATATTATGATCATTATATGTGTCTGGCCAAAATTTGCTTTGATTATGACCATGGCATTATTTTGATAAGCTTATGCAATGTCACAAATTTTTGCTTCCATCCAGAGTTGCACAAAGCCTTCACAAAGTTAAGGTTCGGATTCATGCTTCCTGAACCACTCTTTCACAATTTGAGCCCAATGTATTCTGGCATTGTCATCTTGGAATATGTGATGCCATCAGTGAATAAAAAAAATCTATTGATGCTAAAACCTGGTTATTCAGTACATTCAGGTCATCAGCTGACATCATTTTTTTGAGCACATAACTTTGCTGAACCAACCTGACCACCAGAAGCAACCACTTATCATAACACTGCCCCTACAGGATTGTATGTATGGTAGGCACTAGGCATGATGGCCGCATCACTTCATCCGCCTTTCTTGTGGTGTCCATATATTAAGTATTATTTGTTTTAATGTTTGGCCACTCTTTTTTTGGTCATTTTCAAAAATTTGTATTTTAAACTTCTTTCTACCTGACATACTGTAAAAAAAAAAAAAACTGATTTACTTTCACAGATCAAGTGAAATTGTATTTGCCTCTACTGAAAACAGAGCAATGTATTTTCCAGTGTAGAACATCGCTATTCATTGTAGGTGATGACTGTCTATATTACACATGTCCAAAGCGCTAGAAAAGTAAAGGAGTTAGCCTAGCACAGAGCAACAAAAAGGTGAGTTTACAGGTTAATTAACTCCCTCTGGCTTCAGTCTGTCTAAATCTAAGATAAACCCAAAGTGACCAATTGCCTTTGTTTTCTAAGCAGCCAAATCTATAAATCATCATCACAGCTTCGGACTTGTTGTTTCCTGCTGTTGTCTGTGTGCGGGTCGGTCACTGGCCTCTTCAGGCACCGTTATAAATGGCCGTCGCTTTCTTTTGATGGTTTTTTGGAAGGTGTGATGAAAGTGGGAGTCGGGGTGGCAAGAGGGTTGCCATGGTGATGACTTGTGCCGAACCAAGTACAGGCGAAGATAAAATTGTGTGGAGTTTGCAGCTCTGAACCGGTGGAGGCACAAAGCCGCAAGAGTCACGCATACTATGCTCTGAAAGAAGATGTAATAATAAGTATGTCTAAGGGCTCTGAAAGTGACCAACTTGCATGAGAACGTGGGCTCGTCACTGTTACATTTCACTTTAATTTCGAGCTTGTATTTAAGGTGGACAAGGTTCAAGCAAGCTCATAGTTTGCCATTATGCACAGCTTAATTTATGTGAAATTTAGGAAATTCACTCTCGGGTCATTAAATTTCCATTTTGCTTTTATTCATTTGGCTGATGCTTTTATCTAAAGTGACTCATGAGTGAGCCAGAATTCAATCCGGAGCTGTTAAAGGGATCATCAGGCTAAAATTATGCTCACTGACCAAAAAAACAAGTTCATGCTAGTTGCAGGATAAACACAGAGAGTTACACCAAACTCTGTGAAAGGTTGCTGATAATTAATACATTATAATACAAAAAAATAGACAAAACTATTCTAATCCTTACCAAAATAAATATTTGTTTGTTTTATTTAAAAGCTACTTTCCGTTATGGGGACTAGCTACAAGGGACTAGGTGTCTAATATTCATAGCATTAATGGGACATTGGTCATTACAAAAGTCTATAGACTTAAATTCACAAAGGATAGAATATAGAGTACCATAATCACTGGCTTCTTTAGCCCCGTTTATCACCATAAATATTTACTTTGTATATATAAAGAATTGAAGAAAAGGGAATACATAAAATCCCTGTCATGATTCTAGAACAATTATCCATCCTAAGACTCATTATGAGGAACCTGGAGAGTGGTCATGAAGCATTTAGAAGATTTCCCTTCCCTTCCCTTCCCTTCCCTTTCCTTTCCTTTTCTTTTCTTTCCTTTTTTTTCTCCCTCACTCCTTCCCTTTGCCTTGCATTGTCTTGCTTTTCCTTTCCTTACATTTAATTTCCTTACATTTTCTTCCTTTTCTTTCATTCCCTTGTCTTCCTTTCCTTCCCTTTTACTGTTTTGTCTTGCTACCCTTTCCTTTCCTTTCCTTTCCTTTCCTTTCCTTTCCTTTCCTTTCCTTTCCTTTCCTTTCCTTTCCTTTCCTTTCCTTTTCTTTCCACTCATCAATCAAATGTCTCTAAAAGTCAGCCAGCCACATCGTTTTTTGAACTGCTTACTCTTTCTTTTCTCTTTTTAAAGTCTCGTCTCCCTTTTTTTTGTTTTTTACAAAATTTATTTTTGACTAATTCCTACCCATCAAAAGAAAGTGCCATCTACCCTCTTCCACATACAAACGTCTACAAATGGCTAGTGACAATGTGATTGACAGGGAGACAGAGTAGGACCACAACCCCTTTTTAACCAAACAGAAAAAGCCAATTTTGCTGTCTTGCGATCCTTGTGCTGCTTAGAAACTGGAAGAATAATTTTCTCTTTACTTTGCTCTTTACGATTTAAAACGTTATGGTTTGTATTATACTCAGGTTTGAGAACCACTGTGCAAAGCTCAGCACTTTTTTTTTACATTTATAATTTATGAAGTTCTAATAATTTTACATACAGGCGTTATGTACATGTTAACTAGGGATCATCCCATTTTCTCATTTTCACAGTTAGATTTTAACCCGAACATTAATAAACTTCAAATCTAATTAAGCAAGTAAAAACTAATTAAACATAAATGAAGATGAGTATATTTACAATTTTGGAGGCAAAGCTTGTTATTATTGTAGAGACTGCAGGATTCATCATACACAAAACTACAGCAAGACACAAATTCACATCAGATGTAGACAATTGCTGTTGCATTTCTGGTTACAAAAGGCTTTTTTCAGTGATGCACTAATGGGACATTATTGATCTGTTATCTTTTCTTGGAGCCTTGCTTTTTTATTTTGTATTGACATAGCAATAAGAAAGCAGCAAGAGAAAACCCGAAGCAACTTAATTGAAAAAGCGAGGACTTTTTTCACTTTTTGGCTTTAATTCTTCTCAAACTTTCAGTTGTACTCTCTCACACACACACACACACACACACACACACACACACACACACACACACACACACACACACACACACACACACACACACACACACACACACACACACACACACACACACACACACACACACACACACACACACACACGTGCCAGATTGCGATCTGCGAGCTTTGACATATTGAATTTAAGATGAGGAATGATAATTGGGTTATGTTAAAAAGGCCTGGCCAATGTCTGTGGGCATCAGCACCTGAAATTAAAATGTAATATGCATAATCTAATAAAACCAGTCTGCTTTATGGCTTATGAGATAGCTAGTCAAATTTTATAATGTATCTGTCTCATTTATTTATTTTTTTGCTCACAGTAAAGATTTTTTTAACATAACGGATTCAAGATTAAGCCATGCAATATTAATACTATTGAGATATCTAAATATTAGGTAATGGATATAAAGATCAGAAAACCCATCACACTGATAAGTTCAAAGTATCCAATCTCTCTTAATGTTTGTACACATCAAACCAATCTGTTTCCTTTCTTTTTCTAAGTAGCATTCCTTTGCTTTAGAAGTAATCTTTCACTTGATTTTCACATGGTATGCTCGTGTTTAATTCTCTGTTAATCTGTATTTGAAGGAATATGTTCTAAAACATGGCGACCCCTACCCATAATGCAGTGAGCCATAATGTTTTTGCCTATTCTCTATACAGTACAAACTGCTTCCATTTTCTGTGGATGATCTTCTTTTGTTATTATGGGTGGTTGTTGCAATATAATTATCGATTATGTATTAATTTATGCATAGGCTTATCAGGGGAAAAAGGTTTTCGCTTTGTACGAGACATGATATTTAACAAAGGACACACGAACAAGAACAACAACACAAGTTACACAACATTTCAATGTTTATTAGATACTTTTAGTAGTTTCTAATACTTTTGATAAAATCTGTAAAGAAATATGCTGTTTAAAACAAACAAACATTAGCCCTGTTGAATATAACTTTTAAAAATGGGTCATGTATTTGAGGCTCTGGGTTGCTGATCAGAGGGTCTGGGATTTGACCCCCACCACAGTTGATTTGCAATTACCTGGGAATTACTATAGAATTATCAGCCACTGGAGATGCAGGACATCCTCAGTGCCAGCCCAAGTGAAAGGAGAAATGGGTGGGTACGCTATGACAGGAAGGGCATCCAGTGTAAAACTTGTGCTGCGACCTTGTGGATGGAAGGATGCGATATGGCGACTGCGAGAAAGAGAAAAAGATTTTGGACAACCATAAACTGAAATAAATTAGGATTCAGTGTAATTATTTTATTATTATTCAGCCTGTAATATAAAAATAATATCGCCTTTATGATAAATACTGTATATATTTATTATTTTCTCAATTATATCCATATATTCAGGCAATAATTATTTAGGGTACTTTTTATGATATAATAATAATAATAATAATAATAACAACATTTTTGTCTTTTTCTGTTTGCCTTTTTGCAGTGTAATTCAGAGTTGTATGTGCATGTTGTTGTTGTTGTTGTTGTTGTTATTCTTCTTCTTCTTCTTCTTCTTCTTCTTATTATTATTATTATCATCATGTGAAGCAGCATGGCTGCTCAAAATGCAAAGTCATGTCTGGCCTTTCTCCCGCACCATGCCACAGCCTACTTGCTCTAATTATGTGCACCTTTTTGTACGAGGTCAGCTTTCTGTGCGCTCCGAGCCTGGGGAGCTGAGCTCATCTCCAATTATCCCTTCACATCTTCCCTTTTCTCCTCCCAAAGCGTCTGTAATTATTGGGAAGAGCCAAAAAGCTTTACGGGAATCGTGCCAACATGGCACCAGTCTGATTGCTCCGATCTTTCCCTTTTCTTCCTTTTCTCTCTTTCTTTCTTTTCTCCTCTTCTCTTCGCTCTGGAGCCGAGCTCGCGCTATCCTGAGCGATGAGGCAATACGGTGCTCCGGCAATTTCGGCGGCTCTGCTGATTAAGTGTCCTCTGTCTTGTGTGCTTAAAACGCATGACACATTGCCTCAGTTCACAGCTCTCATAATTTATCTTCAGCTTTCTGCTGAGTGGCGGATTTTGAACTAATGATCTATGAGTTGGAGCTTCATCATGTAAAATGTGGTCTGGAGTTTACAAAAATCCCTGAAATCGGGTATATCGGTAATATTAATACATCATTTTGACTTCATTACACAAAGTCAAGAGGTAAATGAAACAATGTTTAATATTTTCTAAACATATTTTGTAAATGGATCAAGACATTGTGTGATTTTAAATTAAGACGGTGACACAAGGTGAAAATTATGTGTTAATTGGTGTTTGTAGAAACCAAATAAAAAGGGTGATGTCTCTGTCACTTCCACCATCTGTTCTTCACACGCACGCACGCACGCACGCACGCACGCACGCCCATACAACCACACCTGCTTTCAGGAACACTCCCAAACTGAAGAAACGGTTGCATATGCTGATTTAGACCACATTTGGGAAACTATAAGGAGCAATGTCTGAGGATTTAAAGACTAAAGTGTTGGTGATCAAACTGGTACAATATATGATTGTAAAAAATGACAAATAAATATATATATAAAAAAAAGGCTTGCCGCCATCATCTGCAGCTCATTGATCCCGGGTGCATTGTTTGGAGCAGTGGTGCATGGTGGCCATGTGCCTGAGTAACACTTTCAGCCATTTTCATGGTTTGATGCGTGCCCATAAAATTGATGAAACTCTACATTTTGTGCCAGGTTTTCCCGTTTCACTCCCACGTTTAACTACACGTTATCTGGATCCGTTTCCATTGGCTTAACTTGTTGAAGTCCTGCCAAAAGTGTGTCTGTGTACAACGTTTTCATTCGCATACTATTTTCCTACTTACAGTAACAAAGCTTTTGAGGTGGTTAATAAATGGTGGGAAACATCCTCTTAATGAGAACAATTTATGCCATTATTTGGTGATAGCCTAAATTAATATATTTGAATGCAAAAACTCTCAATATGATTTTTTTATCAAATGGTGCAACCCTACTTCTATATAATTCTATATAATAAAATTCCATATATTTGGAAACCTTCTAAATCAATATTTTTTGTTTTTGTTTTGGGATTTTTTCCCCCTATATTCTGGAACAAGGCGGAAGATTTCAAAAGTATGAAATAACTACTGAAGTAACAACAATAGTCAATAGGGGTTTTGCAAACCCATGATGAGACTCGCTCTCGTGAAGACCATTCCAGGAAATCAAGAGCAAAACCTACCCCTGCTGCAGAGTAGACGTTCATTTAGAGTTACTAGTGGAGCAGTAGTAGCTCAGAGGGCTAAGGCACTGACTTACTGATTGGAAGGTCAGCGGTTCGAGCCCAGGCTCCACCCATACATTGGCATTGTTGGGCCCTTGAGCAAAGCTCTTAGCCCTGTCTGCTCCAGGAGCACTGTATCATGGCTGACCCAGTGCAGTAATGTACGGTATATGTGAATATATAATAAAGCCTTAACTTAACTTACCAGCCTCAGAAATCACCAATTAACACCTAAGATTAAAGTCTTTATGAAGGCTTTACATGGCAAAAATAGCAGACGCTGATATCTCAATATCAAATGTTCAATAGAGATTATTGCATATTTTGGATGCCTTCAGCATTGTTTTGCAAAAGGGTACTCTGATCAATCTGCTGCCGTTTGGTATAGGGCTGATAATACAAATTGATGTCTATGTTTATTTAAAACGTTTCCGTGCAGAGATCGGGCCCCAAAACCTTGATTGGAGCACTTCTAGTTTTACAAAGTAGAAGGAAATTAAAAATCTGCAAAGACCATCGAATTAGAAGGTATATTTAAACTTTTGACTGGTACTCCATATCTGCAGCAAGCCATCATTGGATTTCCTTTTTGACTTCCATAGATTATGTTTATTCCAGTAAATGTGCCACGGATAAAAACGATTCCACTTTCAGGGCTGATTCTGATGTCTGAAGAACAGCTAGGCTTAATCAAAGGTACATTGATTGTTACCTTACAGGCCAACGCGTTCAGTTTGCTGACAAATGCAGAACAACAGAGGCGCGTTTTAATGGAACTTCCATCAAGTGATTGAGTATATGGATTTAAGAAAAGTGTCTCATCAGTCTCTTCTTTTGTACTAAATGATAAGGCTGAATGAAGATTAACTCATGTGCACGCACTATGCAGAACAACCTTTTGCACAAGAACAACTTGTGACAGTTCACCTCTGTTAGAGTTGGCTAAAAGGCATTCGGTGCACTCCGTGGTGCCACTCTAATCGGATCCTCATATGGAGTAATTGGTTTAGCAGTGTAAATGGAAGGGAAGGGTTTGGGGTGGAGAGGATGCTACAATTTACAATTCCTTAACCCACACCCACTCTCGACTCTTGGTTTCCTTGGCTATTTGAGATGTTTTTTTCCCATCATTTGTTAGTATCAATTGGCAGACTTTTTACAGCAGGTAACATCATCCAGGGACAGCAGAATTGGCAGGTTGATGGTTTAATAGTGTCTGCTCAGGGTCTTAGAACATCTTTCATCCTCATCATCAAATTCTTGTAGATACTTTCCAAGTTTGTTGACGTACATCTTAATGAACATGATCTTAATAAAAGTCTGAAATGTTAACTTTGCCATGGCTGGCAGATGTTCGAGATCACAAGACTTCTTGAAACACGCCAAGCAGAAAGGTTAAATATGGAATAAACATGAAGCTCATTAATATCTGTTTTAGCATCATTTAAATTCAGCACTCATTACTAGCTTTCTGTCTTTTGACATTTGCTCCGTAGGTTCAATCATGTGTTGTAAAAGATGACGAAACATTTAGACATCCTGCAAAGATCTCTGGCTAAATAATCTACGTTTGATGTAACTTTTATCCGTCATATATTCCGGATGTAACTGACCTTGATGCTAGGCAGAGTTTTTTTATGATAATTACGCTGAGACTCATTTCAAAAGAATAATTACTTAGGAACAAGGCTTGGTACGAGTGAGTCTTCTTATTTTTACCAGAAAAACCTTTGAACAACAAGTCTTTCATTCTTATGCTATTTGCAGTTTCTCATTTTTGCTCATTATTGTTTGGAAATTGCTTTTTTGTCAGGTGCATTCATGCACACTGTACACTGCATTTCTGCTGTGGTTGGAGAATTTTTATTCCCTTTTAATGTGGAGAAATGATGGCTACTGCAGGTTCTTGCGCAAATAACAGTGATTATATTGGTAGAGGTGAGTATTATTAGCTTGGCGATTCATTCCTGTGATTTCTTTGTGCATCTAGAAGCTACTGTTTAAAGGTTTCTATTTGTTCATCAAGAGACAGATAGGAAACTGAATCATTAACATCATGCTATTGATGTATTTACTGATTCTACAATGTGGATATCTATAACAGGAAGAAAGTGTGTTTAAAATTGGTAATGTAAATGTACAATCAACAATCATAAAATCATTAGCTAGGACACCAGGCAAGCAAAAGCTCTGTTTGTTGCCCAGCACTGGTTTTATTGCTTGGAAACCTAATTGGTTAGGTTATAAACCGGTAGCTGGTGTAATGTACGTAATAACACGTCAAGCTTGTTAAGTGCATTAAGAGTTCTCTGACACTAGGGACTCAGGCACTGATCTGAGTAAAATTGATCCCAAAGTCTGGTAGGTTGGCAAAATGTGAACACTCCATACCCCTTTAGAGCTGTGTGATTTAATCGAGTTTGCAATTTAAACAATCTATTGATAGTCGATTCTGTGAATTAAGGTAAATTTGTAAATGTTAAATGCTCTAAATCTGGTGAATTGTTTGAAAAACTATATCGCAGCTTTATTGGAAAATACAAGCCGTTTCCATCTTCCACAACTACAGCAGCGTTTAATTGCACAGTGTACTTTAAAGTGTGCGCCCCACTCACTAACTCCCTGTAAAGGGAAATTGGTTAAGGGAACCATTTGGAATATCCAGTAACATCACCAACGCAGAAATCACTTCCTCTGTGAGGTAGCATGGTAATGTCAACAATGAGGATACCTATGGTTATTAAATATGAAATATTAAATATTCTTTGATACAAATTATGATACCATTACAAATACTTTTGAAGTACCTATAACTATGTGTACTGTATGTCATTTGGAAGGTTCGAGGTCACAGCGTTAACCGCTACACCACCATGCCACCTTATATATACTGTATATATAAATGTAATATATTATTTAAAAACAAGTCTATTTAATCAATAATTGATTAGTCTATACTATTATATAGACTAGTTCAAAAGAAAAAAAATGCACAATAATAATTTCTCTGTATATCCTGTAAATTTATCAGTTTCCTCCCACAGTCCAATGAAATGCAGATTAGGCTAATTGGCTTTCCCAAATTGCCGTTTGGGCTTTTTTAAAGGTTTCTGGTGATTGGTGAAATACCACCACCTACTGGCCTGGAGTGTGGAGCAGAGGATAGGAAGGAAAAGCTTGGTTTTACGCCGGGTGCCCTTCCTGACACAGCCCTCCTATTTAATCTGCTCTTGGGATTGGTACTGCATCTAGTGGCTTTAGTTTGGGCGTTGGCTGAGAATCGAACTCGGGCCTTCTGCATGGCAGGCAAAACACCTACCACTGAGCCACCAATGTCCTTCATTTTGTGTCATGCTACAGTACATCCGTATTCCTTATGATACTGTTCTTCACGTAAGTCTAGGTTTCTTTGTTAGATTGTAAATGTAAGACGTTTCCCCTCTTATATTACTAAAATGATTTCAGATTTTGTAATTGGTTCTGTGGTGAGTTGTTTGTTTTTGCATTTGTGTGGCTGCTCTGTTGATCGATGAGTAGTAAACTGTATTATTAATGTTCACCGCAGTGGCCGCCCTTTCTCTGTCAGATTGAGCCGCACTGTTGGGGAATACATCACCTTTGATTTGTGCTGCGTTCAAACCGCATCACTGGCTTTGGCAACCGTTGAAACGAGCCATATGCGATGGAAAATGCTTCCTATTGTGCTTGTCTTGCATCTGTTTTCTTTGGTCATTATCTCCTCATTTCTGCTTTTTCTGAAAATGCATTTCATGAAATCAGTGGAGTTTAGCTTTTAGATGAATTTATTAGCGCTTTGATATTTCTTTTCCTTTGAAAAACATCATTACGCACACATCAGTAGGCACTCACACTCCGACATAATTTTGACACATGCTATGTCATTGTTCAGACTTTATTATTGTCCATGCCTTATTCTCAACATCATTCAGATTCAGATTTAGAGTCCACACATTCATGGCGCAACAGCTGGACTACGTAATTTCATTCCTTATTTGCTTTAAACTCAAGTGGAAAGAAAAAGAGTAGAGAACTTTAAAGAACTCTGACAGCTTCAACCATAGATGCTCAGTATCACTGGTTTCGCCATGGCATTTTCATCATAGCTGGCTTCTGCTGCTGAATACAGCGTGGGCAGATTCCCTTCCATCTGTTGTGTCTGAAACGGTGTCCTGTAAATTCATTGTTTGTTCGGAGAGAAATTATCAGGGCTAAGCAGACATTTCTTGAATTTTCCGGCCTCGCAGTAGCGTAAGCACTCCGCTTAGACGTTACTGTGGAGTCGAAAGAGTGATCCATATGTCAGGAGCGAGAGAGTGTTTGCCAGCCGAGCGGGAGAATTGACACACCTGGAGAGGAGAAAGATAAAGAAAAACACAGCAGAAAAAAGAACAGTCATGTTGTGAACGTCTAAAAAATGCATGCGTTCTTTTTTTTTTTTTAATTAAATTTAATAGAATAAAATAAAGTTTCATTTCTGAATTTTCCAGTCGTGTTGCTAACCATCTGAGCAGTTCTGTGACTTGCTAAGAGTGACAGCTTTGCTCTTTACATGTTACCGTTAATGAAATGGCTGTCCTTTTAGGTGATAAGGAAGTGTTATGGTCACCATGACTCGATCAACTTCATTCAGTTGTTTCCAGTGTGCCTGTGCAATTCTGGCTAGTAGTGCAAGCGCCAGTAGAGGACTTTGCTCGGGAACTGTATAAGTTTTCTGTGACATTTACATGTTTTACACCAACAAACAATACTGTTTTGCAAAGCCATTTGATGTATTCTTGTCTATAGTCTATGAATTCATTCGGGTTAGAGATTACAACTTAACTCTTTGCATGGACGCTAATACGATAAGTTATGAGTTCATACGCTGAAAGCATTTAATCCAAATAAAGCAAAAGAAAATGGTTCTGCTGAGCCTGAGAGGTGTCGTGGGGGGAAAAATTTACGGTGCGCACAGATTAATTAACTGAGTGCACGTGTGCATTATGACACCTCGCCCCTCCATGACACCTCTCTGTCTTCCCATGTTTCTGCCCGCTGTGAAGTGTTTAATTTGCCAGAAATATAAAGGAAGATGCGGTTCAGGTGGGCTTTCCATCTTTTCCGATAAATTTTGTGTTCTGCGTTATGATTGGTATTGGTATGATTCAGTTCCATCTGTGATTGGTTAGATGCTTTACTACATATGAAATGTGAGCCCCAGATAAAGAGATAGTTGTTTGTATTTATGGAGTTAACCAATCAGAAGTCAAAATTTCTCACACTAATGTTAACCCCAACCATGTGCAGAAAAAATATATTTATATTATGATTAGAGATATTATTAATATTATTAGAGAGATAAATTTTCCAGATTTACAAGTGTTTACAAGGCTAATATTTATGTATAGAGGTGATAATTAAAGGTTCACATTCTCATTCTGATTTCAAATTTGTTCTGATCAGACTGCTACGATTCTGTTGTTTACTTGATGCATTTTTTATTGCGATTGTGCTACTATTCCCATTATTAGTGGGTGAACCCATGATGAACCCATTAAAACCTTGCAGTATATTTCAACTCTGGAATACTGATGCATTTGTAAAACAGTGCAATTTTCTAAATCGATGATTCTGCCAGAAGTTCCAGCTGCAAGCACATTGTATTAATGTGCAACATTTTCCATTTGACATTTGTTTGCTTAATAATGTCATATGATTAATGAAATATCATATGAAATATAAGATCTGAAATATTTTAGTCGAAGCCTAATAATAAATTAATTCATTCATTTTTTATACTGCTTATCCTGTTACAGGGTCGCCAATCCATCGAAGGGCACACATACGCACACCCACGCTCATTCACACACTGTGGGCAATTTGGAAACACCAGTTAGCCTAATCTGCATGACTTTGAACTGTAGGAGGAAACCAGAATACCCAGAAAAAAACTACTAACGCTGGGATAATATGCAAATAAATACAAGTGTGTAATCGTCGCACTCATATGTTCCTGTTTCAGATTTAGTCTCCCCCATTAATCTCAGGCTGTTAATAACCTTCACTCACATACCTGCCACGGTATTTTGGAGCGTGGCTGCGGAACTTTACTCATTCAGCCAAATGATAATCATGGGGTATTCAGGGGTCACAGGGCGGGGAAGCCTCGCGAATAGTTTGTGTTACCGTTCATCCCACAGGTTTCAGTTTGATTCAGGTCAGAACTTTTTGCATGCTACCTCAGTTCTTTCACACTAAACTTTATACACCATTTCTTTATGGATCTTGCATTGTGCACGTCATGCTGGAGCAGGTTTGTGCTCATCCCTTTGCCATATTTAGTGCAATTCGTAATTCTATAGGATAAGACGTTCTAGGCATTTTTGTGTGGCATCACTTTAGGGACCTACAGTAATAATAATTTCAGACCTCTGTTTGAAGCCGAAATCAGAGCTTTCATGTTAAGTATTCCTCAGATATTTGTGTTTGAGAAACAGACCAGGGCTGTTTAGCTGGTCCTATTCATTCAACTGTCCTGAATGGATATCAATGGCGCCCATTATCAGCGTGGGTTAACGATAGGCGATATTGTGCCGTGTTGACACTCTCTGCCTGAAATGCTAACGCTTTATTGACCTTGTGACTATTGTTCGGTGCAGTTCTCATGTTCCGAGCTGGTCTTTCTAAATTAAATATTGTCAAGCCTTCACTCGTCACCTGCTGATTTCACCCTCCAGATTAAAAGAGTTTAAGCGAGTACACAGTTGGAGGATGGGATCTTTTTATTATTATATTTTTAATACCCCACCTTCCTGTCATCTGCAACGACTTGCCTGTAGTGTTTAAATCGAGTCCTGCTGCTGCTGGAACAAGGTGAATCCATTCGTCTTTTTCAGGGTACAGATCGGACCAGCAGTCAGCCTGAGCCGTTTATCTCTTTCAGACGAGTCCACTGTGGACCAACCGACCACATGTTTGGAGCCCTGAACATCTAAATATTTTGTCACCGCAGAGATTTATATTAATATTCTCTAAAGCAGAGCATATAAGGTAATGGCCTTGGAGCTTGAGATAAACTAGATTGCGTGGCTTTTTTTTTTGGTCTGTTTTAAACAACACTGAGCAACTCTGCGGAAACCATGTAACTGGAAAAGACCCCAGATGGATTCTTAGTAGCGACATGATTTAGTCTTGGCTCTCACTTCATGTCAGAGAGCACACACACACACATAGACATATACACAAACAAAAGAAAGGGAAATCCTTCAAGGGGTTATAGTGATGCACAGTGCTCAGCAACACATACAGTACAGAGGAGCAGCAAATGCCTTGGCTTAGTGATGTATTAGCAAGAGCTGAAACTTACCATGTCCATTTGGAAGGATGTAGTCCAGGAATAGCAGCCTTTTGCGAGTCGGTATAATGGATTCAGTTTGGAGGATAATGCTTCTGTATAAATGATGAATATAACGCATGACTGATAAACCATGTTTAGTTGAAGCGAAGATGGTGTATCTTATTTTAATTAGATTTTTTCTTTCAACTCAATTGTTTGTCTGTTTTTATAATTCCAGCTGGTTTACCTATACAGATTTATTTTTCAGCACAGTACATTGATAGGGGTTTTCCTCTTCATTCTGGTGAGAATTGAAATTTAAGGGATTTGATGAATTCTTAATATAGGCAGCCCTCAGGCTTTCACTGAAAAAGCCATTCATTATACAGAGTATCCTCTATGGATACACTCACTTTTTCTTTTTTTACCCCGGTAGTGCCCTGGGTAGGACACACACAGCGAATCATAGATGTGCTCAAAACTGATTTAGCATCACTTTAAAACAAAAAACAAACAAACAAAAAAAACCTCCCTCAATATATTACATTAGATTATTGTTAACAACTGCTTGTGTGCATTAGGCTTCACATTAAAATTCAATGAGCATCAACTCTAAAGGGAAATCCAGAGGCATCACGGATCTTGTGTGAAATTTGCATTCAAACAAGTCCAGGCATTAGTCATTGGGGTCACTGACTGTTTTGAACCTGTGCCCCTGTGTGTAGCACACGTTATACCAAATGTAAATACTCTTGAGTGATGATTTCCTTAACTACACCACTAAACTAGTAATAAATCGATGGGCTACCAAACAGAGCATATAGACGTAGATGTAGCACATTTATGAAACAAACAGGCAAAAAAAAAAAAAAAAAACAGGACAGAAAATGAGTAACGATGCAGGCTTGGCTGAAGTGCTTTTGGTAATGTTCACATCAAACATTAGAATGGAGGAAAAAAAAAGTGTAGTCTCTGTGACTACCATGACATGTCTGTTGGTACCAAATGGTCTGGGTTGAGTATTTCAGATACTGCTTATCTCCTGAGAATTTCACACGTTTTCCAGCCACTAAATTGCGTATGAGGTTTAAAAAAAAAAAAAAAAAAAATTTCTACAGATTGTAATTGTTTTGTGTGACAATAATTCTTTGGCAGATTATTATATGAATCCATCAGTCCTCCGACAGCTACGTCACCATCAAAGACACTGAGATCACAGGATTTCTGATTGCTGATTTTTTAAGTCATATAAAAAATTTTTTTTTATAATCTTTACCTTTAGCTTGTCAAGATTTTTGATGTTAATCTAATGTTAATGTTTATACTGCAAATGCTAGCTGACTAGTTAAACAAAGTAACTTGGCAGAATTCTTGGTAGCATTTCTAATTAATATTCATAAATGTTAAAATGTATGTAGATTGTTTTGCATAATATTTCTCTGTCAGCTCGTTTTAATTTCTCCACCAAAAGAGGGCATATTAATACGTTGGGCATTTATATTTTAAACAGCCTTGTTTGAAAAGATGAGTGCAGTATTTTCAACAAATTTAATTGATTCACTTTTTATTCAAATATAATTTTATTTCTTTTGGTCAAATTATTTGGCTCCATTAATTTGTTGGAATGGGTTAGTTTGAACTGTTCTTTTACTATTAGGAAGTAATGATTAATCAATTATTAATTAACACTGTCCATTAAGAAGAAGTTGCAAAATTTGTAAGCCTAGATAAAGGCCTTTGCTGCTAATGCTAGCAAGTTGGCTAAGATGCTAACCTGACAGGCTTTATGACATGATGTAGAATGCTGATAATATGTCTATATTTTTTCCTGTGAAATTTAGGCAGATGGCTAACAGAAACTAGTTTGGCATAATTTCAAAATGTTTGTTATTTTATGTTTATTTTTCATAAATTTTAAGAATCTTCACTGATGGTTATAACTAGATGCTTGAAGCCTATAAACACAAAAACGCTCAAAAAGCTGTTTGTCTTTGTCACGCAGAATGAAGTCCTCTCACAGACCCTTCCCCCATGCATTCTTGTTGAAACCGTTCATTTCTTTACGTGATGCTGGTGAGAATTTTGAGTTCCACATACAGAACGCTGCAAAATCAAGTTGATTTTCAATCAAGTTGACAGATTGAGATTTCAACATGATCTGCTTGTTCCTATAATGATATTTATAACATAAACATGTTTATGTATTGCTTTTTCCTCCCATATGTTAGAGTTTACAGTTTTAATTAAGTTAATTAAGTTGACATCATTTGTGTCTTTTGCCTTCTTCTGCAACTTTAACTTCCCATTACATGCTAAGAGCTAGCCAATAAACACAAGCAAATCAATTACACATTGGCCCGTTTACTTCACGGTCACAGACTGTTAAGCAAATCTAATTGGATTTCTCCAGTAGAGTGTCTCAACAGTAGAAAGCTTACTGAAATGTTAGAAGATGGAAAACTGAACCGCTTTTACAACACTAAGCGAGACGGATTCACATTTCAGCTTCTTTTTTTTTCTTTCATTTTATTCCTACCGCATCTTAGATTTTTTTTTCTGAATCGTGATGTTTGTTGTAATAGAGAATAAAAGGGAAAGCCCATCTCTTTCTCTCTCTCTCTCTCTCTCTCTCTCTCTCTCTCTCTCACTTATTTAAAAAAAAAAAAAAAAGTTATGTAGCAGAAACCAAAGGACGAGTTGGGAATCTTAACTGCCTCGCTGCCTTCTGGTGCAAAACTGATGGATGTTATAAATAAAATTAAAGCTATATGTGACAATAAAATCTTGACTAAAGGTTTTGCTCCACTGGTTTTAAAAGCACTGTTAATCAGCGAGACACAGACAACAGTCCCATCGTGTCATTTGTCTTTCTATCCATCTAAACGACTGTATATAAGGAGTTGCATAGTACATACTGTAGTTTTGAAGTCTGTTTGACCGGAGTGCAAATTTGAGTACATGTTAGATCATGTTTATCTGCACTTGAGGTGAAAAGAAGGCCGGCATGTACTGTGTGTGTGTCTGTGTCTGTGTGTGAGCGTGTGTGTATTCCTTTCCTCCTGGTCTTGAAAATCAGCCTCTTTCCAGACACACACAGATGGCAGTGTCCCTCATAGGCACAGACGTTATGCAAATGAATCAGGGCTTATCATGTTCAGCTGGCAGGCCTGGCTTCCTTGGGCTGTTATGGCTGCCATGGCTAATTGGATGAGATTGGACCTTTTTAAACTCAGGACTGTATATATATATATATATATACACACACACACACACACACACACACACACACACACACACACACACATATACACACAATTTGTGTGACCTTCTATTGACATAATTATTAATACATCTAATTAATGTGATGTCCATATCTAAGTACATCAGTAAACAAAAAGGATTCCTTTCAGCTCTTTTCCTTGTTGGGACCTGAAGTTCAAAATATCACATTCCTTCCTGTTGTAGACACAAACTTTGTGCCTTTTTCTTGATGCTCATTGCACCACATCCATCCACCTTTATCATGTAAGTAACTATACCAACCTTTAAAAAAATAAAGTTAAAATCTCTCTTAAAATTCTATAACAATTTTAAGCTGTATGAATTAATTAGACCAGCTGCGCACTTATCACAAACATGAGGTTTAAGCCCTCATCTGCCTCAAGAGCTGCATCCAATCCTCGTATCTGACGTACACCTTACACGATATGAACACGGACACTTGAAAGACATACCAAAGTGATCCAAAGGAACATCACAGAGAAAGGGAGTAAGGCAAAGATGACGATGGTGGTCTTGTTAATAATGATGTTGATGATGGCTGTCATGCATTTAGTGCAGTTTAATTCAAAAACAGATGAAGAGGAGGATTTGGTATGCAGTTATTCAGGAGGGGGAGGGCTTCGGCACTAGGGTAATGTTCCGTAGTAAACAGATTTTAGTAGATATGTCACGACCATAGACTAATGCAATTTAATATTGTTTTAATTTTCTACTTACAGAGCACTTTGGCCAGACTGCATTAACTTTGTAGTTTATTTTTCACGTGGTTCAACTGTAATGTAATTTTCCTAAAAAAAAAAATAAATAAATAAACAGCCTTTTTTTTTTTGCGCTGTGACCAAAAAGATAAAAAAAAACCAACACATATGTACTTTCCCCATACTTTAAACCAGTTTACTCAAACTTTGTGATGTGGTATAACCGTCTCTTGTTTTTCTGAAGCATCCGTATGCTTGTGTACAATGGTGTTGCAGTCATTAAAAACCAGTGAAACAACCGTCATGTAAATATTCAGTTATTCCATAATCCTAATCTTTATCAATAATGAAGGAAGGCATTTACCTCTGGAGTCGAAGCACAATGGTTTATTAAGATAAAGAAGGCATTTGTTTAAGGGTGGGGGAAGTGGGGGATGTGGAAGGGTGGTGGAAACAGATCGACCCAAAACATTTACAATATGTAAATGATTCCCTTCAGCCTTTTTCACACTCGCACGAAATGCCTAATGCCTATAAGGGGCACATATAAGTAGAAAATCAGATATAGATAAAATTAGTTTTTTAACATTTTAGACTTCTTGTTAAAAAATTAATTACTACTACATTCCATCCTCTTAATACTTGTGCTATTTCTGTAGAGTAATGGGTTACAGTACAAAGCAGAGGCATAGAAGCTCTAAACAAGGCATCTACTATACAGCTGTCATTCTTTCAAGGCGCTCAAGCAGGGTTAAAGGGCATTCAAAGCATCATGCATACCTTTCCCTGTAGCACATTTCCGTCTAAATGTTCAGGGCAGTGTTTGGCTACATCTGTTTTCTTACCTGTCCTGTGCCATTTTTACTTTCAACTCTTTGCTTTCCTGGGTTTGCTATGTTCCCTGTCTTGCTGTTTGGCTTGTCAAGCCCACTCCCTGCTCTGTCCTGAGAGGCAGCAGAAGTTGCAGACTGCCACATTGAAAGACCCACTATTTTAGTGGAATGAAGGATTGGGGATGAGGGCAACCTCATGCTATGCCACTATAGTGGTGTCTGAAAAGACCGAGTTGAAAGAGTCAGGATTGTTTCGTAGTACTTGCACTTTCGGATTCTCGGAGATCAGTGCCTCTTTGGGCCTCCCATTTTGTACCTCCTTGATGGGCTCCAGAAAGACCACATGCTTGTTGTTACTGACCTTGCGGCCGGGACCCTCCGTGGTGGCCGGTGGTGTAGGCGTCAAGATTGAAGATTGGGCACTGCATTCATTTGCAGGACTGGGTGTTGCAGGTAGTGGCTGCTTGCGGCACCAGCAGCGGCAGGGTGTCAGATAAAGGTATATAAGAACCAGAACCAGACTAACCACACATCCCAACAGAGTAGTAAAGCCTGTGTTGAATGGCTCTGGCTCATGGGAACTCATCCTCACTGTGATGTTTACCTCCCATGTCTCGTTCCGTAAATGTTGGCGGTCCAATGCCATGCACCAGTACACGCCGGAGTCCTCCACTCGTGCTGCAGTAATTTCCAGGCTGCCATTTGCATACATTCGCATCCCATCATTGTCATCTGGTGGGGCAATGTATTTCTTATGAGGGGATACCCAGTGGAAGGTGAGATGTTGCCCCGTCAGTGATGTCTTACAATCCAGCAACACTGATTTTCCGGCATCTACTTTCACATTGTTCTCCATTTCTGCTAACTGGTTCTGTTCCTTTACAGTGCAGTTTTCAAAGAAGCGATTGTGTTCAAGAAACTGCACCGAGGCACGAGGTTCCCCATATACTAAGCATGTATGCTCCACTTGGTAATCCTTAACTGACGTAAAGTTTTTTTGCTCCCATTGCTTAAACATGCTATACATTGCACACTCGCAGATCAGACTGTTGTTGTGCAAGAACAGACCACCTTGAACTGATGCTGGCAGAACTGAAATGTCCTCAACAGGTAGCTTGGGCATGCGATTAGAACTTAAGTCCACTGTAACAAGAAAAGGATGGCTGTGCTCCTGAATGGAGAAGAATGGAAAGTCGGTCAGACGATTGTGGCTGAGGTAGACCTTGTGCAGGTTGCTCAGGGTGATCAATGCTTTGCTTTCCACTCTAACAATATGATTATTGAAGAGAAGCAACTCCTCTATTCCCACAAGCTCTTGGAAGTAATGATTATCCACTTTGTTCAGCTGATTGGAGGAAAGGTCAAGGTGGCGCAGACCGCTCATGTTTTGAAAGGTTCCAGGGGAGAGGTTGCTCAGGAGGTTGTGCGCCAGCCGCAAGGTTACGAGATGGGGAAGTCCAGCGAAGCTGCCTTCCTCTAACTTGGTCAGATGATTGTGGTTGAAATCCAAGGTGGCGGCCGTTACCGGTAAGTCTTTTGGTATCCACTTCAGTCCGAGATTGCTGCAGCTTAGGATGTCTGATACTTTAAGGCAGCCGACAGGTAGGCTAGCCCTGGCCAAGTGCAACAGGAGCGAGCTAAACATCAGATTGGCGGCCACACCCTGAGCACACAGCATTGTGGCGTCAGGATGCTGCTGGAGTTTGGCAGAGCAGCCAGAGTGCTACAGGGGTAGATGCCCACACATTAAGAACACAGTGGTTTGGGCAGGATTTGCAGGATGCGATCTGAAGCACACTCTATATGTGAAAAAGAAAAAACGAATTGTAAGCAAACAACTTTCAAACATCAGGTCAAATTACACTAAATATCCGAAAAGGAAAGTTGATGTTGATGTTATGCTTGCTATTATTACTGGCAAGGTTCTGGTGACAACCACATTATTTACCAAGATTCTAACTTAATTTAATTAGTCATTTGAATAATTTTTCACCTACCAAATGTCAGAGTTTACTCCAGACATCCCAGTGTCATAGCTCTCATCACCATCGCAGCAACCTTTACAAGTTCAGGAGCCAATGGACTGTTGTAACTTCTGCCCCATGCCCCAGATCGATATCACCATTTCTGTGCTCCTTAATCTTAAAAGTTTGTGTTGTCTTCTAGTCGTCGCTTTTGAATTATGGGCTTAAAAGAAGATTTGGTTGGCTGCTGCAGACTTGGATAAGATCTTCAAGGACGTCAGCATTCTGTCCAGCTCGGTTAAAATAAGTGTGTGCTGAGTGTTGCACTGATGGCAGCTCAGAGATGCAATCTGTTTGCTTAATAAAAATAATTTTTGAGTCATTACTTACAAGCAGTATCATGTAATTTCTGAAGAAATCAGCACCCTCTTTTCAGTTTGAAATAAAAAAAAAAACCCTCAAATGATTTTTCCTCAGTTCCAAAGCAATACAACTTAACGGTGCGCTTTCACTCCTTTGTTTCCACACTGTCTTACATCCACGTGGCATCAAGAGAAACTGTTGTTTATGAGATGAGTTATCCACCCTTTTTGCTCTTCCGGTGCTTCATTAATTTTTTAAAACTGAACATATCCCTCTCTTTTGTTGAGTCCCAGGTTTTGCCTTTGTCTCTTCGTTTGTTTTCGGTGCTGTCCTATTTTTTTTTTTCTTGATCTCTCCCACTCTCAGGCTGTCTCATAGAGAGCCTGGGTGTACTCTACGCTGTTTCTCTCTCCCTCTATCTTGCTGCCTCTCTTTCTCTCTCTCTCCCGCTCTCTCTGTCTCCACTCTTACAGTTGCACAGTCCTAGAGGAGGGGCATCTAGGGGTTTCTTCCCAGCACTGATTGGCCGGCGGTAGGAACTATGAAACATAAGGACTGCTCAATGTTTTTTTTCCCCTCCTTGTATTCTTCCTGTTATGTATTTCTTTTTTTTTATGTTGTATTTTTTTCCGGCAGGGTATTTCTTCCTGGCTGTTGCACAAGGACTGTTGGAGTCAGATTTAATTAACAGGAATAATGATATTAATGTCAAGTAAGGTAATCATTTTCAGCCATGCACTTCTGCTAGTAATTAAAGTTTGAGTTGCAGATTTTAATAATGGATATATAATATTATATAAGGAAATTATTATAACCCATCGGCGTAAAAGACATGATTCAATTATGTATGCAAAATTTAAACCAGGGTATTACATTTGTTTTAAATTAAAAGATTTAGATAATATTTTCTTTAAAAAAATCGAAGACCAGGAAACAGAATCTGGTTAGTTATAGATTCTGTACGAGGTTTGTTTTCATGCCTTCAGATATTATAGAAATCATACAAAAATTTAGTTTTCTACAGTGCATATTGTCATTCACACGTCATATTTGTATTCACACTGAGGAAGTCATAAACCGTTGTTTTAAATTGCCCCATCTTTTCATTTTCTGACATGTTTCTGTGTCGTGAATGCTTAAACCTTTTTTATCTGTCCATATTTGTGTATCAGTTGACCAGGACCCTTTCTTTGCCTTTTAGTCATAATTGCACCAACCGTGACTGCTGTCATAGTTCATTACACTCTGTGTACCCACAGCTTTAGTACACTCCCACGCACAGAAACAAGGTCCTGCTGACTTTTTCACCATAACAGCTTCTCTGCTGGAACTTATTTGAAAGTTATGCACAGCTATAATTCAAAGAACGAGGCCAGCTTTTGCAGGTTATCTTGTGTGAAGATCATCAGTCAGCTTGTTTAACCAAGAAAGTCTCATCTTCAGATTGTGGTTGTAACTGTGTTATGTAATGGCTGAGCATTGTTCATGGAAATGTCTCGATCATGAAATCATTTAAGGTAGACCAGACTTGTCTTGTTTGTCTCTCATGGGCTACATTCATTCACATACCGTATCTTCAGCTTGGTCGTTATTCTCTAAACAATACAGTCTCAGTTAGAAGGTGTGAAGCTTGAAGGCTCCCTTTGTGCAGCAGATCCTTTAAGTTTGTGAGGTTGAGCTTCCATGGATCAGGCTTGTTTGTCCAACACATGCTCAAGATGCTTGATCCTACTGCGACCTGGGAAAACTTGTGGTCAGCACGTTGTACTATTTCTAATGTTACTCAAACCATTCTTCAACATTTTGTGCAAGGAACACTAAACCTTCCTGCTGAAAGAGTCCACTGCCATTAAGGTATAGTATTAGGGGTGTTCTTTAACAATGTTTCTATATGTGGTACATGTCAGTAACATCCACATGCTTGCCAGGAACCAGGGTTTCCCAGAGCATCACACTCCTTCTGCAGGTTTGTCTTATCTTCCCCAGATACTGTAAGCGACACACACCTGGCTATCCATATGATATCAAAGAAAATGTGATTCATCATACCAGGCCAACTTCTTTAATTGTTGCATCGTCCAGGTATGATATTTTCGTGTTCTATTATTGAAAGGTGCAAACGGGTCTCTTCTGTGAGATCAGACCAGATGGGCTGAGAACCAACTATCAACAATGTGCATCCAGGCTTCCCTGATGCACATTGTTGGTAGTTGGTTCTCATTCCTTGGACAGCTTTTGATAGTTACCAACCACTGCGTAATGGGAACATCCCACAAGGCCTGCAGTTTTGGGGATTCTCTGACCCAGTTGTCTAGGCATTACATTTTGGCCCTTGTCAAAGTTGCTCAGATCCTAATGGTTGCCTACTTTTATGGTTACAAACATCATCTTTGAGAACTGGCTCTTCACTTGCAGGTTAATGTATATAATGTGTTAGAAGGAGGTTCACTATGAGTATAATGTGAATTAAAGTCCTGGGTGAGCACAGGACAGGGTTTATGATTATAGCAGCAGCTAAGGTCTTATGTATAAACATCCAGTATCCTGGTGAGACAAGCAACTTGTGTGCAAGGTCTTGGTTAAAAAAAAAAAAAGAAGCAAACTGACCAAAAAAATGACTCAAAGATTTTTCATTGGTCCAAAATATAGGCACAGAGAAATGGAAACTACACTTGTGATTGTGGATGAAAAGTACAGAGATCAACCTGCCATAAATAATTAAAGAATTATACGAATAAGTAGTTCAAAGCGTAATAAAATTTTTAAACTGCAACCGCCATTAGAATTTTGTTTCTTTCATGTTCCAGTGCTTGAAATAACAACACAAAGCTAAGACTTTGTGGTTCCTTTTGGGGCTCATATGTGAGTTTATGAGATGTCATTTCAAAAATTGTTCTCTTAACCTCTAACACACAGCATGTTTTATTTACCTCTTGCAGCTGAGCTGAATCAAGAATCACTTTTTTTATACAATTATTTGAATTGTTGAGTCAGTTTTTGGTTTAGAATCAATTCAGAGTTTTAAAACAATTAAATATATCCTTTTAAAATTTACTAGAGCCTTTAGCAGAAAACATAACCCACTTGTACAAATACTCACGTGTTCAGTTGGCGCAATACAGATACCTTTGTACCCTACGTGACATTTAAACAATCAAGAACAGTAGTTACACAACATTTCAGTGTTTATTAGATACTGACGTTACTTTGTAACACAAATCGGACAGAATGCAATATTCACAATGCCCAAAAATCTGATTGAATTGAATTGAGTCTACTTACGTTTACCAGCTCTAATGTATTTCCTTCCTGTCTAATTTTGACTGCTGTTTTTAAAATTTAATGCACATAAGCCATATGAAGCTAAATGGAAACGCATTTATAGTCAAATGTGACGTTTACGATCCTTACAATGCACACCTTTCCAAATTTGTGATTCTTCAGAAACGTCAAATTAAAGAACAGAAAATTTAAATGTACTGCAATCTTTTCCTTCCAGAAAGAGCTTAAAAAAAAAAAAAAAAGCCTTCAGCAGTACATTGACTCACTCGACAGACAAAAGGATTCCTGAGGGGTCTCTCAGCCGCTGTTGTCGCGCATTAAACTTACAATGGTAATTATACTTGACTGCCTTTCGCTCACAAATCAATCTCTCTTTGTTGCACTCTGAGGAATCTGTAGAAAAATTAAGGCTTCAGCGCTAAGCTGACATGAGTTCCACAAAAAGCGAGAAGAGAGGGTCAACGTCTTGTGGTGGAGAACATGCCTCGGTAGATCGACCCGTACGACCTGTTCTTTCAACTGAACTGAAATGCGTCATGTGTGGAATTTAAAAAGCCCCCCCCGAATTTTTTCCTTATAATTTGCAGCAACTAGACACAAGAATAAGAGGTACTTTTAAAAGATCACGCCAGAATCTCGTTCATTTTTTGGTTTTTGGATATTAAAAAGGCAGTAATGTGCTTGTGACTTAAGACATAGAAAAGATAAAAGATAAAAGATGGATGAGATTTGTCCTCACTCAGTTTTTTCAGGTTGATAAACTGTTGAGCTGTTAGTCAATATGTCTAGTGCAAAGGAGGGTTTGATTGCATTTAATTTAACAAGGACTCAATTTTAAAGAAAACCACAAGTAAATGTAGTGTTGTTGTAGTGTCACATAAATCACAAAATGCAACAGGAGAATTATACTACATGGTCTATTACAATATAAAAATACAATTCAGTGCTGATGAAATAATCGTGCAGAAGTTGAGATTACATTACTTTATAAGATACGATATACTATGTAAGGACTAAAACAACCGATGCATCCGCCACAGCTTGGAATAACTGTTGCCATCCAATCAGTTCAATTGTTAAATACCATGTCCCTAACTTCTTTTTCTCTTGTAATCCACCATTGTGTCTAAACGCTTTTTATTTCTCATCTAATATTAACAATTTGCCAATGCTTATAGTACTGTTTTTATTTTTATATTTTGCTTTTAAAGAACCGGACTTACTCCAATTATATATGCAGTGTATATGTATACATGTGTGTGTATATATATATATATATATATATATATATATATATATATATATATATATATATACAGACTCTCTTCATCCACACACCAGACCATCCCTTTTAAATGCCTCAATTTTGGAAACACCTGGTAGTTTCTTGGTTTTGAGCTTTTTATGGACATTTTGGAGTTTTGAATGTTAACGAGAGTGTGATGTTTTTTGTGTGTGTGTGAGTGTGTGTGTTTGTGATAGAGTATTTTAATGCCAGAACTAAGAGAAGAGTGGGTGGGAAATGGTTTACACTGACAGCTGTAGAGTAAGAGTGTGTGTGTGTGTGTGTGTGTGTGTGTGTGTGTGTGTGTGTGTGTGTGTGTGTGTGTGTGTGTGTGTGTGTGTGTGTGTGTGTGTGTGTGCATTTCAAGTAAGGCGTTTTGAAAAAAGCCTCCCAGCTATATTCTGCCTCTTCCAGTCGATCAGCAGGAGGGCAACCAGGTGTGTGTATATATATGAGTGTTGTAGTCAGTGGTGCCATGTTGTCATGTAATTATCTGCTTCCGTTGTTTATCTGGGTCACCTGTCCAGTGGGGCTGCTATTCGGCGCACCACTGTTTGTGCTTCAGTGCGAGTGTTTAGGAGTGTTTGTGTTGAAAGATTACCTAAATCCCTGAACAGATTTCTATGAAAGTAGTATTGATTCATCCTCTGATTGTTGTTTCCTATGATTGATTGATTAAATGTGGTATGTGTTGTATCCCTTTATGTCTCTCAACATTTCAATAATGCACACACTACCTAGCTGTTGAGTTTTTGCCCATTCAGTCATCCGAACCCCAGGCACTCATGTTGGGTGAGTGTTCTCTCTAATCACAAAGGCCAGCGTTCTCTCTAATCACATGTTTTCATTGATCATGCTTTGTGAATAGGAGCATTGTCATCCTGGATGTGTTTGTTTAAGCTTCTTAGCTTTCTTGGAATTGTACCACTGCATTATTCAAAGACATCCTAGACAATTGTGTGCTTCCAAATTTGTGCCAACAGTTCGGATACGGAGCACATACTGTGAAATGATCAGGAGGCCACACTCTTTTAGCCATACAGTAGATTGGACTTTTAAAGGAACCTATTGTATGATTGTCACATGAAATGATCATTAAGGGGGCTAATGAGTGCATTGAGAACACATTAGGTGCTCCTATATATGGATTTTAATGCACATGGAGCTTAAGATTAATATTCAGTTATTTATTACATGTACCTTACAGCACAGTGAAATATTTTTTCTGCATATCCCAGTTAGGAGGTTGGTGTCAGAGCGCGGGGACAGCCAGTAGGACCCCTGCGTCAGATAGGATAAGGGTCTTACTAAAGGGCTCAACAGGTTCAACTCGGTGGCGCTGGGGCTCGAACCCCCGCCCCTCCGATCAGTAATCCGAGCCTGTGTTTTTGTTGTAGTCAGTGATACCTTGTTGTCATGTAATTATCTGCTTCTGTTGTTTATCTGGGTCACCAGTCCAGTGGTGCTCTCATTTGGTGTGCCACTGTTTGTGTTGCCTGTGTGAAGGATTGCTTAAATCCCTGGACGGATTTCTCGCAAGGGTCCATTTTCAGTGATTAAAACTATTGTTTGTAATTGTCTCTCACCACATCAATGCCTACACAGTGGTCTCTTTTCCATGCATGGATGAGATAAATGGATTCCACTAATACTCTACTAATAATGGTAATAATAGCCCAGTTGGGATAAAACTACATCATGTAAACTGTACAGTCTAGCCAGATCCGGCCCGATCGGAATTAGTTTTCGGTGAGAGGGTGGTCTAAACCTTTGAGAATCTGTTCAAGGTAAGGTAAATGTTAGGCATGGAAACAGTTCATCTGATTATTATTATTATCATTATTTTTATAATTTTTATTAGAATGAGTATATAGTGCTTCTGCTTATGTTTTTCTCATTAAAGGATGTTACACGTTTTCAGAAAGGAAAATTTACTTCCATTCCTTATCATCAGCATAGAGAGCATATTTAAGCTTTTGGCCCTGTGCCCTGTGTCACATACGTCTCGTACATCAAAAGTTCAAAAGTCATTAAAATGTACTGTAAGTCATCGAGGAACCAGGGGACAGATAGACAGACAGACAGACGGACGGACGATAGGAAACACATTAGCATTTTCCGGTTAGACAAAAAGGTCCCAGTGGACTCAAGCTATTTGTATGCATATTCATCTGGACACTATAGAAAGTATTTCCATATGAGGAATGAAGGGTGAGGGTAATGAGGGTTCACACAATTTCAGAAATCCTTACACTGATTTACATTTTAAAGCAGCTTTCCACTAACACTTAAACCATTAAGCTGGAATCTTTCATCAGAATGATTTCAATCGAGTTGAAGATATATTGTCCATGTCAACATAGCTACCACAAATGTGTACTGTGCTGCTTTTTAAACGGTAAAATATATTCTCAAGGCCAAAGCTAAAACAGAACCGTGTGCCATATTACCACTTTAGATTACTCGGTTGCTTGCTGGACGCGATTGTCTCTTCATCACCGGCACTGTGCTGGTGAAATGGCGAAAGGATATGATTCTTTAGTTAGTTAGGCTATTAGTTAGTCAAATTAGCAAACAGATTGTGTTTTAGAAAATAAGACACTTGGGTAAGTAATGAAAATGCTTTTGATTATCACACTTCAGTACATGAGAACCAGTCATAAATTGGGTGTTGAAAAAGTGCATGCGAAAGAGTGCGGAGGGAAATTAGCTGTAAACTGTCTGGAGCATAGAATTTTGTGGTATAATCACTGGCTTTCCTTTCTCACTCTGTTTGTCCTTGGTCTCAGATAACTTTGTGTTAATGTCAGAATAAGAAGCGAAAGAGCTTTGATGTGTTGTCTTGAGACAAAGCACTGAGGCTTGGGACTTTTTTTTTTTCTTCCCCACATCTTTGAAGCCTTATGTTTACGCTATGTGTGCGTGCGTGCGTGCGTGCGTGCGTGCGTGCGTGCGTGTGTATTAGTAGTGGCCCAGAGCACAACAAGGAACAACAACAAGGGGGCTATTCTTAGCCCCATGTTTGTTTTTCACTGTGTGTTGTGTCTGTGTGCTGTCAGCACAAGTGTGCTGCTGGTGTTGACCTTCATCACATGTACGCTTGTCTATGACAGGTCCAGTGTTTCTTTCAATCTCTCCTTTCCCACTTTCCTTCCCGACCTGTCTCTCTCTCTCTCTCTCTCTCTCTCTCTCTCTCTCTCTCTCTCTCCATCACTGCCTATCTCTCCCTTATTTGTTCTCTCTGTCCTGTGCGTAAGGACTGACTATTGTTTAAATGGACAACACATCTTTTGCTTTATGTAGCTGTCTGCTAAATGTCCCTGGAGAAAGTCATATCTGGTTCGGCTGCTTTCTATGCCTGTCAGATAGATTGTGTACTTACAGTTACAAGTAAAGGTTTGTACACCCTTAGGGTTAGGAACCCAACAGATCGGATCACATCACATCACTGGTTTGGTCACAAATGGATTGACAAAAATCTAATGAATATAATTTTATTTTCCATGTATTACTTGTAGAATTTAATGAACATGAAGCAGATAACTTTTGCATGTGGTTTTTTTTAATGAAAACATAAAGTCGATTTTGATGATGTGGACATACTGTAGGATATTTTTTTATTCATGTTGTTCAGAGGAGAAAGGAATGACTTGGTATGTGATAATAATAATAATAATAATAATAATAATAATAATAATAATAATAATAATAATAATAATAATTTCATTGTGTTTATAATAAAAAGTAGGCTAAATTAACTTAAACAAATAATGGGCATAAATTATTGAGCTGTTAATTGAGATGTATTATTTGGCCTGTTTTTTTTTTTTATCTGGTATGACAAGAGCAAAAGCAAGCACTCGAGAGAGTTTGAGCAAGTGGAAAACTAATTTTTCTCATTATTTCATATGATGTTATATTATGTAATATCCTTACGTAGTGACCAGAGAACCATTTG
Source organism: Clarias magur (assembly GCA_013621035.1). Lineage (NCBI taxonomy): Eukaryota > Metazoa > Chordata > Actinopteri > Siluriformes > Clariidae > Clarias > Clarias magur. Next base: position 1,155,082 of record QNUK01000174.1, read on the forward strand.
CCATTCAGCCTGTGTGTTAAAAAAGTGAGTTGTCGATTTTGTCTTTTTTTTCTTTTCTAACTGGATCTCAGCTACCATAAAAGTTATAAATCTGTCAACAGCAGAAAAGTATTGTGTACTGTGGGTGCAGCAGTCAAGTTTATAGTAAAAGTTATGATTTTTATTTTTTTATTTTTTATGACAGCAAAAATAATTGGATGGTTTCTTGGTTTATGTGAAACGAACATGGGGTGTTTGGTTTGTAGCAATCTATTATTGCAGGTTTTTATTACTCGTTTGTATAATTAAAAAACAAATAAAACAAAATGGTGGCCCTTATTTAGCGTTTGCGTTGAAAGAGATGCTGGATACAGTTCCATTTTTTTTTTTTAAAGAAAACTTTATAATCCAGCATAAAAATCTGATCAGCATTTTTGAATGTTGCAGTAATGTCGAATTAATTATTCCTTGTTAGCTGGAGATTAAAAATAATTCTAAAAATGTATCTCCCATAAATCAACAACGTCCATTACCACTATGAAGTTGTCTTTTTTTAGACTGTTGGAGTCCATGTGACTTCCAGTAGATGAAAGTACATAAACTTATATTGTGTGTGTCCACGGCAAGTGTCTTCCTGCAGATGTTAATGAGTGCACTTGGTTGCATCGTTTTTCATGTGGGATCATTAATCATGTGCTTATCCCTAAATCCAGATCTCGGTTGTGTGTTTCAGGATCGCACAGGCTGCCTCGGTACTGCTGTCAGACCCGTGTTTCCAGCTACACTCCATCCAGCACCTGCTGGGACGTGGGGAGGCCAGTGCTGCTGGAGCAGATCAAAAGCACTTCTCACTACATACTTGTGAGTTTACTTATAAAATGTACAGTTTATACATAATGTGCTATATTGTTTAGAATTAATATAGTCTTATAAAACTAGAGGACTGTGCAGATTTCTTAAGCATAATATGATGCCTAGTGCACTTCATCTTTTTTCGACATAAAACAAGCAGTAAACAGTATTACAACTCAATATTAAGAGTGAGTTTATTTTACATTTGAAATTTTGAATGCAGTCTCAGGAACATTTTGTGTAGGAAATAGCCTGGCAAGTTTTTTAAGCATCTTGGAGATTTTGTAAGAGTTCTTCTAGAGGACTCTCTTGTGTATATTTCTTCAGGTAATACCTGATAGCCAGCATTCATTTTGTGGATTATATAATATAAACTTTACTGACATACAACCACAATTTATATAACATTTTGTTTGGAAAAAGTAATATTTGGAAATCTACAATGTTTTTACTAACGTGATAATGCAAAAGTCATAAGTCAAATATCTAAGAAAAAATAAATTGGTATAATTAAGCAATATCGCAAATAACCAAAAGTACAGCATACTGTATCATAGGCATGAAGTCGCTGTCCAAGTATGGTAGCGAATTACAGCTGTGCTGATATTTAGCATGAAAGTGACATGTCAGACACAGTATGACCAAATTATATATTTATATATTTAATTTTATACCAGTTATTTGTGAATAAATACTGTATGGTTGGCTTTTTTCAATGTCTTTCAGACAACAACTTTTTTAAAACTGTTACCAGGAGTCATGTTTTGCTGGAAAAAGTATTAGAAATATTAAAAAACATTTATCTATGGTTAATTACACTAACTGTCGGACGCCACCTCTACCAGGATGTTAGTTCCAACAAGTGCAGAAGAATATAAAACTGGTTAAATAAACAAACGTTGATAACAATGGGTGATTGTGGAACTGTTGTATTAAAGCAATATCATACTCGAGGTCGTGCTGTTGTACTAAATATTAGGGCGGATTTTATATTCTCTGCATTCAGATCACAGCCGTGCTGATATTCTGAACAACAGCACAACATTGCTCAATAATAATTCCAGTGTCAGATAAAGAGTTTATTGAATGTTAAATATCGAATGTGGGTAGAAAAAAGGGAAGGGATTTGAGTGATGTGATGATCAATTTATCAGAATGTGTGATCAGGTAGACCCACAGCAGGTGGGATATTATAGCTGAGATTACGTTTCAAAAGACATTCAAGGCAATTGAAACAACGAAGCGTGAGCACATATTAGAGATTTTTCTGATAGATTTCAGAAAGTTAATTACAAACCTTTAAATCATTTTTTTTACTATTACTATCTTTGCATATACCATTTGACTACATTTGATTTGATATTTGAAACTAAACATTTTCTTTACTTTCCTAAAACATCTTTAATTAATTTATTTTGTAATGAACAGCTGTCATCTAATACATTAAATATGGTTATGCTCATTGGCAAGTTATTTCCATGACAATGTAGCACTTTGTGCTTTTAATAATGTTATTATGATGGAATGATCTTAGCACATAATAATGAAATTATAATCATCATCAGTAACACATATAATCTCCATCGTGCAGTATGAATATATTTCAGGATCCTATAAATAGGTTTGTGAATAAATCAAGGTTAATAAGGGGCCTCAGGTGTTCTTATGCAATCTATACACTCTATAGTCGTATGTAATCCATTTACATTTAAGATGTTGCTTCTACGGTTTTGTTTAAAAGAGGTAATAGAGAGTGATTAAAAAGCGGACGGGTGCAGACCAAGAGCTTTAAAAAAAGACTGTAGCAGTAAAGCAGCAGTTAAAAAAAATACCTTAAAGGAACAGAGCAAAATTCTTAATATATTTTAAGCACATGTACAGTAGCATATGTGTAAGTACCATGGACAGGGATTCTATGTGTTTGGAAAAGAAGTGAAAACCTGGGCTTTTCAATTTAACCAAGTATTTACTCAGAACATTTTTTACTGAATACTTTCAGGAATGAAGAATTCAACTGTGTTTGTAAATCAAGCTTAAATACGTACAACTTTCACGGTTCATTCCCAGAAAGAAAATACTTTTCCACAGAGAGGAATTTGAACTTGTTATAAACACAACTTTGTGACTCTAATTGCACATACCATTTTACTGTTTTAATTCCATGCTTAAAAGTCAACCACTTTCGGCAAAATATTCTCTTGTTTCTAATTCTAGTTGAATGTAGCAGTTATAGTTTATACTGTAGTAGTATATTTGGGGCACAATACGTCTTTGTGGGTTTCAAAGATTTGGAAGTTTCAGCTTCAGTGTCTGGATTGCAGTCAAAAGAGGAAATCTAATGGCAAAAAAAAAAACTGGTGTGCATCCATCACCTGTATGGTTCATAGTAGGAGGGAGGGAACTAATTACTTCTTTTAGCAAATTTAGCCAATTGTATTAATAATATGGGTCAGCTCATTGAATGCTTTGATAAATACGCATACACCTATTGTGGCAGACTGTAATAAGAGTTTCTTTTTTTTTTAGTTTAGAAAAAGAAATGCCATACTGAGCTTTGATACTCGTGTATGCCACCTGTGTTCATTTCTTTCATTTAAAATAGGAAAGAGATGCTTAATTGACATTTATATACCCGTCGAAGCCTGCACTGCAGAGCCATTGATTGGTTCCAGTCTTGCTTAGCTGGCCTTGTGGTGCAGTTCTGCTTTCTGACCACTTTACAGACCTCAAGCCTTCACCACACTGAGCTGCATAGTGCTGTCATAAATTATTTAGTCCAAATGGAGTCAGTGCATCTGCACTAAGTGTAAGGCTTGTGCATGAAACAGGTTTAGCTCGAGAGCCTGGAATGGTGGCGAGGTCTTTAAGAGATTCCTGAGTAAAGCTGGTCGAGCTTGAGTGCTACTCATTCTGTAAACATCATGACTATCTTCAACAGGGATTTTTATGAAAATTCATGGAAGCTTCATGATGTGGGGTTTTTGTCTCTGTGTACTGTAAACTATGTGACATTTGGGTAGTAAACCAACCTGTTTTTTTTTTTATCTTTAAACACTCCATCATGTCATTGTTTGACTGTTTCAGCTATTTCAATAGTTTGTCCCTTTCAATCACCACAATGCAATTGCAGAGGAAATGTTACTTACAGGAGATGGATGAATTGCACAAGCTCCCTTTGTATTTAAGTAGTTTTATAATCTATTAGATTTCATTATGCAAGTTAAAAACCTTTAACTGTAAGGCACACAACAAGCCCCTCGTGAAACGCACTTAAGGAAGGTGACTAATGTTTTCCATGATTATGTCCTTCACATTTGATAAGACAGTATTGTCAGTATTCTACAGCTGTATGACAGTTTATCAGATGACTTCAATTTCCAGCTCACCATGAGGCCTGTGTAGCTTGGCCTCTTACCGAGCTGTCCGCCTGTTGGACAGGGACATGCCTTGGGCTGCCTGGTTCCCATGGGGACTGTAAGGTCGCCATGGACACCATGGCCATTTGCCATACGCTCCCTCCCCTCTTGTCCTCTAGCCCCCTCATTCTCCTCCATTGCTTTTGCACCCTTTAACTGGATCCTTGGGTATCGGATCTCTAACGCAGCACAGAGGTTTGCCCGAAGCTTTGCTTTTACATGTACAGCTCCTCATTTGCATTTCTCTAGCTGGACTTAGAAATGAGGTCAAATCCAATATGAGCATAGAGCTTCTATCATAGCTAAAGAGACCACTGTGCAAGATGTTTATTTATTATCACAAATAATAACTTAGATGTTATACATTTTTAATGCTATTCTAAGGTGCTGCACTGAATTTTGATATAATTATATGTTACACATAATATAGTTACAAAAGAATACTGGGTTATTAGACAAAACCTTTGTTTTCAAGAAATAGTATAATTAATGAACTTTTTCTTGTAATGCACTGAAAAGGTTGTCATTTATACATAATATATGTTACGTTGGTGTACCCTAACAAAAATTGTTAAAAATCGCCATTTATTTGGAAACTCTGTCTGATAATGAAGCCAATAATTATCACATAGTTGATTGACTTTTTTACACTTAATAAAAACTGAAATCAACCAAACAAATAAAATAAATAGCTATTAAAGGGACTTTTCCACAATTGTAATTGTAATTAGTGTCTGTGCATAAATAGTCAGTGAGTTTGTCAGCTCATGAGGAGATGCACCGACTTGGCTGGATACTGCACCATAAGAAGGACAAAACATACATCTGCCAATGGATGAAGCAGGAAAAGGATCTAAAAAAATATCACAACAGTTGAAAATGCCTGGTATGAACAGTTCAATGTCGGGAAAAGAGTTGGAAAATAAGAGCCTCTGTTGATACTAAGCCATGGTCAGGTAGATCGTGAAATATTTTACCCACTACTGCCAGAAGAATTGTTCAGGGCGCAAAGAAAAACCCACAAGCAACTTTGAGAGCAAGACAAACTGCTCTGGGAAAAAGTGGTGTTTTAAGGAGCACAATAAGGAGGTCCTTGAACACAGATGACCTGCATCGTCGAGTTGCCAGGAGTTAGTAGTTATTGCATCCGTGCCACATAAAGGCTCGCTTGCAGTACGCCAGACAGCACCTAGACAAGACTCACAGCTTTTGGAGTGATGAGACCAAAATTTACCTTTACAGTATGTTTGCAGTCAACAGGGCCTATGGTAAAAAGAACACCATCCCCTGTAAAGCATGGTGGTGGATCTCAGAAAACGTTTTGGGGCTGTGTGACCTCCAGTGGCACAGGGAAGTTAGTAAAAATTAATGGCAAGATGAATGCAGCATATTATCAGAAAATGGTGGTAGACAATTTGCATGCTACAGCACGAAAGTTGCGCATGGGATGTCCTAACATGACAATGATTCAAAGCACAAGGCCAAGCCTCCAATGGCTACAGCAGAAAAAGGTGAAGGTTCTGGAGTCGCCATCACAGTTTCCTGTTCTCAATACGAGTGTGCCACTTTGGGGAGATCTCAAACGTGAAGTACATGCAAGACAACAAAAAATGTACAGGAACTGGATGCATTTGACCAAGTAGAATGGGCACCTAAACCACCTGAGAGAATTAAGGACCTCATTATGCTATCATTGATGCTATAGTAAAAACTAAAGGTATGCAAACATTTGAACAGGGATTCTTTATTGTTGTGTTTTGTTTGATGATTGTGCCACTATGTTGTGTCTTAAATATTAGCTTGAGTCTTATAAGAAATAAGATTAATTTGTCCCAAAGTATGCAAACGTTTGAGCACAACTGCATATACAGTATTATGAATACTATATTATATTTAATCCTTTATGGCCATGATGCGCCTTTATCAATGCTTTCTACATTACATTATATCTTCTGAGCAAATTTTAAATCCTATATAAATAATTTCACATTACATTCAATAATTTGATTTATTTGTTGGTAAATAGTAAAATGTGTCTTTCTTCCATGCAGCAACCTTTTGTACTCAAATTAAGTCTGAGGATTTTTAATAATATTTAAGTGCTCTAAATACAGCTTACTTCAGATACATCTTTTAATATGGTTAAAATTTGTTTTGTTATTTAAAAAAAATCGCTAGCAGCTGGACCTACTATGAATTTAGTACATAATGTGGATGAAATCTAATTAACATATGGGGCATATGGTGCTTTAACTACATTTATTAAACTTTTTTAAATACTTTCAATGCTTCATAAGCCTTTAGTCCTTTTGCAGTATTAAAATGGATTGGTAGTGAGTACGGTAAGTCCTCTTGATGAGAATTTAATCTGTGAAATACTATTAGTTACAGATTAAACGTGTGCAGTTGGTGAAAGTAGGCCATCTGCTTCTATACACCATTTGCCAACACCCTATTTAACCTATTCATTATAGGAAAAACACCGCCACTGCACCACTGTTGACGAAAAAAAAAAACTTTTTAGTTGTGCACCATTTTCCTCACAGACTGTTAAATGTTTGTGCGTATTGCAACAATTTGTAATTGTATATGCAGACTTGTATACATGTACATTTGTACAGTCTACTTACTAACCTAGAGAGAACAAACAAGCTTAATCAGGAAATGATCTGTACAATAATGTCCCCTAACTTTGCTTTAAAGATTGTCCTGTAATCCAGTGGGTTTCAGCATGGATAAAAGCAAAACAACCTCTAACATCTAAGACTCAGACAGAGACTAAGGATTGATGTGCAGGGGTGTTAAAATACAAAATTCATGCACTACAAAACGAAACGAAATCACACTTCAGATCAAAGATGGTAACCAGGCAATAGTCAGAAAACAGAACATCACAGTGCAAACAGGCCAGAGGATAATCTAAAGACCAAACCAATAACACAAACAAAGGGTCAAACACAGCATAAATGATCAGGAGAATAACAAAGCTCAGAGCTCGCATGACTGTTTGGCAAGACCTCACGATGAACTAATGTCCTTGGTATGTTTATATACTAGGAAATCAGGTAGTAGACTGGAAATGAAATAGAATATGTTGCTTTAAGAATCCAGAAACAATATTAAGGCATTTTCTGCAGTTGAATAAAGTCAAACCACTTTATGATTTATGTTTTATGATTTTTTTTTTAGTAAACGTGTTATAGATTAGAGTAATTGGAAGACCCTTAATGATGGTATTGACCAATCACTGCTGATTACTTCAGTGAGCCAGTTTGTTAGAAGGAACTTCCAGCTTTCTGCATTCAGAAAACTTCAATTTCCTACAAAGCACTATCGCGTAACATGTACTATTGAAGCATTATAGCATGAACTGAGAAGCTCCTTTAAGGAGTGTGCCAAAGATGAATGTACCGTGAGGAAGCCTTCACAAGATGTTTTTCATAAAATGGGTGTGATCATAGTCCATTGGTTTAGTGGTTCACACAAATGGGAAAACTTTGGCAGCCTTCCAGCTGCCAACTTAGTGGAGAGTATGGATTGATCCAGATGCGGGGAGTTGCGATATGGATCTTTACAGTAAGTTGAGAAGCAAATTAATGTCTTGATGGCATGGTGGTCAGCATGGGCTTTCCTTTTTGTATCTACTGGAAAAAAATATTAGCTAAAAATGTCATTTTCTAAAATGCTTTCCTTGTATTTACATCATTAATGAACTTAGATGATGCTGTTCATTATGCATTTACTTTCTAGAACTGTTTTAGATTTTCACTAAATCTCAAAAACAGCAAATATTTCATTGACAACATTTCTTCAATCCCCTCTCATTAGTATGCAGTGTCAATCTCACATGCATCTTGAAATTACCAGATGTAACATGTTCCCATCTGCTCTGTCTCAGATACCAGATGTGGTCTATGGAATTCTGCTTAAAGTAGAATATTGGTTTTCATTATACTGCGTATATTAATGATCACATCATTACCTTATTTTTTTCCCACAGAGACTTCTGCTTTGACAGTCGCTAATTATGAAAGCATGGACGTTTTGCAACAGGAGACAAAAGACCCAGGTTGAACATAATTTGAAAATTTTAGGGCTGTTGTCTAAATTAAAATCAAAGTAAGTTTTTACAGTGGCCCACTGTGAAATGAATTCCCCTTTGTTCAGATTAATTAAACCAATCCTGCCCATGTCTAAACCTGTCCTTGTAAAAATCGAGTAGTCTGTGGAAGTTGGGCCACTTGCCAACAAATCCATCACTTCAGAACACAATATAATGTTGCTCATATCAGCAATCATTGCATACTCTTTCCCCTCTTGGCATCTCCCCCATCAGAATGCTCTAAGTGTGTTATTATCTGATTGGGATATTTATTAGTCTCATGCTCCATCGTCTTGTCATTGAGATAGTTGCTTGCATTTTGCTTATTAGTCCAAAATGCATAGCAGGAGCAACGCTGATTGACAGTATTAAGGCCAACTTAGGAGCTTGCAGACTAGACAAGCATGAAATTGCAATTGTGGAATGAAACTTTAGAAAGCAGGGGAAGACTAGCAGAGAGCTGGCTGACTTCTCTCAACCCCACACTATAATCATCAAGGTAATCTCAGTGTCCAAATGCATTTGTGATGAGTATGGTTGGGGTCAGTAGCACCCAGAACTCAGGCTAGTGATGGATGGAGTAGCAACTTGAGTCACATCCCTTTTATTTTCTTGATTATTTCCTTCTACTCTGCTAGTCAAGGTGGATGTTTATGAAATGGAGACCAGTAAAGGCTCTACTTTCATCTTCATCTTGGAATTACAGTATATACTGTGCTTGTATCTGAGAGAAATATCTGATCTGTTTTCAACCTACAGTATCCTGTACCACTAGTTCCTTTTAAGGACTTAATGTCCAAGTGGAGCACCAATGATGAAAATCTATGCTTTATACAGACTGTCATGAAATGTGTACTGGATATGCAGTTTTATATTTCAGAAATATTATACCAATGTTAGTATCAACCAGACATTCTGATTGGAGCCTTTCCAGGAGTGGTGATAATAGACAGTAACAGCACACTAACCACCACATTACCACACTGTCGGTCGCCTGCTTGAGACGAAAAAGATTGGTATGAGGAGAGGGCAGCTACCTACCAAAACCCACATTCAAATCCAGTCACAGTAGCATAAAGTTATATGGGATTTAACCGTAAAACCTGGATGTTAACAAAACTGCTATTTTAAAAAGGGATAAGTGAAAATAAGAGATAAGAGTAACATCAGATTTTACATAAATTTTCTTTTCATTTTTGTGAAGCTGCTTTGAGACAATGACCATTGTTATGCATGGTTTATTCTCCTTACCTTTTGGCTTCATAGTACCACTAAGAATTTAATCATTGGTTAAATAAACAAACAAAAAATAGTAATCTTTTGATTAATAAATAATGTTTTAATAGTTTTTTCAATTGATGTTGAGCTGTGATGAGGTCGTAGGCACGAGGGCACATCCTGAGTGCTTATACTGTATCCAGTAGTACAGCCCTCCCTCTCATGTGGTATTGCTTATAATATATAACAGGGAGTGCTGTTATAGAAATGAATGAATGATCAGGTTTTTGTGATGGCTAAGATGAAGAGTTATGTTATCACATAGAGGATGATTATTTTCCAGAAACAGCACGTTATTGTCAGTTGGAGGTAGATGCAGGTGCAGATCCTATTTATTACAATAAACATGGTGAATCAAGACAGACACTTACAAGATTTGTGACAGGAACTGGGAATACGATGTTCTGACATGCACAAACCAAAGACAAACTGAAAAGCTGTTATTTAAATACTAAGCTCTGTGAGACCACAAACTTCAGGTTCAGGTGCACAAACAAACTCAACATGTGCACAATATTACACACTTGCATGCAGTGAATGTGATTTGCAGTGGATGATACATAGGTGCTGTAGTCCAGTGTCTTTGGCACCGACATGGACAATTCAGTGTTTTGGTCCTGCTATTGTACATCATTTGAAGACTATTATGTTTTTATTTATTTTTTTTTTCATTTCTGTTATAGCAGGTATAAACAATCAATTCCTTATCAGCCTTTTTTACGATTTAGAAATTATTAAGATAGAAATGGAGTGTGTTGAGTTGCTAGGAAAGCATAAATCCCTTATACAAGGAGCATTAAAATCAAACCGGGACTTTGATTGCGCAGAATAGCAGAAACGAGAGTTATGAGAGTAAACACGAGAATAAATACTCCCTTTATTTTATAATCCCCTCCTACACTAATGCACTTATCCAAGCATTTCACTAGTGCTAAGGGCAAACGTTTTCTCAGTACACCGGAGGCATAATCAGACTGCCTGTTCATGTCTGAAACCCTGGCCTCCCAGAAACTCCTTTGATGGCCTGAACATGTGAAAATGGCTTGGATTGAAGTCAGGACTGTATATGGAATGTGGGAATGGCCAAGTTTCTGTAATGCTGTAGTGTTCAGTTGGTGTTCATGAATGATTATGTGTACAGTTCACAATAACTGCAGTGGGCTCAGCGGGGAACGTCTTTCGTGGACATACAGCCTTCTTTAAAATGTTTGCACCATTCAAATGGTTTACTGCAGTCAAGAGTCTCATCACTGTACTGTGCTTGAAGTCTTTTGTAAATCTCAATCAATTTTACACCTTCTTTAACAAAAAAATTTATCCCGAATCCCAGTTTGACTTGAACGCCCCGTGTACGGTACTTTCAGAAAACATAAAGTTAAATGGTTATCTCTGACTTTTCCAAATCATTGGTCCTGGAGTGTCCTTCCAAAAAGGCTAAACATAAACCTCCCATTACAGAAAACGTCACCATATCAATAGTTTCACAATTTTTCAATTTCTTTACATGTTCACTAAGTCCTGTAAGTTATCATTGTAGGTTATTAATAGATGAAATATATTAGAATGTGCATTAATATTGAAATTTCAGACCAAATATATTTGAGATTTTGAGGTTTCAGAATTAATAGTACTTAATCAATGCTGATAGGAAATTAATAATCATCTTCAATCCCACAGAATCTTTTTTACACCTGGACTGGTGTAACATGCGCTGTATGTGTGTTTTTTCCTTGAAGATACGGACTATATCACTGCAGAAGAAGCGCAGAAAGTGGAAAAGATGCTGTCGTTCCTGACCGAGGAGTCCAAGCAGGCTGCAGCCACAACAGCGGTGAGTAAACAGTTATCTACATCAGGATCCTTGAACAGCTACAAATACAGGCACCTGCTCAAGTAAGGAGAGATGTTTTACTATACATTGAATTCCGTTGACTTGGTCCATCTTGCTGCTTTTCTGCATGTACTGTACTATTTTGGTCGATTAACAATTGTAAGGAGTTTAACAATACGCTTTGCTCATGATTAAATTTGATTGCAGATACTGGCTTCACAGTTCTATTAGATTTGACTTATGAATTATAAAAAAATATGAATTAAATTAAATAAGAACTATAAAAGATTATGACCGAAAAGTCACATTTTTAAATAATAAACAATCAGAAACAGCATGCATTTCTGTCTTTATATGTCATGTTGTCTCCCCGTGCTTCCGCCTTTGCAATTGACTGTTTATTGATGAGGTCTATGGTCATAGTTTATTTTCTGGTTTATTTCTTCTTTTGTATTCATGTCACCTGTTTCTGGTAAATTGATTAGTGTCCTTATTTAAGCTCTGTGTGTTTTCTGGTTTATTGTCTTGTGTTGATTACTGGTTGAATTGGATGTTTGCCTCAAGAGACATTGAGTTTCAGTTTTGTTCTCACCTCTATGTTAATGCTAGGCTTAATGTTAAGTGCTATTTCCCAGTTTGGTGCATGCTTTTGTTCCATTTGTTGTTCTCAAATATACTGTCTGTCCAGAATTTTTTTTTTAAATAAGCAAAGGCTTAAGAGCCTTTGATTGGATGATTACTGCAGTGAATAATATGTTTCATCTGGCAACAATTCTTTTAACCCTAAATAATGCAGTGAGCAACTTCTGCTTGAAGCAGCATCCATGTCGGAAGACTGACTGACTGTTGACATAAATAATCAGATAAGATCCGTTCAGACTGGCAGCCCAAATCAGACATATTGTCGACCTGTCTGCTTTGGTTGTTGTGGTAACGGCTTCAAAGGCCACATGCATCATGATATTTCCATATATCACCATATATCTTCCTATTTCTTTACATTTCCTATAGCTTTGCCTGTTCTGTTGCATCCCCCGAAGTGCTATTAGACATTTTACTTTATCCTCTGTCCAGGGACTGTTATTCTCCATGTCCATACTGTGGTTACGCCAGCCACTCTTCCTGAAAACGCGGTTTATTTAGCCTCAGAAAATTCAAGGGTGCAGCTTTTACATACTTTCTGATAATAGCGCCAAGCGCTGTAAAAAAAGATCCTCAGCTACTTCCTAAAGCTTAGCAACTTGAACTTCTACAGAATTATAATTATCTTTTATCGCTCGTTTGCACCATAGATCCATGTCCCATACCACATGATCGTGCGTTCTAGAACTTCCGTGTCAGGTTGCGAGTGACTCAGTGCACAGTTTCAATTCCAATTTGAATGAGTAGAGCATCCAATCGTATTCTGATTTTAAAGCACCTCTGGACATGGTTCAGGTCAGACTTGAAAACAATATGACTTATTTTTACTGTTTAAACTACATGGAAACAATCTGATTCCAATCCGGATATGCCAAAATAATAAAATGATTCAGATATTGTTGTGCTTTTAATGCTTATGACCATTTTCTTCTATATTCTTTCTATATTATTTCTTATTAGTATGCCTCTCGGTAAATTAATCAATTTACACTATTAGGTGTTGTTATGTAAACTTTGTTTGCATTTGCCTTTTACTTCATGACACTATCAACAATTTCATGGTTTTATTCCTTTTTCAAAATAGCATATTACTTTAGCCCTATATAAATATCTAAAAATGGTGAGTAGCATGAGCTTAATTTTCCTTAATACGTTTCCTCACGGTTCTTTCAGGCCATTCGTATCAATGAATAACGAAACATCTTCACAATAATATAATCCAGTCTTATTGAAATTTTACTACTGAATGACTCAAAATAACCTGGGGGCCGAAAAATTTCGTAGACACAAGGGCTGCCGGACTTGAGTTTGATCTTCATTTCTTAAGACATTTTCTATAATGATCTGGACTTTTCTTGGAAATGTAGCTGTTTATAATTAATTTACATGGTTTTCGCCATTGGTCTTGTTAAATATGGTCTTTGGCTTGTTATTTCTTTGTTGTTTTTTGAACTGAAGGAACTCTTATCTCCTTCTAAATCTTATAGAACACAGCTTAAGCACTGATGCAATCCACAAATAAAGCCAAGCAGTTAAAGCAAACTCTTGATCATGAAAGGATATGATGTCCTGTGGTATGACTCGCAAACCCCCAAGGGTTTTAATTTGGACTGAACCTTGACTTGGCCTCACCCCCTTGAGACTCGGTCTTGGATTTGAGAGAGGTATTTTTGACTATGGCCAAGACAGTTTACATAACGTCAAGGAAGCATGATCCTACAGTGGTGGCCAAACGTATTAAGACAACATTTGTCCTGTATTATAGTTCTCCCAGTGCACAACACAGGTGCTTTCACTAATTAGTTTGAATCTAAATGGCTGAACAGTTGTTCTAAATACTGAACATCTAGTGAAAAACTGTCAATCAGGCAATGACAATGGTATCTTCTGGAGCCATGGCCTGGGTCATATCCAGACCTAAACCCAATAGAAAACTGTTGGACAATGATGAAGGATGGTGAAGGATGTAGTAGCAGCCAAGAAACCAAGAAAGAAAGAAGTCATGGGCATGTCTGGTACTGAATATTTATTGTTGTATATACAATTTTAATTGTACAAAATATATATATTTTTAAATGAGCATATCATTTTTGACGTTGAATTTCAGTTTTGTCTTAATACTATTGGCCACCACAGTAGATAAGGACCTAATATGCTTAATACGAAAAAGCACGCTACATCGAAAACCTGAAATGTTGCTTCAGATTGCATACAATGTCCACTTACTATTCCCTTTTTGCATCTTATTGCTTGTTTCTAAATAATTAACAAGTCATTAGTCATTATAATGCACTATAGACGGTTTAGTAAAAGCCATTAAAGTGTTTTTGAGGTTGGATTAAAGAGCTGCAGGAGCATCCTGTGGCTTAGCTTTAATGGACTGAGTGTGTATCCCATGTTGGGCCATGCACATTTGCTGCTCCCAGCTCTGAGAGAATACCGCAGAGTTAGACTGCAGAAAACAGAGCTGTCTGCAATATGAAATATGATCTCCGGTACCTTCCATTCCTAAGCAGGCCAAAGCAGTATCAGATTTTAGTGCTCTAAATGCATCCATGATTCAGCCAGAATCATCTCTTGCATTAGGAAGTCAGTCTGGTCTTTAATGTAGTACTCATGTGGTGATAGTTGCAGGGCCATTTCTCAAATTCCACATGACTGAGTTTCGGAGTATGAAGTTTACAGTGCGTTAGAGGACTGCTGCAAGTCTGGTCGGTGTCAAACCAGAGCCTGGGCTGCATCATAAGACAAGCACAAAATGTTCGTAATATATCAGTTGAGAGTTGAGGAGATAAAACGAAACTTGGATTGGCTTTGAGTTTGCATATAATTGGGTGTGCAGATGTTAACTGAGGCTAGAGAAATCTTTATAAATGACAAAAACTGGTAAAATCTACTCGTTTGAATTTTTCATTCAAAGAATGTTCATTATGCAAGTTTGTGGTTTTTGGTTTGAAAAGGAAGTTTCATAGGACATTTTTGTTCTCAGTAATGAAGAAAAAAATACCTTTGAGTTCTTACAGTCATGTGCATACACATATTGCACATACCACATAGATTTATACAAACAATTGCTTAAAATGCTCTAAATCTTAAATTGTAATATTTGTATCAATCCCCCTTTTTTGCATGGTTTACAATATTATTACAATATTGTTCTTAGATCCTAGTAAGCAGAGCGCAAAAAAAAAGGCTTTTTGTGCTATGGCATGACACTGTTTCAGCATGACAGCGTCCTTGTGCATAAAGAGAAGTCTCTAAAAATGCATAGTTTTACATGGTGTGGCTTACCCAGAGCCACAGACAATTTTGGGGGTAATTGGACAGCTGATTGCACACCAGGTGTCCTCGTCCAACAACAGTGTCTGATCTCACTAATGCCATTGTGGCTGAATGATAATGTTTAGTTGAAAACCCTTCCAGAAGAATGGAAGTTATTATAAAAGCAAAGGGAACTAAATCTAGATTGGGATGTTTAAAAAGCATGGGTTTTTACTGTCAATTGTCCACAAACTGTTGCCCATATAGTGCATTTCTAAAGTTTAAAAAGTGATATAAGAACACCTGTACTGATCAGCCACAAAACTATTTGATTATCGATTATATATTAGTAAACTGGTGACAGGATCATGGACACTCAAGGCATCATCTATGCATGTGGGGACCAAAGGCCAGCATGTTCTGTCTGATCGCACAGAAGTATAGCACAAATTGAAGAAAAACGTCAATGCTGGCTATGACACAAAGGTATCAGAACACCCAGTGCATCGCAGCCCGCCGCATATGGGGTTTAGCAGGCAAAGAGTCAAATGTTGTTGATCTGGCCTCCAAATTCCCCAGATCTCATTCCCATCAAGAATAAAATGTGCTGGAAAAAACGTTCTGATACATCAAAGACCCACCCTGCATCCCACATTATCCAAGGGCTCCGCTGTTAACATCCTGGTGCCAGACACCACAGCAGAGATCTTGTGGAGCCGTGCCCCAAAGGCCCAGAACTGCCCTGAAGCCACAAGGAGAACCTACACAATATTGGGCATAATGTTTTGTATGGCAGATCGGTGTATGCTTGTCTTTCATGACAGCCGTGGTCATAGTATCACCTTTTAAATAAAAAGAATAAGCATACCTTTGGGTGATATGTTTACATGTTTATGTTATATAATTTGCTGAATCACATCTAGCTGAAACACCCACCTAAATAAAACCTGAGGAAAATATGACAAGTAAACCATTTATTTTTCGCATGAAATAAAAACCAGTAAAACGTATTCTGTGTAACATCATTGCCAAATGGAATTCATCTCCTGTGCTACTTAATGCCATGAATAATTTACTTTTAATTGGAGGTGTAAGTGACTTGAATTTGTGATTGCAGCTTGAGTGACTCATCGAGAGTAAAGTGGAACTGGTAACATAATTTTTAGCGGTATATTGTCCTCAACCCTCTGATGATCTCATTTCTTTCCCACACTTGAAGTGGTTTTGAATCTTAATCATTTAAATGTCAGACGTACTTCTCCCGAAAAATGGCACTAATCGACATGTTTCACTAAAATTATTCATCTAAATAGGGGTGGAGCTATGGGAGGAAAATGCTTTATGATCATATTATGGTGTTTAGACTGATGTGTTTTAATTTAAAAAAATAAAGTATAAAATTTACAAAAAGAGAAATAGAATAATGAAGATGACCAACGTTCTGTAAATCTATAGAGCAATAGGTTGTCAAAGTAAGGAATAAAACACCTACAGTACTGTAGGGCATCAGTCTTGTTTTTCCAGCACATGCCACAGATACTCAATTGGACTGAGATCTCTAGAATTTGTTGGACGAGCGAACACCTTAAACTCATTGTCGTGTTCCTCAAACAATTTTTGCAGTGTCAGTTTGTATCATCCTGCTGAAAGTGTCCACTGCACTCATGGAATACTGTTTCCATAAAGGGGTGTATTCAGTCAGCAACAGTGCTTAGGTACTTGGTACATGTCAAAGTAAAATACACAAGATCGCCAGGACATAAAGTTACCCAGCTTAACATCAACCAGAACATCACACTGCGCTTGCCACCTAGTGTTTTTCATGGTGGTGTCTGTTTCCAGATAAGAGACGCACACGCACCCGGCCATCCAGAAAATGTGATCTGGTCTTCGTTTACACAGCTCCATACACAGCAAGCTGCAATGCACAGGTTTCTCGGTTGTCCTTCTTTGGACCACTTTTGATAGGTACTAACCCCTTCATACTAGAAACACTCTACTAGATCTTTCAGATCCAAGGCACCAATTTTGACAACTGACTATTTGGTCTAATACAGTACATCCCACTCATTGACAGGTGCCATTTCAACAAGTTAATTAATGTTATACCCCTCACCTCTCATTGGCCATGTTGTGGCTGATGAAGGTTATCATGTGCAAAGTTTGTGAAATGTTTTAAAATGTATTTATTATCCATTATCCATTAATCTATCTTTAGTTGTATATTATGGAATATTTTATGAAGTGTCATCAGACATAATTTCACTTAAGACCATTTCAGGTCCAGGCGTGTAATCCTAAACGGAAGTTAGGATTAAGTAAGTTCACTGTAGGTAAATAGCATGTCACGGTGAATACTTATGCAAGGCAATGTATTAAAAAAAAAAAACACACACACATATGAAAACAAGCCTCTCTTAGAAGTGTGTGAAATGTGCTGGCATTCTATGTGGTGAGTTGTAACAGCGAGACACACTTTGGGATTCTCACTCGGTGCAGACAGACTGAAGCTAATGGACGCTCTGCAAACGTGTTTATTAAATCATTACCGTTTTTGAAACCCTGCCCGCCTGATAGCTTGACATCTTGTTAACGGTGTGTGCGCGAGTGATTGAGTGTGTGTATATGTATGGAGGCTGCTCTTGTGTGTTTTTCCACCCTCCCTGACATTTGTTTACA
The DNA here is from genome assembly GCA_013621035.1 of Clarias magur. Classification (NCBI taxonomy): domain Eukaryota; kingdom Metazoa; phylum Chordata; class Actinopteri; order Siluriformes; family Clariidae; genus Clarias; species Clarias magur. The sequence goes on from QNUK01000174.1 coordinate 1,173,122, forward strand.
CGTTTATGCCAAGAACAACGGGCCTCTGATGCCCAGGCAACCGGGCGCTTTGTATGCCTTTTGTGCTCTCGTCTCTCATGCGGTCTTTGTGAGTGTAAGTTTGCGTTGTGCTTGGGCACCCAGTCTGTTCTACACAGGTCTCTTTACAGTGAAGCGAGGCACTCAAGTGGTGTCTGATTACCAGTAATTGTTCCAGTCTATCTCATTCATCGCATTTCTGCATTTATCTGCCCCTGAAATATTAGTTTGGAAGTGTTTTTGTCTGTGAATAAAAGAAGAAAAAAAAACCCTCTGAAAAAACATATAATAAAAAAAATATATATATAAGTGGAACAGGCATCCTGAAATGTGAAATAAAAAGGCTGAATCTTTTATCATAAATCAATATTTAATAACATTGAAAACATGATTGTGTACGACCCCCTCCTATAGCCTAGTTATTTCCTGTTTCCCGTTGCTATCAGCGCAGGTAAAGGTTTGGATCGAGTTTGCTTTTGATAAAAAAATTTTAAAAAACAGCTGAGTAAATGTAAACCTGTCAGACATGTTCCCTGATTTATAAACCGATCCTTCCACAGATGCTTTTTTTCTTCTTCTTTTAATATACATTTTTATTATACGATTATAGCTGTCTGCCTGTCAACTAAATCATTTAATAATTTAATCCGACGTCACCCTGAATAGTGGGTGTGTGATTATCCAAAGGCAGTGAAGGTTTATTTATAGCCGTAACGCTGTGAGAAAGTCTATTGATTGACTGACACATGTGCTCTGCTTTTACTCTGACGCAGCTGTGACGAACACGATGACCTTATTGCGCTGCTGCATGACGACCTTGTTCCAGTTGCATAACTCAAAAGCTTCCTGCTTCACATTTGATTCGATTTTTTAATTGTCGTGCGACGTCAGTTCACTTCATTCAACCTCATACAATTAAACATTATAAAAAAGAAAAAGTGAAATTCAAACACATTAAATAGCTATAACGAGAAACATGGACTTTCACACAAAAGGCAAACTGAAAATCTCAAAAAAAAAAAAAAACATGAAAATGTTCTACCTTGGTGAAAAATAGAAGTGTTATGTTCTTTCATTTTCTTCTTTTTTTTTGTCCTAGCTGTTTGTAGCATTTCTTGACATATTTCAGATGTCTTTTAAATGTGTTATAGTTTTATATGTTCCTCCTTAAGAGATTTTAGAGTTGAATTTTTACTTTTGACTCAAAATATGTCTTTACATATTTTTTTTTCATTCAAATATTCAGATATAACATTTAATATTGCAATTTACAGAATTATTTTTTTTTCTGAGTTGAAATAGTGGAATTGGTGTGTTTTGTAAAAACTAACCGCAGTACAGCTCGAGATAGGCTGGCACTTTTCAGCAGCATCTGAAGAGGGTAGAGTTCTCAGATGGCAGAAGGAAAGAAGCTTTTCTCGAAGCAGTTTGTATCTTCTGTATCTGTGACTTTTTCCAGATGGAAGATGCTACTATGACGTGTGCTAGTTAGGAGGGGTAGGAGGATATTTACAAGACTTTTTTTTTTTTATTCCTAGGCAATGCCGTGAAGCTTCATTGTACTGTGTTAAACAGTGTTCGGGTACGAGTGTTACTGCTCATTAACAGGCTACGTTCACATTACAAGCCACATTGTTCAATTCAGATTATTTGGTTAGATCTGGTTTGCATGTCATGACGGTTCATAATGACTCAGATCTGATCTGAAAAACATCAGATTTGTGTATTCAGACAGCGCTAAAAATCAAATCAGATCTATGTCACACTTCAGGTTGGTAATGTGAATGTAGCTTCAGACTTTGTTATTTAAACAGGATTTATGAAGCTTATGACTGCCTGGCTTTCCTCCTGCATTTTAAGCACTACACTATTGTTGTGAAGCAGCATCTACAGTAGGTATCTAAGAGGGTGAGTCAAAATCTATCCACAGACTGGCTGTACAAATTTTATTTAAATACATTTTGTAATGTGGGAATACAATTTTTTTATATATATATATATATATATATATACAGTACTGGGCAAAAGTCTTTTGTCCTTTCACTTTTTTTTTTTTTTTTACAATATGTGCAAACATATTTATCTTAGGACTTTATATAAAGTTATTACAGAAAATTAAAAATGTTGATTTCCAAACAAAAAAAATGAAAAATCAATGAATGAATAAAAAAATTATTAGGAAACATCTATAGTCCATATATTGCATTTTGCATGTTCTCTGCACAGTACTGTAGAGCTGATGAGCATTATTGAGAATTATCTGTGTATTTAAGCCATGCCCAAAATGTTCTGCAGAGCACCACACACAGCTCTTTTGGAGCCATATTTTTTATTACTGTAAAATTTGTGTTTGAATTTGTGTCTTATTTACACAATCTCACTCTGGCTGGTATAAGAGTATTTCAGAAACTGCTGATTTCCTGAAAGTTTTACACACATCAGCTTTTAGAGTTCACGCGGAATGGTTTGAAAAATAAAAGCACTGAGTGAGTAACAGTCTGTTGGGTAGAACCACATTACTGATAAGAGGGGTCAGATAAAAATCACCAGATTGTTTTGAGCTTCCAGGAGGGATATAGTAACTCATACTGTATGATCACTTCTTGGCACTGCATTGAGCTAAAAAGCATCTCAGCATGCACAAAACGTCAAGCATTGTGGTGGATGGACTACACCCACAGAAGACCAAATCAGACTCCACTCCTGTCAGCCAAGAAAGTCAGCCAAGAGTTTGTGCAGCTCCATTCACAGTCAAATCTTATGCAAGTGAACACTCCCTACTGTGTCTGGGTACAGATATACAACATACAACATACCGTCCAAATAAAAAGTGGTCTTAAGCATGGTATGGCAAAGGCAATCGTACATAAACACAGAAGAATCTATCTCCTCCATTATACCTGTGTGCACATCATACACCGATCTCTTCTTCTGAACTGCACGTTCATAGCTGATACAGTTTGAAGATTCCCAAATCTCAATAATATTAGGCATAGGGCCACGTTTGACTCTTTTTTTGTACTCTTATTGTCTTTCATGTTTATTACCGGCTTAAGCACTGGCTAGGTGCATATTGTCATCAGCAGTATCGGAAAGAATAAATACTCGAGTGTACTTGCGTATGGAGCAATATTACTAATGTCGAAGCTGGCCAGTATGGATGTGCGTAGGGCAGCAATCGTACCCAGACACGGTACAGCTCATTCGTGCCTAATGTGAAACCACCCTAAAAGTAGATAACACAATTTTTTTCAAAATATCAAAGTACAAATCATACCAAAGGACAGATTACATGGCGTTAAGTTTAGTAGGGGTGAAATACTTAAAATTTTAAAATTATGAATGCATCTGCCTATCTCGCTTTTAAGTATGTGATTGTGTAATAAATGTGCTCCATGTTAATTTTATTATAATACTGATTAGACCTCAACCCTCTAAGTAATTGCTCTTCATAAACAATAGATGATCATCCCAGCATCCAAATAACATTACACTAGCTTTTTCTCCCTAAACAAATTCCTGTTTAATCAGTGCGCTGTTGAAGCAAAAACAGTCTGATGGGATGGGGAAGTGGCGTTTAAAAGAAATGCTTTGAATTAATGTTCTGCTGGGAAGCTTTGCCCAATTACCTGATTTTTTTGTTCCAAGCACTTTGTCGCCCAAAGTAGAGCTGCGGTTATCTTCGAACAACGTATATGCTCCCTCCATTAAGCTTCAGCACACATGAAAGAGAGTCAATGTTGACATGTCTATACTTCTGAGTGGCCTTGAAATCTAATAGACTTTTTGATCAGAGACTTTTATTGAATGACTTGATAGAAATGCTGTGTAGAGTGAATTTTAAGGTGCTCCTGGAAATCATATCTAAAGGGAAGCACTCATTTGTACTTGGGTTGTATGGCCCCCTTGTTTAAGGTTGGGCTTTGTGAACGATTATATATCTCATTTTTTGGTAAATACAGTGTAGAGACAAAAGAAGTTAACAGACCACAAACCACAGAAAATTTCTGTCACGTACAGTATACAACCATACAAAGTATAATCTGTCGTGAAATGCTTATAGGACTGCCTATGACCTAAGTTAGAGTTAGAGAACAATTCAAATGAAATAGAATTTTCCAATAAAAATAATATAAGAGCTTAATCAAAATAGAAGGCTATAAATTATGCAGGATATGCAGTCTGGTGTCGTGTTTTACAAAGCGCAACGGCACAAAAAATAGCAGAAATTCAGGAAGCACATGATGTTTATAAGTTTAATTTCAGCTCACATGTTTTTTTTTTTGTTATTTTCTTTTTGGTTTGTAAATATGTTTTGCATGTACAGAACACTATACAAAAGTGATGAATGCAGTATAAATAATTTGTTTCTGAGCCTTGCTAGTTTATTTTGCTTTAGATATTTCATATCTCATTTGCTTGGATCCTCAGTGTTTTGGATGGCATCTCTCTCTGAAACGTTATCATCAAATGTGATACAAATGGTGTGTTATTTTCAGTCGTAGCTTGCCGAGGCATGGAGATTTGTTTGGAGGATTCATCATATGTTAAGTCTGCCTTCAAGATTCCTACTCTGTGGGAGCTGATTTCCAGCGTCATGATGTGCTCACGGCTGCGAAAAACCTCCAGAGCATTCTGAAATACCCCCCGGTCTGTGTCAACTAGGGCACATCACAGGAAAGGTCACTTATCTGATGTGCGCCAGAGCTCTGTAGAGATCTGAGAGTTGATGTTCTTCCTGCTGGGTGAAACCCTCGAGCAGCAGTGTGATTCCCCAGCTGGAGATACGGTGCCTTCCAGAATCACAGGAAAATGAAACCCGACTAAGGATTGCTGATGCAGCTATGCAATAGAGCTCACAGCTGGAGTAATGAAGCAGGACAGGCAAATGTATTAAACCGTGTTTAGAAAGGACACTTGGTAGCACTTTGGGCTGATGAATATGACCATTGGAATAACGGGGGGAAAAAACTAATAAAATAGTAAAAAAAAAAAAAATGTCGGAAAATCCAAATGGTTTGTGGCAGAGGATGGATTGTTGAAGAAAGAATGGATGGGTGGTTAAATGAAGGAAGAAATAAAGAAAGAAAGTAAGGTGGCTAGCTCAATGAATGGTTGATAAAGAAACAAAAACCCATGAACTAAAGAAAGAATGTTGGATGGATGTGGAAAAAAAGTGAAGGAGTGGATTGAGTGGATGAGGCAAAGAAAGAAATAATAGACAGAAAGATGAAAAGAAAGAAAGATGGATTAATGGATAGATAAATGTATGGAAGGTTAGTAAAAAAGTAATGAAAAATAAATAGACCAGAAAGTACAGAAGTACAAAATAAAAGAAAGGAAGATAATTGATCAGTGAATGGATGACAAAGAAAGATAAAAGGATAAACTGATGAAAAAAATAGCAGATGGCTGAATAAGAAAAAAGGATTTAAAGACATAAAGATTTTTGAACGAGACAAAGAAAAAGGAAATATGAATAGATGGATAGATAGATGGTTGAGAAAAAGAAAGAAGAATTTTCTTGAGTCATAAAGATTTTTTAAGTTATAAGAGATCTTTCAAAGACTGGTTGCCCCTACTCTACCCAAGTACAGTCGTGGCCAAAAGTTTTGAGAATTACGTAAATATTGGAAATTGGAAAGGTTGCTGCTTAGGTTTTTATAATAGCAATTTGCATATACTCCAGAATGTTATAAAGAGTGATCAGATGAATTGCATAGTCTTTCTTTGCCATGAAAATGAACTTAATCCAAAAAACTTTCCACTGCATTTCATTGCTGTCATTAAAGGACCTGCTGAGATCATTTCAGTAATCGTCTTGTTAACTCAGGTGAGAATGTTGACGAGCACAAGGCTGGAGATCATTATGTCAGGCTGATTGGGTCAGAATGGCAGACTTGACATGTTAAAAGGAGGGTGATGATTGAAATCATTGTTCTTTCATTGTTCACCATGGTGACCTGCAAAGAAACGCGTGCAGCCATCATTGTGTTGCATAAAAATGGCTTCACAGGCAAGGATATTGTGGCTACTAAGATTGCACCTAAATCAACAATTTATAGGATCATCAAGAACTTCAAGGAAAGATGTTCAATTCTTGTTAAGAAGGCTTCAGAGCGTCCAAGAAAGTCCAGCAAACGCCAGGATCATCTCCTAAAGAGGATTCAGCTGCGGGATCGGAGTGCCACCAGTGCATAGCTTACTCAGGAATGGCAGCAGGCATGTGTGAGCGCATCTGCACGCACAGTGAGGCGAAGACCTTTGGACGATGGCCTGGTGTCAAGAAGGACAGCAAAGAAGCCACTTCTCTCGAAAAAAAAACATCAGGGACAGATTGATCTTCTGCAAAAAGTATGGCGAATGGACTGCTGAGGTCTGGGGCAAAGTCATATTCTCGGATGAAGCCTCTTTCCGATTGTTTGGGGCATCTGGAAAAAGGCTTGTCCGGAGAAGAAAAGGTGAGCGCTACCATCAGTCCTGTGTCATGCCAACAGTAAAGCATCCTGAGACCATTCATGTGTGGGGTTGCATCTCATCCAAGTAAGTGGGCTCACTCACAATTTTGCCCCAAAACAAAGCCATAAATAAAGAATGGTACCAAAACACCCCCCAACAGCAACTTCTTCCAACAATCCAACAACAGTTTGGTGAAGAACAATGCATTTTCCAGCATTTTGGGTCCATGGCCTGGAAACTCCCCAGATCTTAATCCCATTGAGAACTTGTGGTCAATCCTCAAGAGGCGGGTGGACAAACAAAAACCCACTAATTCTGACAAACTCCAAGAAGTGATTATGAAAGAATGGGTTGCTATCAGTCAGGATTTGGCCCAGAAGTTGATTGAGAGCAGCCAAGTCGAATTGCAGAGGTCCTGAAAAAGAAGGGCCAACACTGCAAATACTGACTCTTTGCCTAAATGTCATGTAATTGTCGATAAAAGCCTTTGAAACGTATGAAGTGCTTGTAATTCTATTTCAGTACATCACAGAAACAACTGAAACAAAGATCTAAAAGCAGTTTAGCAGCATACTTTGTGAAAACTAATATTGTGTTAGACACAACTAATATGTTTCATTCTCAAAACTTTTGGCCACGACTGTACATGAGGTTTCCTGACACCTGAGTGCTACCATTACTGCCATTACTACCAATAGAGTGTGCAGTCATGCTCCGCATGTCCAGTCCTCATGCTACTCCAATGTTTCGGTCGAATGCAACGTTGTTTTCCGCCGCATACGACGCTGTCTACTGTTACATTCGGTGAGACAATCACATTACGATGTAAAGGCCGATGATGACGCTGCCTACCGTTACCATCAATTAGCTACGCCTTTGACATGCCTATTGTATGACACAAAAACTGTTAAAAGCAAGGATGGGTTTTGAAATGATTATATGACGGTTACAAAAAAAACAAAACAAGACAAAATGTATGTTTTCAAGGAAATAAATATAATTTCAATAAATTGTTTAATGTCTGATGGTCTAACAGACATTATCTAACTTACGCCTCACTGCTTTTTTTAATTGTTTTTTTTTTTTTAGTTTTTAAGGATAATAAAGTTTTGTCCCAATTTGCAAGGATGCGAGGCCAACCTCAGTAGATCTATTGGAGACTAGCAGGGATCGCGAAGTGCCTCTGTGCAGTTGGCAGTGAAGACTGATTTAACGGGAGTGCATTCTGGTAAAGAACTAAATGAAAAACTGCAGCAGCTTTCAGATGTTTAGCTGCGTGTGTAAGGGAAGTGGAACTGGTTGGTCCTTTATGCTCCACAGGATTGCAGGAGATCTGTATTCTTTAGGATCCTCAGATTTACATGACACACAGCACTGTGATTCCATTACATTTGCATTCTGTGGAAACAAAATAATGAATCTTAAAAATATCTATGTGAACTTGTGTGAAGCTGGGTTTTACCACTGTGCTTGCTTTCATTTGAAATTTGCGAACCTACACCCTGCATTTGCAATTCAATCTTTCTGCGGAGCCCCCCTGACTTCTGTTTCGTTCTCTAACAAGAAAAACAATTCACAATTCAATTGTACTGCTCCGCCTCTTCCCCCGGCTTTCCATTGCAGGATCTTCTGGTTTATTTCTGAGACCTTGTAAACTAATCCGCTGTTAAAGACAGGACTTCAAATTTACAGTACCTCCACATTTGCATTGCTGAAACTGTAGTGTTATTTTTCATTCTAATTTCTTTTACTTGCTGGACAATGACCTTGTGCTGTGTTTAAAGAAAAAAAGCTGAATGCAACTGAAACACGTTCGGAAATTGCGAGTTCAGATCTTGATGATGCCACACTAATCGGTGACCGGGAGTCTTAGAAAGCAAATTCGTCCTCCCTGTCTCATATCAGTCGTTGCGATGTTAGCAAATCATGGGTTTCTGTGAGCTCTTGCAGACGGAATTGATGGATAGTGCTTTCCTTCAAGTTTATTATGCCTCCCCTTACAGTAAATGAGCAGCAGATTGACACAACGTGGTGACTGACTTCCTGCACCTTGGAGAAGGCATGTGATGGCCTTCTAAATTAGGGAGAAAAAAAAAAAAAAGAAATTGAAAAATTAAGGAAGAATTGCTAAGGAATGGAGGAAATGGAGGAAACAAAGTAAGCAATTAAAACTAAGGGGGAAAACAATTAAGCAAATAAACTAAGGAAGGGAGTAAGGAAATTGGTAAGGAAGAGGAAGGAAAAAAGGAAGGAAGGAAATAGGGAAAGGAGTGTGGCATGCGAGGGGAAAAAACACTAATGAGGAAAGGAACAAAGAAAGTAAAGTAAAAGGGAAACATAGATAGGGAGGAAGGAACATAGAAAGGAAGGAGAGAAATAAAGGGAGGAAACAATGGATGAAGGAAGGATGGAAAGAAAGAATGGTATGAATACAAAATAAATAAGTAAACAGAAACAAACAAGGACATAGTGGAGGAGAAGAAGAATATTAATTAAGGAAAGAAGAAGTGGAGATTCATGTCAGGAAATAGCAAAAACAACAGTAAGGACGGAAGAGTTCATTTTAAAACTTGAAAACCTGAAGCTGTAATGTCACATATCGTTTTACTTTTATTAGCCTAATGAAAGAAAGAAAGAAAGAACGAAAGAAAGATTGATTGATTAATTGATTGAAAAATGGGGAAAATAAGACAATGGATAAAAAACAAAGGAAAGAAAGAAGTCATTGTAGATGTATAGATAAGTCAAAGAAAGAAAGAATAGATAGATTAGTGGAAGCAAGGGTAGTAAAGGAAACAAAAACAGAAAGAAACAAACAAACTGGGTGGCTGGATTGATGGATGGATAAGAAAAAAGGAAAAAAGATTGAATTGAAAAAATGATGGATGAATGGCAGTGGAAATAACAAAAAAAAAGAATAAAATTTATGAAACGAGTTTAATTGTACACTTGAATTGTTTTAATCAGTACTGTATATTGCATTCCTGAAGATTCATTATTTTTATGAATCTAATGTAAGATAATGTATTTAAAAAAAATACTTGAAGCCAAATCATTATGACTCCTGAATTATGTTAGAGGAGACACTCTAGTGGTTGTCCGTGCTTAACCTGATTTTGTTCAGCTCCAAAAAAAGCGAATCAGGTGTTGAGAATTAATGAGCTTTATATTCTCAGTAATATGGCTTGAAATAGTGCTTATTGTTTGCACTGTAGTTCATACATTGCAGCGTAGTTGCAGACAGAGGGTCAGTGTGTCCCCTAACAAGTCTCTAGATAATCAGTTCTGCAGCTTTTCCACATATTGAATGACAGGCTGTTGTTGATGCCCTATTCTTCAAGGAATTCCACCTCCTTCCTTGTCTTATTATTGACAGTGATCCATCCCATGACTCGGCTGTCATCAGTGTCGTTAATGAAATGTCATGCTTGATGGAACAGTTGTGGTACCATAGCATGGAGGTCATGTGTGACGTTAAAAATCCCAAAAAAAATTTTCAGCACTTCAAAATCAATCTGATGCATCACCGAAGAGAAGAAGCACACACACAAGCACACACACATAAAAAAAAAACAGCAATTAATAAATAACAACTTTACTGATTGGGACTTTATCTTTGATGCTGTCATTGGGTTTATTTTTGGCTGCCAAGCCCTTTGATTTATCAGTTCTTGGTTGCCTTCGAAACTCTACTTTGTAAACTTCAATATCTGTTTAGCACACATTCACTTTCATCATTTTCGCTGAGTCACCATATTAATCAAACGAATCTGCATGACAAATGCATTTTCTTTACTGTCTCATCATTTACTATCAATCAGTTTGGCAGATGGTGTCTCATATTTATATTAGGCTTTGCTTGATGGGAATTCACTACCGCACTGCAGAGACTAAGCTGCTGAGATTGATCTTTTCAATGGCCACTTCGTTAGAGCAGAACAGCTTTCAGGGTGTGTGTCATGAGGTCAACCAGAAGTCACAGTGCAATTTTTCCATATTGAGTACACTTAATGGGTGGCCTGCACACTGCTCTGACCTTAACCCCACACTTGTTTCTGACCGCAACCACACCACTTGGTTGAACTGGAATAAGTGTGCACCAAGTCCCCTCGTCCCACATGAGTGCCCGACTGCACTAATCCTCTTGAGGCTTAAAAGACACAAATTCCAAATTCAAATTTTATTTGTCACAATACACAATCATACACAGTATGGTATACAGTGAAATTCTTATACGATTATCTGTGACCTAAAATAGGAAGATTTGACTACAATCAAAATATTGCACTAGAGAATACAATTAAAGATAGATTTTTGAATAAAAAAAAATACAAAAAAGTTACATTTTGTAACATTTATAAAAATAAATATGTTACAAAATAAAATAGAAAAGTTATAAAATAAAATTGTATGAAAATGGAAATATTTAAATTACAAATGAACAGAATGTAAAAGTGTAAACTATGTCAAAAAATATAAAAATAAAAAGTATAGAAGTGTAAAATGGTGTGTTGGTATGACAGTAGCAGTATGATTGAAACATGGTGTTTGAAATATGTCAGCAGCGTTGCTGTTGTCTATGTCCCGAAGTGCAAGTTAGTCCTCATTTTATGTTCACACGAGCATTGTGCAAAGAAGAAACAAACAAGAGTGCAAATCCCCAAAGGCATGTGAAAAGCCTTAGCAGACAGTATTGCAGCTGCAAAGGTAGACTAAACCTGGATTGAGATGCATAACTGATATGAGACTATATCAGTTAAGGTGCTTGCAGAAATGAAGTTCTCTCACATGGTGCAGTTTCTTTGCACACGCTATAACAGTTTCATGCATTGCTGTTAGGGTGGATGCAATTCATGGCACAAAGAGATCTTTTAAACGTTTCTCACTGATATTGCTCTCAACACATGGAGCACATTTTTGCTCTCAAAAAATTTTAAACAAGTTATTTTTTTTTTTATTATTTCAGGTTACTTGCATTGTAGAAATGTCTGCAAAGTGGTTTGTAGTCTGCCTTATGTCACATAGTGTCATGTGGTCTTGGATGATGGAGTTAGAATGTAAAAGAAAAAAATTTAAAAGCACCACACTAGGACAGCATCTATATCAATGCGTCCTTATTGGCATGTAACATTAAAATTTGACTTTGTTCTTTTCTCACTTGTTTCTAAATGACAGTGTATAAACTGTGAATGTGAGGTTGGTCAAGGTTGCCTCGGCTAAAATGCATTTTGAATGAACCTTTCCTCTATAACCTTGACACAAGATCCCTTTGCACACTTAGAGAAAACAAGCGAAGAGAGAAAGAATGTGAAGAAAGTGAAGGAGATTTAGAATGGACTTGTATTTCCCTCTACCCTGAGCCAACCACCAAATAGAAACTCTATCAGTCCCTGAGGAAGCCATTTGACTTTGAGACGAGAAGGACACATGGAAGAGTTGATACGAGCACAAATAGCTCTAGTCAGTTTAGAGTATCCCAAAGAAAAGTTAGCATGCAATTGATAACCTTGCCGACTTTGGCAATAGTGCAACCTAAGATGAATCCACTTCCAAAGATGCAATTTTCTCAGTACTGAAGTACAAAGTCCTCATGAACCATTGTATTCTTCTTTTTTATTAACTCTGCGGGTCATGCTGGGGGAAACAATAGACAAAGCTAAATTGAAGTTCTCTTTGTTTTATGTAGAACAAATCTGTCGATGCATTTTACAAACAAGATGAAAAATTACCAATCCTAGGAATTAAGAGGATTACAGTACACCTTTTGTAGTTTAGATTCTGTAAAATAAATTTCAGCAGGCTTTTTGGGAAAGAAAGTGGAGCTTATTTAATGTAGATAGGAGTGGTACTTGATCAGCACAGAACCAGACTTACAGATCATCAGCTGTTTGCTGATGTATTGCCACACAGACTTGAATACCTTTTTAAAGATATTTAAAAATTTATATACAGTGGGTATAGAAGAGAATCACCACCTTAAAAAAAAACACATTTTATTGTTTTGCAGTCAGAAATGAAGACAGTTTTTACTTAGTGTAACTTCCAAGTGAAAGATATAACACCAACATGTGAGATGAAAAAAACTGAAAAAAAGAATTAATCTCTCATTTGGAAAAGTATCAGCCCCCGTCTAAAAATTACTTGTAAACTCAATTAGCTGAAGCTAATTACCTTATTGATGACACAAAAACATTTGACTTTCAACTGTGATCAGCTTTGGTCATTTTGATGTATCAAAAGCTTTTCTGTCCCTGCCAGTGTGACTGAAGCAAACAATCAGCTATGGGTGGCAAGGCACCATCAAAAGATCTTGGGGAAGATCTGTACCAGACACAAATAAGGAGATGGACACACACAAAAAAGGTTTTATCACTACCTGGAAGCACAATAAAGTATATCATTATGAAGTGAAAGGTATTTGGTACTCTCCCTGTATCAGGACGTTAACCCCTGGACTTACTGGATAAAAAAAGCCAGGAGGAAACTGGTCAGAGAGGCTACCAAGAGGCCTACAGCAACTCTGAACAGCTGCAGGAATTTATGACAAAGAGTAGTCATTGTGTGCATGTGACAACAATATCTCTATAAATTCTCTATAAATTTGGCTTGTATCAAATTCATCAATGTAATAATTCTTTTTCTCATCTCTGCAAGCAATGATTGGAGCGCTTGTCAGGATAGAAGGAAAATGGATGGGTCAAAATATCATCATATTCTTGAGGAAAATCTGCTGCTCTCTGCCAGAAATTTGACCACAGTCTTTGAAGGAGAAAAAGTGTATCCTAGTCAGAGTCCAGACTTAAAACCCATTTAAAATCTATAGAAAGACTACAGTCAATCTACAGTCCACAAATAATCACCATAAAATGTAACTCAGTTCTTCAGTTTTAAGTGGGCAAATATTGCAATGTCTAGATGTGCAATGCTTTGTGTGCCATTGAGAAGGTGATTTTTTTCACCTAATATGGTCTACAAGTGATTTTAAGAGGGGGGTGATCCTTTACCATATCAGTGATTCTGCTTTTTTTTTTTTTTTTCAAATTCTGACATGTTGGTGTTGTATCTTTCACTTGGATGTTAAAGGTATGGGTAAATACAGCTGGATAAAATATGGGGTGATGGTTTTCTATATTCACTTTAAAGTGAATGAAATTAGTTTTGCGACTTGCTAGTCTTATCTTCTGACAATATTCATTAACTTAACCACTAGCCACAACCTTGAAATGAAACCACACCTCTAAAAGCTTTCTGCAGGGGCCAAGGACTAAAGGACAGACTGAAATGCTTTTTCCTTCCTGTTTTTTCATTTCATCGTTGTTGAAGCTCAGTCAACCTCAGTCAGACTGTAACTTATGATACTAACTACTAACGTTTAAGCTTTTAATAATATGACGTTCAAAACTTAGTGCAGCAACATGACCAGCAAGAGCACTTGGCATTTCCTAAATGTGCAATCTATCATTTTTAGAGCAGACTGCTTCCTGTGGGGAATTTTAAGTTGTGATAAAACTATTGATAAGACTTCTACTTCTCTCAAACTGTGATTAAAGAAAATACCACTGGGCACAAAAAGAACGAAGTGACTAGCTATTTCATATTAGGAAGTAAATGTGTAGATTAGAATATTAGAAATATTTTCAATTTATATATAAGCTTCATTGCAAGTTATGCATTGACATAATCAACACCTGATGCTTCTCTGTTTCTAAATACAGTGCAGGATCTGCATAATCCTGGCCCCAACCACAGTACCACAGGGTGAGGTATTCAACCCCAAAAAAGTGTAACAACTGGTGGTAGGATCATACTTAGAGGCTGTTTTCCTGCCAGTGGAAATGATACACTGCACATACTGTAGGTGAAGGAATAATAAAGAAGGATGACCGCCTCAGAATTCCATAGCAGAATTCTTTAAATCATCAGCTAGACAGTGGGGAAAAATTTAGGGTTCTAACAGGACAAGAAACCCAAACACACATCAGAGATGGATGTAGAATGGATAAAGCAGGGTAACTTTAAGCACTGGAGTGTCATTCTCCTACAAGTGGTGCTTAATAGTCATAAAACTACCATTTTTGGCAAAAAAGATTCTTCAAATATTCACAAAGTGTGCCAAGAAAATATCCCCCACACAATTACACCACCATCACCAACAGTCTGAACTGTTGATACAAGGCAGGCTGAATCCATGCTTTCATGTTGTTGATGCCAAATTCTTGCACTACTTTCCAAATGTCACAGCAGAAACTGAGACTCATTAGACCAGGCAACATTTTTCTAATCTTCTATTGTCCAATTTTCATGGGCCCATGCGAACTGTAGCCTCATTTCTTAGCTGACAGGAGTGGCACTTGATGTGGTCTTCTGCTACTGTAGTCCAACTGCTTCGCTTTGACGATGCTCTACGGCATACCTTGGTGGTAACAAGATGTCATTTGAGTTATTGTTTTCTTTTAATCAGCCCAAACCAGTCTGGCCGTTCTCATCTGGCCTCTGGCAAATATTTATTCAAAAATAATTTAATACCATTTTTAGTACATGCTACATAGTTTCAGACAATTGTAACACAACATATCATTATATTTTACCTATTTCCAGGGAGGAAAACTAGTATTATTTAACAAAAATCAACATATCTTTACCCATATGAATACACATGGGCCAGAAAAATGTAAATGGGTCACACCATCTTTAGGGTACTTATGAAATCATACCATTAATATAGTCACTGAACTATATTACAAACTCCACCTTTAGTATTCATGCAAAAGTCTGCTTAACCAAGCATATCTTGTACAGCGCGCATTTTAAGAGTTATTTTACAATATCACAGTCCTGCATGAGTATAGCCTTATATAACGAACTCAAAAGAAAAGCATACCAGCTGCTGTGAGCATCCCACTCCACCTTGATGCAATGTAGGCTTTAGATCTCCTCAGAGAATCAGAGGATCTTTACCTGCTTGAGGCGACACAAGCTGTCCTGACCCGCTGTCCTTTTCTACACCATTTCACTATTCATATTCTCAAACATTTTCAGCCATCCATCAAAAAAATGAAAATAGAGCCTTGTTGCTTGGGTTGGTGTGCTGAAGATCTTTGGCTGTGATCAGATTTTTGAGTGCTTTCTTTTGTCCTTTTATTACAGAACAGCTATTGATAGCTTCAATAACAAATCCAGTGGGTTCTTTATGTCATTGTCAATAAACTCTATTCTGTAAAGCAAATGCTGTATAAGCTGTAAGTGCATATTTTCAGCAGTGTGATGCCGGTTTGTTATCTCATACCACAGCATTGATAAATTCTCAATACTGATGGTGATCAGTTTTTTATAACAGCAGTCCTTACAATAGTGCCAGCTTCAAAGGTTTATGATGATGCACTTGTCCTAATTGGTTATTGGGTCTGTAGAAAAGCTTATGCAGGAGCTTGTATGGTGAGTGCTCTAGGCAAATGGATTTTTTAAAAGTGTGTAATTGTTAATATATTGACGTTCTCTGTGAGGCAATCTTCTTTGGAAGGTAGCTGTTCTTTACAGAAGTAAAGCTGTAACATGTGTTCTACGGGCCAATACATATCTTTCCATGCCTGGTGGAGCTAACTAACCGCGGCAGGCAGAGTTATGTAATTACTGTCAGTGATTACCGAAAGCAGTTTTAAATTATTACCAGTGCTACTGTATGTAGCCAAAAGGTTAGGAAAATTAAGCATATAGGTTTGCTAGTCTTGTAAGTTTCTATTTGTCTATACATATTTCACTTTAGAAAGCTCAGCTAACTAATAGTTCCAGGGAAGAATCCCTAATAGAGAAAAAATAAGCTAGTACACTATTTAGGGTGTACAAGCTCTTGTTCTGTACACCAAGTAGTGCCCTTGTACAAGGGTTAAGGATTATTGGAACACGTGAAGCGGATTTATATATTTAGTTAAACACCCCAGTGCTATTTTATTCTATACCAGCACTCATGGAATGTTTCTCAACCAATCGGATTACTTGGTCGGTACAAATTGTTGTATATATATTTTATCTTATTTACTTCAAAAGAATATAGTGATAGATAATAAAAATTTAGCAAATTTATATAACACATTGTTAAACTGTGAACTGGTATGATGTGTCGTTTATTTCCTACAAATTTAATCATTCTTGTGATGCAAGAGATATAAAAATGTTATGCTTTTGTACTGTTCTCTTTTCTTTTGTTTTTTTTTCCACCCCATTCTCATTGTCCCTCTGATAGCATGACCTGGAGTGTTTTATTCCTTTTGCTTCTTCTCAGCTGCTATAGTTAATCTATACATACAGTAATGATATGGAGAGGCGGTGGTGTTAATGCTGAGGATCGATTAAAAGCACAGGACTATAATCTGGAACAACATTAATGGTAGAGAGTGATGATCCATCCAGGTCGTAGTTAATGCCTATGCTAATGGTCACCTGTGTGCTCTTAGAACAATGGTGCAGACTGTTTGAATATATTTAGCCTTTGTCTGTATTATGAGTTGTAAGCAATACTTCTGCCAGGAATGCTAATATGCTGTGAACAGTAAATTAAACCTAGATGAGAACCGTTATCATGATCTAATTTGCATAATGTTAAGTGGCCCAGGCTAGCATTTATCTATGGCAATATTAGCATTTTTAATTCAAGTACACCTCGCACATCTGATTTTCGTCTCTTTTCCCCACTCTTCGCAGCCCACCAGTGAAGACGACCTGTGTCCCATCTGCTATGCACACTCCATATCTGCCATCTTCAAGCCCTGCTCTCATAAATCCTGCAAGTGAGTTATCAACCATTTCTAACATTAGTTTATTTATTTACTTACTTACTTATTTACGTACTTACATAAGCCAGTCCCTGCCTCTGATTGATCTAGGCTTATCCGAATCCATTTAAGAGATTAACATAATTAACACTAAGTAGCCAAATGCCTCTTTTGCAGTTGCTCACTATTTAACTGCCTGGCAGGTTTTAAAACTGGATTTATAGTCTCATAGTCAGCTCGATATTTCATTCAGTCTGGGTAAGGCATATAATATACTTTTTTATTATTTTTTATTTTTTCATATTTCCTATAAATCCTGTTGTGGTCAGCTTTCTGAAATATGAAAATGAATAAAAGATTCAAAAGTATTAGTCAGTGCTCTGGGAGAAAACAACACAAAATTTTATCATATTTTTTCCTTAGTTGACATTAAGTAATATTTAGGTTTCATAGATATTCCTTCATTAGAAGTAACATGGTAGAATTAAGTGTATTAAGATACACCGATTAGCCGCAGCATTAACACCACCACCACCAGGTGAATTGAATAACATGGATCAATTATATACCAGTAACCCGGTGACAGGATCGTGGGCATCCAAGATTAATTTTTGACTTTGGGGACCAAAGGCCAGACCATCTTGTCTGATCGCACAGAAAAGCCAGTGTAGCAAAAACTACTGAAAAATGTTTATGCTGGCTAGGTAAAGGTATCAGAACACAGCACATCACAGCCTGGTCTGTATGAAGCTTGGCAGGCAAAGAGAGTGCTGATCTACTGTAGCCTCCAAATTCCCCAGATCTTAATCAAACTAAGCATCCATGAAATGTGCTAGACAAACGAGTCCAATCCATGGATGCCCCACCACCCAACTCACAGCACTCAAAGTATATGTCACTAGTGTCCCAGATCCAGACACAACAGCACACCCACAAAGGCCCTGTGGAGCCACACCCTGAGGAGACAGAGCAGCCTCCACAAAATTGGGCAAAATTATTTGCATTTTAATGCTATGGCTGATCGGTGTATGTTCATTGTCATTACCTGCACCAGGAGCACTAAGCACTCCTTCAGTCAGGAATTATATGATGAATGGTCCAGATATAGAATCTAGGTATAATATGGTATATAATATGTATAAATAGGTATAATATGATCTAGATGACAACAGATGTTCCTTCATTAACACAGTGTCTTCATTATTCTCTGTAGCCCATGACCCCAAATGCTCTTCATATTCATATATACACTGCCTGGCAAAAACAGTGCTGTTTGGGTTTAAATAAGCAAATGCTTTAGAGCCTTCAGTTGGATAATTACAATATTGCAGTGATTAATATTTTTAGCTGCCAACAATTCTTTAACCATAACAGATGCAGTGAGTAACTCATTTGTTAAATATGCATGTCAAAAGATGTATCCCTTGGCCATGGGAAAAAAAAGGTTAATGTGTTTTGGAAGGGTCTAATTATTGGCCTGCTTTAAGCAAAAAAAAAAAAAAACTAAGGAGACTACAGAAAAATGCATGAATGATCTCAGGATTAGAGATCAGTGAAATGCTTGGTGAAGTTGCATCATAAAAAATAGACAGTAGACATCAGAGCTATTTTAATAGTGAAAGTAGGAGCGTTTCCACACACTTACAATGTGATTAGAACAGGATTGAGACTAAACAGCTGTGTGGCCATTATAAAAATAAAAACGCTTATTAGTAAGACTATTCCAGAATGATTGGCATGTTATCCATGGGTTGCTTCATTTTTGTTCAGGTCTAGGCTCAGCAATGTTATGTGGCAATAAAATAAAGTCAGCTGATGACCTGAATGTATTGACTGGGAGGTGAGTCATAGCTTCATAGCATCAAATTTTCATGTAGATTAAGTTAATAACTTTTACATTTAAGCATTATTTGGCAGACACTCCTATCCAGAGCGATTTACAAAAGTGCTATGAGGTTTCCGTCATTGGATAAATTCTTACACTGGGTTATTAGGTTACTAACTAACAATAAGATTTAAGTTAGTTATTTGTATAGATACAGTAGTATGAGAGCAGCTTCATAGAAATATACATAAATGTGATGCATAAACATTCCTATGTGTAAGTCTCAAGTCCATTAGGTCAGTAGATTCTTTTTTTTTTTGCTTTTATTCTTTACATGATACATGCTGGTTGTTCCCATGCTTGGTGTTATACAGGTGTTATATGCTACAGTATAATTAGCTATATTTGGGTGAAGCGGCTCTGGAGTAGCACGATGTCACATTTACAAACCTATACTGTACATTATAGGAAACTTTCAAGCCTTCACTTACAGTCATCAATAAACGAAATTTTTAGAATGAAAGTGACATGATGCCTTTCCAGCATCATGGCCTTCTAAACTGACCATAAAAATAGCAACTAAATGTAAACACACCACAAAATAAGTGTCAGATAATTCCTAAATTGCTTTCATCTACTGTACATATATCTGCTGGTCTCCTTTGGTGGTTGTGGTTTCGATTTAAATGGCTTTAACTGTGAATCATCCTTGCATCTAATATTTCAACCAAATGTGTTTGGCAGTCTGAGATGAAATTCATTGAGCAACAGTTGCAATGTATATTTACTAAAAAGAATAAGTACATTGAATCTCATAGCCACAAATATAAGGTTGTAGGAACAGCCAAATCACAGCATCATTATGATACCTGGTGCATCATTTTCCCACCATATTCTCTCTAGAGGCACATAGCTTTAAAATAGTGTCACTTTTTAATGTCCCATATTTAATGAAGTAGCAGAGGCAGCAAAAGTGTCAAAATGGATTCATCTGTTGTGGCCTTGCTTTAATTGATCCAAGATTTTATTCTATTTGTAGTAGCTACAGTGCACTTTTGTCATTCTCAGCAAGGTGTGTGTTGTAAAACGCTGCTAGAGCATGACTCAGCACCCTCGAATATAACGACCAGTCGTCACTGATAACCTGCTTGCCTTCTGTCTCTCTCTCTCTCTTTTCTCTCTCTCTCTCTCTCTCTCTCTCTCTCTCTCTTTCCCTCCATCCCTCCTGCCCTCTTTCTTTTTTTTTCCAATTTCAGAGCCTGCATCAATCAACATTTGATGAATAATAAGGACTGTTTCTTCTGCAAGGCCACGATCACTGGAGTGGAAGATTACAGCAAACCTGCTGGCTCTTAGCATGCCCTTTAGATGCACACACACACACAGACACGCACACAGACACGCACACAGACACGCACACAGACACGCACACAGACACGCACACAGACACGCACACAGACACAAGCATGCATGAACATATGCACACTGAAAATCAGCATCCCTTACCTCTCCAAAGACTGTTCATGAACACAAACTTATACGTACATGCTGGAAAACTAAAAAGAATAGTAACGCACTCAGCATATCATTTATTAACACTGGACTGTGACTTTAAGACACAGCACACTCACCATGGCACTTTTTCAGCTCGTGCCAGCTGGTAGAGGTCTGGCTCTTAATCATAAAGCATGGCCGGCTGACAGAGGGGTGAATGGTGAGAGTCATTTTATAATCTGCTTCATCCTTTTTCCCCCCTCTGGTCACCACTGGCAACCGCATTACGTCCGCCTCCATAGGCCATAGATATTGATCAGGACCAATGCAGGTGCTCGCCAGCGTCCCTCACAAGATCACTGTCTGATCTCGATAACATTTTTATATTGGAAAAGTGACAGCCATATTTGAGGTGGCATTCATTTCCATGACAGGTTCTAGAAAAATGTGTGTCCATGGTTGACCAGATCATAACAGCTTTATTAACCTTTTTGTTAAGCATTAAATGAAAATGTTTTTTTTAGTAGCTCATTTTTTGTTCACTATATCACTATAGCATGTGTTAATTATAATGGACAGTAATTTCTGCACATTTTTAGGTACTGGGAAAAAAAAAGTGAAAACTTGACTTGAATCTCAGACATCCTAGAAATTAAAGTGGTAGTTTTGGAATCATCAGTAAATGATTAAAAATATAAATACAAGGGATGTTCAGGTCAAACCAGGACTTTTGATAATGCAGAATAACAGAACACAGCAATAGAGTGAAAAACTATCTTTATTTATTAATATAATTCCCTGCTACAGTAATGTATTTATTCCAGTGTTTCACTAATGCTTGGATACCATCAAGGTAGAAAGTCTTTTCATTAAACCAGCGCCATAATTGGACTGCTTGTCTCATGTCTGAAATGCTGGCCTTCCAGAAACCCCCTTAACAGCCCAGGCATGTGGAAATGTCTTGGAATGTGGTCAGGACTATACAGGGATGTGGCAATAACTTCCAGCTGAGTTCCTGTAATGTACAAATGGTGTTTGTGAATGATTGTGTGTACACTTCCAACGGACAGACGTGTCACTTCTGCAAGGTGACAAGTTATCTGTTGATTTTTCAAGAATCAGGTATTTCACTTGCTGAATGTTCATGGGAATGCCTGAAGTAGGCTTCAAGTCACCTCGGCCAGATTATCCTTCATAACTTTATTTGTCCTCTTTAAAACGTTTGCACCATTCAAATGCTTTCATTTTATGCTTTCCTTCACGAGGAGTCCTGGTTTGATTTGAACCCCTTGTATTTTGCATAATCTCAAAAACTAACCCTTAAACACTCCTAATAAAGATTTTAGAATGTGACCTAAAGAAATTCATATTAATCCCGTTTAACATAGTTGCTAAACGGAAATAACACATCTCAAATCCTTGGGATGGAGAGCATACATGGTAAGTTCCTCTTACCAAAATACAGATTTTATATATATATATATATATATATATATATATATATATATATATATATATATATATAAAACCTGGTACTTCCTTATTTTCTCATATTTTCTCAGTACAAGGACATGTTAAAGTTGATGTTCTTGGTAATGACACACACTAGAGATATTGTATAGTGCAATTTGGTTGAAAAACATCTGACTATTCCTTTGATCAGATATGCTGTATAGACAGAACTGTAATTTCAGGTTTCATGTATGACAATATATGGAGTATACGGTACATAAAATAAGTTGGACTAGGTTTGTGATAACACTTTTAGGAGAATTCAGGTCATTTGAACGTCTGAGCTACACATTATTCTCATCTGTTTTTCATGCCTACAGTCAATCCCTTTGCAGTGTCTCATTACATCCTACCGAGGATGAACCCTTCTGTCGTCTGTTCTTTCACACCTGTTTGTCATAAGCTAAATGTCAGTCTTTATCCCGTTCTCCAGGCGCTGCTCTTTCTCTTTGCCATATGAGCAGGTGTGGTGTTTTTCCACGAAGAATGACTGTTCTCATGTTCTAGGAGTGTATTGAGAATTAATGATATATTGTAAATTCCAATTCTTCCCTAATTCATTACTGGTTGATGATTTTATTCTTGAATATAGATCTTAATCTCTCTGAACTTAAACATCTGTTGCTATTTAGGGTATCCCATAAACACACTTGCATATGCATATGCTCTCCTTCGGATACAACCCACTAACTAGCCATTAATTTTTAATAGCTCCCTTTACTGGAGATTAGGGCAGTGAACTTAAAAAAAGCAAAGCAAATAAATGTATACTTGGCATTTATACAGGTACATAAAGAGATGATCATTACTTTCCAGATGTTGCTCACTGCAGAACAACAAATCCAGTGTGTGAAATCAGATCCCCTCCATCTCCATCTATCTATAATTTAGCATGTTTTTGGAGACTGATCAACTAATCAGTTAGTTCCAGCAGTCAGACACATCCATGGAATATCTGAAAGCTATCATACACCTATCTGATGTTAAGCTTCTGATTGACTCTACATGTTTTACATTTAGGTAACTTTAATGAACCAGTTTTCTCATAGGAATCTTTCACAGACTTTTAAAGATTGTCATGACAATGCATTTCCTTGGAGAAAGATTAACTTAATTAAAAAGTATTTCATGTTTAAATGATATTTGGTTTGTTTATAGAAGGTAATAACAAGAAAATATTAAGTGGAAATTTTAACTAAGCACTATTTTAAGATGAATAACTTCTCTAATGTTCGACAGCCAGACAACTACCAAATCTGACTAGAAAGTAAACTTGTTCGATGCAGAAAGGCCACGCCCCACAACCCAGAGCAGCCAAATTGTCGTGGTGCCTCACACAACAGCAGACTTGTGGATATCAAATCCTACATGGCTTTAATGCTAATGGCTTCTTATCTGGCTGGTTTGTGTATTGTGGTTGTTGTAAGAAATGAAGTGTCGGAGTCCCATCTTTTTTAAAGTAAGAAATACGGATAGGATTAGGAGTCATTGTCAACTGATTTGAGACATACCGCCTATATTGATTGAACCAGTGTCGTATATAAAGGGTTGTGTAGTGTAAATATTAGTTGAGCATCACTGGGATTTGATTCTCATCCAAATATCAGCAATTTATTAAGAGCTGCATGTGATTGTATAAAGAAGAATTACTCCTAATTTTACCTCTATGACATGGGCAGTCTCTTTTATTGACTCATACAAAATGAAAAGTCTTAGACTAGCTTTTAATTCAAAACACTGAACCGTGAATGAGATTTCCAAAGCGATATTACAGTAAATAACTCATTGATTTCCTAGTAGAAAAACATCTGTAGTTGGCTTGGCTCCTAGTCCACTCACTGGACCTCTGCAGCGATGACCATCTCACACTTTCTAGTAGACATGCGCGGTAAAGGAACACACGATGCACTTGTTTTTTTAAGATGATTGTTTGTTTGTTTAAAACTATCCAATGTTTAAATATGATTATGGAAATATGTTACGATTTCATCATCGTGTCATCCCAAAATTGGCAAATTGTGTCATTAGGACTGTTCTTGTTTTGTGGAGATGGAGTGTAAGGGACATAATTACTGGGAACTTGCATTCATACATATTTTGACTACTGCTGTTCATATTTGAGTGTTGAAGTATTTCTCAATAAACTGGGGGTGGGGGGAGGGGGGTGGGGGGTTGCATGTTATAAATCTGGGAACCCCATATCTAGCTTTTCAAGTGTGTGAGCGTGTGAGAGTGGGCGGATGTGTGCTTGTGTGTTTTCAAATATAATTTTACAGTAAAAAGGGTTACTGCTCTCAGGCTTCAGTTTCAGTCAGCCAAGGGGTTTTAGGTTGTACAAGCAATATTATACAGACTGTTGTTTTTATTTTGGGAAGAGAAAGGACTTGGTCCACTTTTGTTTCTCCTTTCTGAGTGAGAGTACACATATATACTGTACATTGATGGTGCAACAGCATTAAATTATTTATCCAAACAGATGGGCTACTGTGGTGGCTTTAGTAAATCTCGGATGGGTTGTGTTTGAAAGATGGCCAAGCTGGACTGTGAAGACGGAAGACAGGATTGCATAGAGGAAATGATCATCCTGTGCATTGCATCTCATGCTGGCTACAGAAGATTGCCTTACAGTATAAAATAATAATATCCTGATGACACTAACTGCAATATTTCCAAACGTTGAATATAAAATTGCATACGCGATAGGACTCCTGATGACCGCTTGTGTGTATTACACTGAACAATCTAGGCTCTAGACTGCGAAGAACCACAGATACCATCAGCTACTCCCTGATGCAATGGTTTGCGAGGAGCTGCTATGAATTAGTCATCGTGTGTATCTTACAGAGCATACCAGAGTGTACCTTTTAAGCTTTTTTTTTTTTCCTCCTCACTGTACTCCCCAGAATTTTTCTTTTTATGATTCTGTATGCATGGCATGCAGCTTGGCAGTGCTTTCGCGAGTCTTGGAAAGAGTTGCTTCTCCAGCCTGGCCTGGTATAGTGACATACTTATTCACAACACAACTATGTCTCAAATGCAGGGAAGCTCTGAGGTTCTCCAGTCTCTCTTACAAAATTTGTAGGAATTGGGAATGCGATAATGAATTTTGAATTTATTGAACTCGACTTGATTTTAATGGAACAAATGAACCCACCTAAGGGTCTTATTTGTTGTGGTATGATTAATGCTCAATGTATGTGTTATTAGAAACAATTGTCAACATAAAATTAAACATTTGTTTAAAAAAGAAAAAAAAATCAAAATGGTTATATAGAGGTGGAGTCTTTGCTGGCAAAAATGCAGTAGAGACTTTAAATTAGCAACATGTGTTAATGCATTATTTAATTTTGCTTCAAGAATAAAACGTCTTTACTTATTATTCAAATATGTCAGTATTATTAATTATTTAGTAGCTGCTACTGTGTATATTATTCAATAGCTAAAGTGACATTAAAAGGAAAGTTATGCAATTACGAGGTAATTAATGATCAACTGTATATACACATTTAATAATTTTAAAGTGAAAGTGCTGGTAATTCTGATTGTACTGGTTATTCTGATTCTGATCAAATTTCAGTCTCATTTTATACAGAGTCCCTCTTTATTTAGCTATTTTTTAAACAAATATATTGATGCCATATAAGCCTTGATTGATGCTAAATCAAGTTAATTAGTCAACTGGACTACAATCATTCTGCTGAAAACCCCTAATAGGTAGATATCTTTTGTAGCTAAAATCATATTGATATCATAATCATATTAACTAAACGAATATTAGGTTACGTGCTTAGAGGCTAGCTAACGACCAAGCATTCCTGCTTGGAAAAACAACCCTGAATGATTTGCACTAGTGTTTATTAATAATGTGTGATATTTACTACTTTTATTTATTGAAATTCTGAGATTTCAGTCTGGGTGTTATCATCACTATGTTGGTTGGTACATGATCCACTTGATTTGATCACTTGCTGATAGTGGGGTTTAGTCTTTGCTTTATCTTTACCTAGCGGGCGATGAAGCAGCACCTTTGTAAATTTATTCAATTCAGAATTATTTGTATAGCACGTTAACAATTGAATTTGTCACAAAGCAGCTTTATGGAAATTCTGGATATACAGGGTGGCCCACAAATATATATTATTGATGAAACAATTAATTCATATAATATGCTCTACATGTTTACTATTGTTTTGAAAACATATTGCCCCAATGTTGTGTGTGATGTTGATGCCATGCTTTCCATAAAACTTTGATGCAACCATGCGACTGCTTCCTGACTCGGCCATCAGTATTATTTCAATTAGTTGTTCTTTTGTCAAACGCATCTTGTTAGGGTATCTGAAACATAAAAAAAAAAAAATATGGAAACTTATGGCCCACCCTGTATTATAATGAATAAATGTGTGATTAGCAGGCTGGAACTCATGAGGAAGAGAGGAGCCAAATATAAAGGAGGACCCTTCCTCATTTGGGTGATACCAGTTATTAAATAAGTTCTTCCTTTGACTGTGTGCTTTGTTGTCATATGAACAGAAGAAAAAGATCATGATCATGATGTCTATTGATACATGAGGAAAACAGGTCTGAAGACTGAGGGCTTGTATGAACAAAAGTATTTTCTTTTCTACCCTCTTCCCACTGGAGACGGCTTCAGCCTGTGGACAATTTCTGCACTTCAGAGTCAAAAGAATGATGACTAAATGAAAGCCAAGGATGATGCTCAAGAAAGGGCATCATGTCGCTATTAAGATACAGATTTTTAAAATGTTTTTCATCCTTCTCATTTCCCTCCATCTCTCCCCAGCAATAGCCCCACTGCTGCATTGCAGCTCGGCCCCAATCTCAACAGCACTCCATTGATCAGCCGCATAGAAACCGAACCCCAGGCAGAGTGCTGCGGACCATATAGATCGCCCGCGGAAATAGCCGCAGCAGGGGTAAAGAGAAAGGGACAGGGGAGGAGAAGTCAGAAACGAGTGAATCCTCCCTCCCCTGCACACCTCCCTGTGTATATTTATAGCACGAACAGGCCTGGGGAATCGATAGGACCTTCAATAGGGGACGTGACGTGGCCTGTTTGGCCCATATGGGGAAATACTGGGAACTACATTAAACAGATATTCCATGATGCATTGAGTAGGACCAAGGAAATGCATTCTGTTGGGTGGGATATTCATGATGATTCAATACTGCATGAGTATCAGCTGTAGTCATTGGTTATGCTCAAATCTCAGTCATGGTGTCAAAGTTGTAACATGCTTGATCAGGAGTACCACTTGTAATAATAACAAATTGTGGCTTTGTGAGGATTTTCTGCATTTTACGCAAGATTAAGAATAAAACATTAATTTTTACAATCAAAAATGAATTATGCATATATGTTTTGAGGCTTGACCTTAATTCTAAATTTGGATTAGTGTCTAGACACCTTCCTGAGACAGAGTGACCAAGCATGCACACATTTAAGTGCTGTTGCTCTCAGGCTGCTGAGAAGCAGCTGCTGTGTAGTAAAAACTGATTTGAGTCTACCATCTAGTGGCTTTTTGGTGGTGCATGCAGGTTGGTAAAAATGTCAATGAACTGTTGTGATTTATTGCATATATTGATTAAGTGCAAATTTCATCAAAAAAAAAAACCGCTTGCCCAAGGTGTAAAATACTGCGTGAACCACCTAAATCTTGGGTAAGTAAGTGTGGAAGGAAATATGTAACTTTCTGCAAACATAAACATTACTACACATACATAATTATTTTAAATAACTGTACATTTTGTTTCTTGAAATCTTGTAACCATATATAAACTATTTAAAGCTCTAAATATAGAAAGATAGATATATTTGAATATCTAAATATATCATATCGATATTCTATTTGTATAATGAAATGATCTATTAATCATAACAGATCTTAGTTTATTAGTCAAATATAACGGCAGGTAAACAGCAACATATATAACTTTTTTCACGGTTATTATTAAAAAATATATATATATTTTGCCAAAAAAAAAGTAAGAAATACTAAGCACCTCAGTCCCTTACTGCTTCCACCGGATTTAAGGGGGTAAATTGCAGCCAATCATCAGTCCTTGATTAATTGAACATTAGCAGTTGTGCATATTTCTATAAAAGCAAAGTTTGGGCAATTTGATTGTCTGGAGCATTCAGGTGTGTGTTAACACAAGGCCAAGAGGGAAAGACAAAAGCAATAGTCTTAGAGAAGCAAATATTGCTGCACATCAATCTAGAAAGGGTTATAAAACCATTGCTATACAATTTGTAGTTTATCGTTCTTCAGTGTGAAAGATTATTCACAGATGTGGAAGACATACAACACTGTTGCCAATGTTCCCAATAGTGGACTTTCAAGCACATTCCATGCAATGCTCAGAGAAAAAGAAACAAAGCAAGAAAAGAAAGAAAAAAAAAAAAGTTACATCTCAGACTCTACAGTCACTGAGCATCTTAAGGATTAAAGTCCATGAGAACACAATCAGAAGAAGACTCAAGAAGTGTGGTTTGTTTGAAAGAGTTGCGAGAAGAAAAAAAAAAAAAAAAAAAAAAACGAACACAGAAGCACAGCTGAATTTCAGAAAACTGCATCTGAACAAACCACAAGGAATAATGTGTATTTCTTTTACCTTAATGCCCAGCACTATATTTAGTTACAAGAATTTATATGTATGTGTTTATATGACACACACACACACACACACTATATACTGTGTGTACTGTATATATACTGTATATATATATGATTCCTGAAGGCGGCAAGGTGTATTAATCTGCTAAAAAAGGTAAATATTACTAGGGAGAATACTTGGTCTGCAACAAAGTTTACAGTAAGTAGGTGGTGCGCGTAAAAGTAATATCAACGTGAATGCCAGGACTAACTTGCTTTCTCCCTTAATGCATCTTGTGCATAAGTGACCCACATACACCCAGCTGGCCACGTGATGTTAAAAGATGTGATTTATTATCCAATGTCACCTACTACTATTGCTCCATGGGCCACTGCTGATGCCTGCGCGACCATAGTAGGCACTTTCGGCATTGGACAGGGTCAGCATGGGTGATCTCCAGCTAAGCAGTCCCAGACACAGCAAGCTGTGATGCCCTGTGTGTTCTGACACCATTCTGTCATAGCCAGCAGGAACTCTCTCAGCAGTTTCTGCTATAGTAGCACTTTCGTGGAATTGAACAAGACAGGCTAGCCCTGTGTACATCAGTGAGTCTTGGCTACCCATGGACCTTTCCATGGACCTTTCAAGACCATCCCTTATGGGATCAATAAAGTATATCTGTCTATGGACCTGTTATTGGTTCACTGGTTGTCCATCCTTCTAACACTTCTTTAGCTGCTGACTGTACCACTGCCTACCATATATATATATATATGTGTGTGTGTGTATATATATATGTGTGTGTGTGTGTGTGTGTGTGTGTGTGTGTGTGCGCGGCATGCAAACTTTTTGCACTTGTGTAAATCTTTTTCCATATTGTGTACTTTATTCCACCCTCTGTCTGGTGAGGTAATTGCATACTTTTGTCCAGTTTTACTAGTAGGCCTAGCAATTGATGATTTCATTCAGTATTTCAATTAAAAATGTATATGATACTTAAACATCCTATCATCATCATCAGCACCATCTTATTATGTACTATACTTACAGGACTGTACTGTAGTGTCCACTTTTTAATTCACTGAAAACTACCTGTAAAACTGGTAGAAATGAACAGGCCTTGGAAGAAACTTGAATTCCTGTGAACACTTTTGCTATCCTTTAGTAACAAATTTAGATTATAGTTCTTGTTTTAAATGAACTAAACAATAGTTAGTTCTGACCGAGTAATCTGATTATTTGTAATTCAGCTCCCGAGGTTAGCTGATATTCTAAAACATAATAGAAGTCAAATTTCTCAGGACTGTCCACTACCTCTGTGGCGTATTCTGCTCACCTTTTGGATAAGTAGGTCCAGCTTATCCAGCATGGCTACCACAGCATTTTACAGTAAGACGCCATCGCACTGTGACAACTAAGACAACAATGACAACACACATCTAGTTTTTGAAAGAGCTAATTGTCCAAGGAGCTCAGTCCAAATCCACTGAAGAGTGAAGGAAAAGCAACCAGCAAGTACTCAACACCTCTGGGCACCTCTCAAGATTGTTGGAAAACTGGATAACTGACTACACCTTGAGGCTGACTGAGAGAATCCCAAGAGTGTGCAAAGCTGTTATTAAAGCAAAAGGTGTCTACTTTGAAGGATTGAAAATATCAATTATATTCCGGGTTATTTAACACATTTTTGTTGATTACATAATTCTATACTTGTTCGGTCATAATTTCATTTTTAATATGCTGGGTATTTTTAAAAAATTAACCGATTTCATGACTAATTGCTTCAGTTCTCAAGCATCGTTATGGAATGAGTCAGTGTTACTTGTAAGACAGGAAATAAAAGTTGATTGTGCGTAGAATACTTGTGACTTGGCTGGAGTTTTGTATTACTTTTCCTTAATAAAATATTGTGTAGTGAAATCGGTTCATTCTTTTTGAAATACCCTGTACAGTGTTGGAAACAATAAATATAAAGAAAATAAATGAAATAGAAAGTTTATCCAAATTCTTGTGCAACGTTTCACTGCAAAAAAAAAAAAAAAAAGGCTTTTAAGCTGCCTTATCATGAATAAAATAGTTGTTTGTTGTTTGGAATTTTTATTTTTTTCCTAAAAATTCAAGTACAGACAAAAAGGTATTTTACCTCAGATTGGAGTTGGCAGAAGGTGAACTGCACACATGGGACGCAATGACATTTCAGATAAAGAAAAAAGAAAAATAATTAAGGAATTCTCTAAGGCTGAGTGGAAATTCCTAGGGGATAAATGCCAATGATGCGAACACAAAGATCAGCTTGAGGTGCAACAGGTTTAAGGCCTCATTCTTGCTGAATAAATAACTTGCTTTGAATGCATTAATAATGTTTAAACTCCGTTCAGTAACACATTTTGTCACTGGGGCTTCTTTTAATTAGAGACTTCAGTATCTCGCGCAGCTCAGGAATACGTTTCATAATTATGAATCAGTAGACTACACATCTCACCACAGGACAATCCTTAAGCATTTGTATAGCAATCAATAACTAGTGCATTTCCCTGACGACAAGTCTAGTGATTATTGGGTACTATGGCGCTTCAGATTCATCTCTCAGTAAGTGGTTCTTCTATCTCTTATCCCACGTGGCGTGAAAATGGAGGAGGACAGATATTTGCTCTTTAAAGTGCTATTAAGTATTTGTAGGCTGTCATTCAGGAGAGAGTTCTCGGTAATGGAGGCATGACTTGACTTTATCCTTAATGTACCCTCTTAGAACAAGAAGCGTTCCTAGGTAAAGCCAACTGTCATGCATTGAACTGTGACAATCAAAGGAGCCTTTGAGTGCTTGGGTTCAGAAAACGGATCATTACATGAGACTTTAAAATAATCCAATGACTGACCCAACAAAGGTACAGTAGGTTTATCTTGTGTGTGCACCAAATACCATGCAGTAAAAATCGATCATCTATTACAGTATGGCTTTATTTAAAAGCGTCAATGAATTTTGGCCAAATTTGTTTACAATACTTGTACTACAGAGATGTCAAATATTTATTGGGAAAATATTTGGCAAGAGATATAACCTTTGGTGTAAACCTCTAGAGGGGCGGAGCAACAGAAGATAAAAAAACTAGTGATAACAGACTATATAACTCAGTGGACAACGGGACAAACCCTAAGTTACATCACCCATATGTTTTTTTGTAGCTCAACTCTGGGATCTCTGGTTGTCGCTATCTTGCAACAAGCTGACTTTGCCTCAATCCCCGTTAATCCATAAATGAAAAAATGTTAAAACCTTTGTCTGTTAAAATTTCAGCAATAGTTTTTTTCTGTCAATTTTGTATTACAGACCTTTCAAATTTTTGTGTATAGAATGATTGACAGTTGTGTAGATGTTCTGAATTCTCAGGTATTAACTGTTGCTCTATCCCTAACACCTTCCCTTTTTTCCCATTAGTAATGAGTTATTTTGGCCCTTGCACTCATGACAACAGTGATCAGTTGGCCCTGAGAATGCATAATATTTTGAGTTCATTACTGTGAAATTATATAATTCAGTTCCTCTAGATAGCACTTTTTCTTGCTTCAGTTTCAGAAAACCTCTGGTCATAATCCTATTTCTTATAAACCGTGGATGTTATTTAATATTACTTTTTCTATTGGTGTTTCCATAGTCCAAATAGCCAGCTTTTATAACAAGACTTGTCCTCTTGATGTCTTGGATTACACAGATGACTGCTGCTGTTCTGCTCCTACACACCTGATAGATGACATTTCCACAAAGACACGACATGCCATCGGTCTTGTTCTTTTTCAGTGAAACCATTAGCTGTACTGTGTATCTGCAGGCATGCAATTGTAATTGTTTTGAAAAGTCTTATGACTTTAGGTAGGATGCATTATAGCAACGGCCTCTCCATGAACTCCTCAACTGCTGTCTCACAGTTCCAGGGTCCCTGTTTTGACCCAGACAGCTCAGGCAGTCCTCCATCCATCACTATCCCAGTACATAGATTTGTGTACTTGCTGTGCTTGAAGTGGTGATGGACTGGAATCCGGTGTCTTCAGGATACACTTTGGCTCTACCTTGACTCTGGTAAATCACTTTTAAATACAGACATTTTTAAATGCAAATCACCTGCAACAAGAAAATGTTGAAAATGTTTCACATTTGACGTCTGACCTTTGGGTTGTTTCACACATGTGTCATTAGAGCCACTTGAGTAAAGTTATGAATGACTGTGAAAGCGCCTTGGGAGTGATGAACTGCATTCTAAATGGGTGATAAGTGGTGTTTACTGCCACCGCCTTTGTTGAAAGTGGGTCTGCAATCCTTTGTATAACTTTTTAAAATGTATCTTTTGTGTCCAGAATGTGGACATTGCTGTCTTTGAAAGATCAACATTTGTCTTCCAGAAGACCATAGAAAGTGCAGTCTTGTTCTGAAGAGCTGAATCTCCTGGGTTGTGCAATGAATTTGTAAAGTGGATGTTTGGTTTCTCCAATGTACAAATCTGGATATTATTTGGTGCATTGGACTGTTTATGGGATGACAATGTTGGTCAATTTGTAGCTCTTGTCTTCTCTGTCTGTTGTGGGCATACTCTTATTGGATGTTTTTGTAGTGTTATTGAAAGCCCAATTTGAGTAGCCACAGTTCTTGAGAAACTCCTTGCTGTGTTTGTGCCTGGTAGGTTCAGCTCGGTGTCGTGGGGTTTTGATTGCTCCAGTTTGTGCTGCAAAGGCTGGTACTAAAGAGTAAATACTGATCTGTGTCTTGGGGTTTTCTTGTACTTCTTTGTTGAATCTTCTGTCCCCTCCAATATGTACTGCACAATCCAGAAAGACAGACTGTACCATGTAACACACTCCTGTATAAACATGTTGAACCAGTGGCTAGGGGTCATTTCTGTAAAAGAGCCCAGGGCAGTACATTCTACTTCTTCCATCTACAGATTGGCCACAACTGGGGACACAACCTTGTTTCTGGCACCTGTTAATAAAATCCAACTGTTAATTTGGATAGTGTGGCCAACTAGGGGGGCTATTATGGTGGCTAAATATTTGGTAATTGTAAATAACTGAGTTGATACTACTGACAATAGGTCTGTGTGAAGTTGCATCCATTTGAATTCTGAGGTGGTCATATACTGTTTGCGTGACCTTCCCCAGGATTATAAGCGGTAGTAAAAGGATCTATAAATGACTTTCTCTTTTTCCAGTAGTTGTAGGCAGTCTATGACCTTTTCCCTATAGCTAATGATACTGTCTTATCTCAAAGCCTCACAGGTGGCAGTTTGCACTGTTGTTCAGTTTAACCTATTTTTCTTCATACCTTGCCATCCAACTATCACATTGCCATCTGTGCTGTCTGACTGACTGATGAGTAACTGGAGTCACTGCACATGTGGTCAGAATGGTGTGATTAGTCATTTAGCATGCATGCTAAGACTGGTGCAATTAGAAAACTGGATTGTAAAAAAAAATAATTTAAAAAATCTAGCTGATTTTAGCTTTGTGAGATTTATATTAAAATATTCCAGATGCTAACTAAGCACTATAAGAAACTTAATAATGCAAAAAAAATAAATAAATAAACATTGACAGCCCCGGCTCTATTTACAGTAACGCCTGCACATTGTCTAAATTAGCAAACATTACACAAAATACATTAGGTATATTTGATTTCTTTCATGGTTATGCTGCAGAACCTAAAATGAAATGGTCACTACACAAGCCAACAGAGCTTTATCTTTGACCAGAATTAGTCTTATCTCCCCACTACACAAGCCCCAGTGACCAATAACAGAGGCTCATCTTTGACCAGAATTACCCTTATCTTCTCACTGGATGGCTGATAACCACAAATCTCTTTTCTTTTCCTCAGTGGGAAGCCGATAAAACCCCTTCCAGTTTTTTTTTTTTAACTTTATCTGAAGTTGTAAAGTTTTTATAACTGGTATCTATAATGTTTAGCAAAGCTGAGGACAGATTGTCTGTCAAAAATGGCAGCTGGTTTGGTTCTGGATCCGGTGTGATGCCACATGCAAGATCTCTTTATACGGTATAGTGTAACTGTAGACCATTATAAGGGGTGAGTCAAAAATAATTCGCATTCTGGTTATATTAAAACTACATCAGTTCATTTGTAACTGAGGTGCAAGCAAAAATGGACGGCCCCACTTGTGATTTGCATGAAAGAAGAGCAGTGTGCAGTGATGTTTCTTTTCTTTTGTCTTTTTTTTTGTAGCCTGAGGGTGTTATTTATCGAAGACTTGTGCTCAGTATGAAGAAAGTGTTTGGATATCTGCAAACAAAATTTAGATTGATACTCTAAGGAAGGTGAAAGTTTCTTAAAGAGATTCATTACTGGCGATGAGACATGGATTCATCAATATGAGCCTGAAAGTAAATGGCAGAGAATGGAATGGAAGCATCCTCAATCGCTAACCGCGAAAAAGTGCAAAAGTCAACCATCAGCTGGAATATTAATGCTTACAGTTTTCTGGGATTGTTAAGGTCCAGTATTGGAACATTATCAGAAAAAAGGTTCAACACTCAACATTTCTCATTAAAGTGAGATGCTTATAGAAGAGCTAAATTGCCTAAATTTGGGATTAAACCCAGAGGACTGCTATCCAAGGGCGTTGTGTTGCTATCCAATGCACATCCACAGTGAACACTCTGCAAAAACATTTTTTGAGGGCTCAAAGTATCCTTCCTATAGTCCTGATCTTGCTTTGTCGAAATTGCACCTGTGGATAATTTTTGACTCACTCTCATCCATGTCTGTTGATTGTGTCATTTTTCTTTGAGTGTTGGCCTCACTCTCGGTTTCTCTCTCTCTCTTTCTCTCTATCTCTCCTTCTCTCTCGCCTGTGTGCCCTTTACACAAGTGCTTTGTGAAATAATGTATGCAATAAGACGTTGCATAGTAGCAAGCCTAATATATATTTATGCAAAAAAAAAAATGTGTTTATGAACTTAGATTTCATTCAGATTTATGAAACGAATCCGATTGATCCTCGGAACATATATTTCGCTCTACAGTGATGAGGACTTTTTATTAAAGCATTTTCCCACATAATGTGGCATAAGAGCTAAATGGTAAAACTGTCTTAAACATGCGTTCAAGTGTTTCATCTGTAACAGCAATACAGTTGACAAATTGTCAAGTAAAGAGAAATGAAAGTTTCTGGTTAGTTCCTTGATCTCACCAGCTAAGTGTAGCTGCCTCTTTCTCTGTACTTCAAACACGCCATCATATCTCTGTACAGTCTGAGAGCCACTTGTCTACATTCTTGGACGTTCTTCAGTGAAACTGTGTGTAGTCAGCCACACATCAGAGCCACTCTTCCACATCACTAGAAGTAAAAGACTGGCTTAGTGCAATGATAAGCAAAGGCTATGACTGATCCCTGTGCTCCACACTTTCTGAAAAGATGTGCATTTTTTGCTTACAGATAGAGAGAGAGAGAGAGAGAGAGAAAAAAGATGTTGCTGAACTAGGATCTGGCACTTAGGCTGACTGTGTTGGGGTGTAGTGTTTGTTAGTGTGTATAGTATGAGTGTATGTACTGTACCTTGGTGTTTCACAATACGCAACAGGCATTATTCCTGTGATGTAGTTTTGCTTGTAAGTAGAAAGATTGGACTGAAAACGATCCCCCACCCCATGACTGTACTGTATGTTAGCAATGTAAGTTTGTGCTTATTACATACTTTCGAATAAGTTGCAGTGTATGCTTTTGGAAAATAGCATTAACCTGCACCCGTGAAGCGATATGATTCTGTAGAGCCACTGTGGTGTAATCCTATAACAGCTTCTCATGTGGCTGGTGCAGATTAATTCTGGATACATTTTGATTTCTTTATAATCAAACTTGTTTTTTATTTTTATTGAATTATATTGAATTATAAACCATTTTTTAAAATAATAAAATATCTATACACTGAGCAGCTGTAACAGTAACATATAACAGTAACACATGGGTTATCGATTATATACCAGTAAACTGGTGACAGGATCATGGGCACCCCTGCCTGTGGGGACCAAAGACCAGCCTGTCCAGTCTGATCCCAGAGAAAAGACAATGCAGTAAAATTTGCGAAAAAAAAAAAAAAAAAACCTCAATGCAAGCTACAATAGAAAGAGACCATCACCCCCATTACAGCCTGTCATGCACAATGCCCACGATTTCTGACCCAGCCTCCAAACTCCACAGATTCCAATCTGTTCAAGCATTCAAGGGATGCTCCTTGATGCTAAACGATCTACTGTTAACATTCAGGTGCTAGTCACTACGGCACATCCCCAGAGGTCTTGTGGAGTCACAGCCCGAAAGATAAGGGCTGCCCAGGTGGCACACTGGGAACGTCCACAAGATCGGGCGTTATGTTTTGCTATTATGGCTGATTGGTGTATATAGTAGCCTTCATACATTCAAAGGCTTCACAAAAAGTGGTTTTGAAGACAAATAATTGCTCCAAAATGCTAAATTTGCAGCAATATTTTTTTATTGGCCCAATTCTCTAAACATCTTAAACTTCTCTTAAAATATTAGCAAAGACATTTCACAATCCACAAGTCCTGCCTCTTGCAGCTGTGATCCCATACTCTTGGAATAATGAAAACACCATACTGGAAAATGCCTTTCTTTCTCGTGTCCAGCCGAGGGTAGTCACCTGCAGATGGGGCTGTTGCGCTTCACTGAGACAGAAAACTAGCTCCAGTCCTGGGCTGCTATTGCACACATGAATATAGAAGCCAATCCAAGCTGATTCAATCAGGTGCACTTCCCAGATCGAATTTGCACTGTCTGAGCAGATTTGCTTCTCCCAAGTGGATGGGCAGCAGAAAAAGGAGGAATGGATCTTTTAAGGATGTTTGAACATGATTGTATGTGGGTGTGTACTTTGTGTGTGTGTGTGTATGTGTGTATGTGTGTGGGAGGCATCACTACATCACTGCAAGAAAATCCCGGAAGCAAAGAACATTTGCTTTCAGTCAGCTCCTTAAAGACTGTTATTAAGATTTGAAGATTATTCATTTGTATAGTTAGGTCAAGTGTATTTTTTATCGTTCTTCATGTTAGAAGCATTCCGCAGCCCTTTTTATTCACATGCCCAGACCATGTTACGTTTCTGCAGTGCTGCAGATTATTTAGAAGTGGACAGACAAGAAAACCCCAAAAAACAAACAAACAAAGAAAAAACATAGTTAAAATAGACAAGTAAGAAAGTGCACTATTCCATTCCATATCAATAGACCAATGCAGTGACACATGCACCACTATAGATATTCTTTATTATAACTACACAATGTTTTTCCATGCTCAGGTAAGAGTGTAGAACTTGCAGCATTGTAATAAAATGAAAGTGCTGTTTGCACGGGAAATCTAATTAGAGAACTGTTATTGCATCATATTACATCAGATTTGTGCACATCCATGATGTGAATCTCCGGTTCCATCACATCTCAAGGCCGCTCTATTGGATTGAGCTCTGGTGACTGTGGAGGTGATTTGAATACAGTGAACTCATTGTCATGTTCAGGAAACCAGTTTGAGATGATTTTACCTTCGTGACATGGCGTGCTATCCTGTGGTCATAAAGGGATGGCCATGGGCAGCAACAATGCTGATGTAGGCTGTGGCATTTAAGCCATGCTCAATTGTATTTCACCAGAAATCAAGACTCATCAGACCAGGCAACATTTTTCCAATCGTCTATTGACAGTTTTCGTGAGCTCATGTGAACCAGTAGCACGAACAGTACCTTTATGTGAACCTGTAGCACTGCAGAAATGTAACATATTCTGGGCATGTAAACAAAAAGAGCTGCTGTATGCTCTTCATCGTTCGCAGGACAATGATCTCAATCAATGATCCCAACCAATCCGGATTCAAAGCGACTCATTCCACAGGTGACTGCCATTCTGTCAGTCACTGAGAGGCTTCATTCTGCTAGATCGGCTGGGTTGTCATGTGTCCTCGTCCTCCTGGACCTCTCAGCTGCATTTTGACACGGTGAAACACCGGATTCGCTTGTCTGTTCTTGCAAGCCTTGGAGTCTGTGGCACAGCATGGCAATGGTTTGCTTCCTTTCTGGAAGATAGGTTGCATGAGGTGACATGGAGGGGATCCACATCTGCCCAACGTAGACTCTTCACTGGTGTCCCACAGGGTCAACTGTTATTTTCACCACATGTTGCTAACATTACTCTCTCCTGTCGATTTCTTCTTTACAACATCAGACAAATTCGGCCATTTCTTTCTTCACAGGCTACTCAGGTGCTTGTTCATTCCATTGTTATTTCAAGACTGAACTACTACAACTCGCTCCTGGCAGGTCTGCCTCTGTCCACCACTCGTTCTCTGCAGCTGTTCCAGAATGCAGCTGCACGTCTTGTTTTCAACCTTTCTAAGTTCTCCCACACCGCACCACACCACTTCTCCTCTCCCTGAACTGGCTTCCTGTAGCTGCCCGCATCAAATTCAAAACCCTGATGCTCGCCTACAAAGCTAAAAATGGCCCCAGCACCCACTTATCTCTCAGCTCTAATCACACCACGCACCGCATCACGTTCCCTCTGATCCTCCAGCACTGCTCGGCCGGTCCACCATCTGTTAGGGATCGAGGAAGACTGCACGTAGATTTTTTCCTATTCTGGCCCCTAGATGGTGGAAGGAACTTCCTATAGACATCGGTACAGCGGAGTCTTTGGCAGTCTTTAAACGACGACTTAAGATATATCTGTTTCTTTAGTACTTATATTAATCGCTCCTTTCAAAAAAAAAAAATTTGACTGATGGTACTTAGTTAGTGACCTAGTAACCTAGTGTAAGGATCTACCCAATGACGGAAACTTAAGCACTGGATAAGAGCGTCTGCCAAATGCCTAAATGTAAATGAGTGGTACCCAGTGTGGTCTTCTACTGCAGTAGCCACCTGCTTCAAGGTTTGATGTGTTGTGCATTCTGAACTCGAACCTGTCTGGGAAGTCTCCTCTGACTTATGGCATCAAGAAAGTATTTTCTCTTTTATAGACTATTCTCTGTAAAACATATAGATGGTTGGGTGTGAAAATTCCTGTCGATCGGCAGTTTCTGAAATTTGCAAACCAATATGCAAACCAGCCCGGCACCAACAACCATGCTACCATGCTACGTTTCAAAGTGTGATTTGTAATTGGCTGAAAGCAGTTGAACAGGTCAATCTAATGAAGTGAGTGTATATTATGATTTCTAGAGAGCACTTTGTGACAAAGTCCATTGTTAAAAATGATATAAAAGTAAAATTTAACTGACTTAATTGCTGATATTTAAAATGTATCTTAGATTACACTTTACTTGCTGTCCATAAATGATCAATTTTTTCACACCTACCTCCTTTTGAAATTACAACACACCCTTTAAAAAATAGAAGGACACAATATTTAAGTCCTGTCACTGAAACCCTTATATACTGCCGAATTTTATTTTGTGTCTGGATTTCTATGCCTTTTCTTTATGGTGCTCCATCTTTAAAACGTCAACCTAGTGATCATGGCTTCGAGACATGCACCTTGAAGATATAGCTCATTTCTCTTTCAGCGGTATCGCTCGGAGTGAGAAGATCGCAAATAGCAGCTTTTTGATAAGTTGAGAATGAGCTACCGGTGAGGTGAAGGTTGGGCTGCTCACTAATTTACGATAAGTGTGTGTCTTTGTGAGAGAAAGCGTGAGGAAGGGTGTGTGAGAGGAAACTGTGTAGGGAAACCTAACGATACTGGATGAAAAGAAGAAAATATAGCTCTTGGCTTGAATGGCAACTTGTCTGTCCATCCATTTTGATGATAATGTGTTTTTCCTCTTCACAGTTCTTATAAAGAAAAGTGGCAGACTTCTTTTTTGAAGGTTGTCAACTAAGTGAAATGCTGGCCAAGAGCACCACATCTGAAATGTATGAAAACTTCAACTCAGTTGTCTGATTTGAACTATATTAACTTGAATACATTTCTAAAATAGAACCGTGATGAAAAGAAAGTAAATTGTAGAAACTCTATTTAAAAAGCTAATGCTAGCCCAGTAGTCCAGACTGTATTTCAAGCATTTAATAATGAACTGTAAATAGATTAGACATGGGAATATGCTCTACAAAGATAAGACTTTCCTAAATGAAAGTTCGCAAACTTTCTAATAATTTATTCAACTTTCCCCAAAGTCTGTGCTATCGATGTTCATTAATCTTTTCTCTCTGACATTTCATTAGACTTAGTTCATTGGAGTTTGTCTCTTGAGTTTATGTATATGTACTGACTTATTTGTCCTATAATGAGAGTGAATCGAGCCTAAATACAGAATACGGTTTGCGGTGACTCCCCCTCGAATTTTCTCCTCATTATTTAGTGTTGCAACATGAATACATATACTGAGATAAATTGAATATGGAATATTATGATGATGCATAGAGGAAGCTGACAAAAGTCAATTATTGGGCAAAGAAAGCAGAGGATGGTCATAAGCTTAATAGATTTAGTTTGTATTCAGATACTGGCTGTCAAAATATTTGTAATTTCTTGTGTAGAAATAGGTTTTCCAATTGAATAGGAATAAAATTTTAATATTTTTAAAACCCAGAGCTTTACTTGTAATATGGGCAAACAAGATAAATATATACAGTCTTATGCAAAAGTTTAGGCACCCCATGATAAATAACAGATGTTGGTGATTTTTCTAAATTGAAAAGATGTTAATACAGTCTCTCTTGGAAATGGAAAAAAATGCACACTATTTTCAGCAAACCTTGATGCATAGTTACTTCTTATGCCATAAATTGAATAAAAATAAAAACAGTACTATGGCACTGTGCAAAAGTTTGGGAATTCTAAAAGTTCCAGAGTCTTCTTACAAGGTTTCAGAACTTACAGTAATCAGCTCGTTAGATCTGATGCATGGCAACAGCTGTCATTAGTAAATGCTAATTTTAAATTTTAAAGCTTTACAAATACTTTGACTCTTCAAACTTTGTGCACACACTTGAGGACACTCAACAACCATGGGTTCCTCTAAGCAGCTGTGTAAGACTCTGAAAATGAAAGTTATTGATGCCCACAATGCAGGAGAAGCTACAAGAAGACAGCAAAGTGTTGTCAGCTTGCAGGTTCCACAGTGAGAAATGTAATTAAGAGATGGCAGTTCAGGGGAACTGTGGAGGTCAAGATGAGATCTGGAAGACCAAGTAAATTCCAGAAAGAGCTGCTCGTATGCTGGTCAGAAAGACAAATCAAAACTCCCATTTGACTGCAAAAAACCTGCAGGAAGATTTAGCAGACTCAGGAGTGGTGGTGCACCGTTCCACAAGACCTTCATGGAAGAGACAGCAGAAGAAAACCTTACCTGCGTCTCCATCATAAAATCCAACATCTACAGAAGCCTGATGTGTTTTGTAAACAAGTGCTGTGGACTAATGAAGTTAAAATAGAACTTTTTGGCCACAATCAGCAAAGGCATGAATGGAGAAAAAAAGGAGCAGCATTCATGAAAAGAACACCTTGCCAACTATTAAGCATGAGGGTGAATCTATCATGCTTTGGGGTTGTGTTGCAGCCAGTGGCACAGGAAATATTGCATCGGTGGAGAGAAGAATGGATTCCACTAAATACCAGCAAATTCTGGAAGCAAATATCATACCATCTGTATGATATTTTAAAAAAAAGCTGAAGCTGAAAAGAGGATGGCTTCTACAACAGAACAATGATCCTAAACATACCTCCAAATCCACTATGGAATACCTCAAGAGATGCAAGCTGAAGGTTTTGGAATGGCCATCACAGTCCCCTGATTTAAACATCATTGAAAATTTGTGGGTAGATCTTAAAAGGGCTGTGCATGCAAGACGACCAAAGAATATTACAGAACTAGAAGCATTTTGCATTGAAGAATGTGAGAAAATCCCAAGTACAAGAATTGAAAGACTTAAAAAGCATTTGCAAGCTGTGATATCTGCCAGAGGAGGTGTTACTGATTATGTAGGGTGCCCAAACTTTTGTACAGTGCCACAATAATGTTTTTATTTTTTTTATTTTTGTTCAATTTATGACATTAAAAGTAACTATGCACCAATGTTTGCTGAAAATATTATGCATTTTTTCCATTTCCAAGAGAGACTTTTCAATTAAAAAAAAATCAACATAATCTGTTATTTATCAAGGGGTGCCCAAACTTTTGCATAATGTATATATTTCTGTGTATATATTTCCTCTTCAGAAAAACCTGTAATTTTTAAGCATGCCAGAATAAAGTTAATTATTTAACCACCTGAAAGTGTTTCCTTGGCTGCCATACTGTCATTGAGCTGATGATTTGGTGCAGTAAGCCCATGGATAATTATGATTACTTAGGTTGATAGTGCACTAATAAGGTACACACTAGGTCGGACCCCCCTTTTGCCTCCAGAATTGTATTAATTCATCAAGGAATAGATTCAACAAGGTGCTGGAGACATTACTTAGATATTTTGGTCCACAGTAACATGATAGAATCAGGCATGTGCTGCCGATTTTATCGGCTGCAAATGCAGTCTTGATGGAAATTTCCCGTTCCACCACATCCCAAAGGTACTCTACTGGATTAAGATCTGGTAACTGTAGATGACATCTGAGTACAGTGAACTCATTATCATGTTCAAGAAACCAGTTTGAAATGATTTTAGCTTTGTGACAAGGGATGGGCATGGTTAGCAACAGTACTCAGTTAAACAATGCTCATTTGATACTAATGGGCCCAAAGTGTGCCAAGAAGATATCCTCACATCATTATACTACAAAAGGACCTTACCTGTGGCATTTTGTCCATTGTCACTACTGCAAAAACTCATAAAATATATATAACGTCAGCAAACTAAGTAAAGTAAGTGGATGAAAAACCTGTGCATTACAGTATATTCCCTTTCCTTACAAATTGCTCACGCCATAACATTTATGATTTGCCATCAGAGTGCGTGACCTACCCTGGTTTAGAGCGTGTGATGGATGGCTGCATGCACTAAACTGACATAGAGTGTCAGATGTGGATGAGGTTAGCAAGCAGAAAACAAGATCGGACATACTACATATTGGAATTTGTTTTGCACCTGGAGGAATTCATCTCAAAATTAAATTTTCCACAAAACACACAGGAGATAACATACATGCAATCTTACATTCTGGCAGGTGAATAACCTAGCGTGTACACTATGAGTAACATTGTTTCTGTAGCTTTTTAATACTAAGAATTAATTGTAAAGATTTTTTAAAAAGTAATAAATATGATTATCCCCAAAACATAGAACAATGGAAAACATGGGAGGTACAGTAGACATGCCAGCTGTACAGTATAAGCATTTCTTATATATAACTGTTTCATTTCTGGCTGTGACAGTTCCTCACCCTCAGCTACATCACTCTAGGTCATACTGTAATTGGTCTCAGTTAGAAATATTTTTGTTGCCATTTGTTTAAACTCGCACTGGTATTATTTTTTGTCTAACAAATGTATCTGAGGGTTTGGAATGGTGCACCTCCAGGGTCAGAGTTTGATTCCCGCCTTGGGTCTGGTATCATTTTTTATTAAAATCCACATTTACTTTAAATAATATTTAAAAATGTGTTGTCAAATTATATTATTGG
Source organism: Clarias magur (assembly GCA_013621035.1). NCBI lineage: Eukaryota > Metazoa > Chordata > Actinopteri > Siluriformes > Clariidae > Clarias > Clarias magur. The sequence goes on from QNUK01000174.1 coordinate 1,217,445, forward strand.
TATAAATATTTTTTTTCAAAATCTGAAAATTTTTAAAGAATCCAAGAAATTTGAATGTGGAAATGGCTGGGAGCAAGGTCAGGAATGTATGTGGATGTGGCAAAAACTCCAAGGTGAGTTCCAGTAATGTCCAAGTGGTGTTGGTGAATAATTACGTGTACACTTCCCACGGACAGATCTTGGTCTCGGCCACAATCTGTTGATTTTTAATTATCACGTGTTCCACTTGTTCAATGTTCATGGGACATGCAGTGAGTTCCCGGAACTTCATTCATGGACGCATGACCTTCTTTAAAACCTTTGCACTATTTACATATTTTACTGCGGCTGAGAGTCTCATCACTGTGCTGTGCATGAATTCCTCATTAAATGTCAATCGGTTTTACACCTTCATTCATAATAAATTTAATCACAAGTCCTTGTTTGACATGAACAGCCTTTCTGTATGTCCTCTCTGTATGACATTTCAGAAGTTTTCTCCCTGTGCATATGGGCTTTATTCACCTACTAAACATACAGGTAACTTAACTGTGACCCATCACCTCGATAAAGCAGGTTAAAGGTTACTAAAGATGAATGGATGAATAAATTGACCAGTGGGTAAATTAACCATGTCCATTGACATTCTTTTGTCTCTATACAGTACAGCTTGATCATGCAGGCTGGGATTCTGCATACCCTGAGACAAGATATGAATGAACCAAAGAAATCACCCTTGCTAACCAGGAGACATCTCTGGCTTATTTAATTACTGCCCGGAGAGCTTGCTTTATTAATTAAAACTGCTTAGAGAAATGAAATGCATTATTAAAATGCACATTTACTTTAAACAATATTTAAAAAATGCATCTTACAGTTTTTAATCTTGCTCTCAAGCACAGCACTGACATTTTGACAAATGAGCTCATTAAATTAGATTTTATCTGGTAATTGTATTGCATTCTTTACGCTGAGTAGATAGGCATTGCATGTCCATGCAACACTTTCATCTGCTGAGACGCACATGATTGGTTAGTGATTTTTGTTTAAAAAAAAAAAGAAAAAAGAAAAAAATTCATTTGTGTAATTAACTGAATTTCCCTAAAGTGTAATGGAGAAGAACGGCATAGGACGTTACATCAGCCTGTTGGACAGGCATTAAGTTTGAATCACATCAAATAAACAAGGCAGGAGTTAAATCTGTAATTAGTTTTTTAATTTATTTTGTAATAGCAGGGTAAATAATACATCGCTACTTTATTATTATTATTTTTAATATTAAGTGGCATGATTAAGTGCTACAATTTATGTCAAAAAGTAAGGTGAGTTTAGTGATGCATCATGATATGTTTTACTGTATGTGGATTATTGGAAAATGTTATGGAAGCAGTTCATAATGTTGGAACCCCCTGCTGTATGTGATGTGAAGTGCAAGTAAAAAAAAAAAGGGTCTCCTGTTTCCCTACATCTAACCCCATTCCAGTGTTGAAGCTATGATGTGTATGCTACATTTTTTTTTTACATTAAGGGTCAAAGTTAAAGGTTTCCTTCTGTTTGAGAGAGTGTGCAATGAATTTCTGAGATCTACATCATTACATTACTTTTGATAATGTCTGTTATATGCTCTTGGATTATGTTATACTTAATCCAAATACTTGAATTCACACAGAGAACAGATCTTCAGGTTTGTTTGGGGTTGGGTCTCATATCGACAGGTTTCTGTTCACATAGAGAAATTTAGTTTTGATCTGTTTATGGGTCTAATGCAATTTTATAATTCAATGAGGAATTGGAGCAATGGAGGAATACAAAGCGAAACTTACGAGACTGCCCACCACCTCCATAGTTTATTCTCTCCATTTTTTGGGCTACAAAATACTGGTAAGAATTTAAAACTACTTTCACCCCTGTAAATATACTAACTGTTGGTCACTAACTGTCAGTCTCCAGATCCACCAGTTGGCGTAAGTTTGTTCCGCCAGGTGTGGAAGGATATTTGTTGGAGAGAAAAAAAAGGTTAAATATAGAAACAAATCATAATCTGTTGACAATAAATAATGTTTGGGGAACAATATTACACTTGAGGTTGTTCTGAGCAGCCCGAGCAAGCTATCCACAATCATTTGTAACCAGTCCCTATTTACCTGCTTGTTCTCTGAGACATGCAGTCAGTGTTTGAACATAATCTCAGTGCCACACTTGTGTTTAGCAAAATCAATAAGTAGTAGCTTTTTTTTTTGTCTGTTTGTTGAACCTACTTATTTAGTGGCTAACTATAAAAAAAATCATTATTAAGCCTAGACCTAAAATCTTTATGGGAAGATTGCCTTAAATAACTTCAAAAACCTTGACATACGCATTTCTTTTTCAAATTATTTTCTAGAACTGTTGCGAATTACAGACTGCACTTGTGTGTGAAATGTGTTCTGTTTTGCAGAATGGCTATACACATCATATTGGCTTTGTATGGTGTTTACTTGAGCAGCTCTGGTGGCTTTGAGGTAAAGAACTCCAGATGCAAGAAGATCAGAGAACACAAATCCAGCACATGGTTACATAACACCTCTGCATTGAAATTTGCATGTCTTGCCCTGATTATCATCCATGCAATGCTTGTTAAGATTAAGGCTATGGCAACATGATGACAACTCGCCAACGTAACTCACAGATCTATCCTCAGAAGCCAGCTTATCATGCCAATAATATGATATTCTAATCACCCTCCAACATCTAATCAATATCAAAACCCGGTCACACGCTAAAAACCTCCCCCGAGAGGAACCCGATAGATTGACAATTATGTCAAGGGAGCAATTTCAGCGAGCCGAGTTGTGACAGTGTGAAACTCTTATCTGGCAAACACTTCATCACTTACGCCTTGGTGTGCTGAAAATGCATAGCTGAATGCTCTAGGCTCCATTTCATTCTCGTGAAGCCTAATGACTGCACATTTCTGTTCCGACCATCATGTTCTATCACAGATATTGACTCTTCCCTGAAAGCAGAACAGTGTAATGGTATAAAGATTATTGCATGGTAGTTTAATAACAATAGGTTATGGCTCACTGTTTCCCCAAATCTATCAGCGAGGGGAGAGAGGTGCTTTGCTGAATGGGTAACATGGATGGAATCCATTTGCAGAGACTTGTTTTTATTTTGTTATTAGTTAAAGTGGTACAATTCAGTAAATGAATCATTTAAAATTTTGAGAATAGTTGCCACAGAAGCTGCAGAGCAACATGAGTTAGATTTTTTTGGGGAAAAAGATGATTGGTAGTATCTCATCAGGCCAGTTTTATACCCAGGACCTAAGAGACATAAATTATTATTATTATTATGAATGACTAATAAAATTTGACTTTCAGACAGGTAATATGTCAAGGTTAAATTCCCAAGTATCTGAGACACATAATTCTCATGAGCCACCTTATAAAATTGTGCTGGATGTTTCCACCGAAACACCGATTTATTTATTTATTTATTTATTATTATTATTTTTTTATATATAAAAATCATTTATAATTGTACTTTCAAAACAATGTAACTCTTCTATTTAAACAAAAATTTACTAATTTAATAAACAGCTAGATTAATTAACATGATCCCAATCACTGTGTTTTAAAGTCTATTAAATATGGCATAAACAGCATATATAATACTAATCGCCCTGCGATGGATTGGCACCCTCTCCAGGGTGTACACTGCCATGTGCCCTAAGTCTCCTGGGATAGGCTCCAGGCCCCCCGTGACCCTGAATACAGGATTAAGCGGTATAGATGATGATGAGTGAGTGATAATACTAATCCAAAATCACAGGACTTAATGACTACAGAACTGTCACCCTAGAATCTGAGGTAATGAAGTTGTTTAAAAGACTGGTGTTAGCTTAACTGAAGGACATCACTGAACCCTTACTGGACCCCCTGCAGTTTGCTTATAGAGCAAACAGGTCTGTCGATGATGCAGTCAACATGAAACTACACTTCATTCTGATATATACTGTATGAACAAATCAAGGACTTGATTGTTTGTGGACTTCACCTCTCATGTAATACAATCATCCCAGCATCCAGACTAACCCAAATGACTGTTCCTAGCTCTATATGTCAGTACATTACCAGCTTTTTGACCGACAGGCAGCAGCTAGTGATACTGGGGAAATGTCTAACAGCTGAACCATCAACACTGGCATTGACTCCATTGTTAAAAAGGCCCAGCAGAACTGGTATTTCCTTTGTCAGCTGAGTTCAACCTACCACAGGAGCTGATCACACAGTTCTACTTGAATCTGTCCCATGCAATTCAATAACTGTCTGGTTTAAATTAGATATCAGGGCCTGTATTCACAAACCTTCTTAGAATTCTCTCAGAGAGCTACTATCTTAGCTTAAAAAGTCCTAGCTGGGAGTCCTAGACTAAAAGTGATTTACGGAACTTCTCAGAGGAAAGTACAAAAACCTTTATCTTAGTGAGGAGGTGTGGTTGACCCTGTTGCTAGGGATGACGCAGCCATCTGACCTCTGCAAAGGTCTTGAAAAGTGCTCTTTGTGAAAATAGAATATCTGACAATAGAATAGATAATGAAATCATAATATTTGTATATAATTGTATTATCATGACTACAGGCTACTTTTATGCAAAGTTTCTGTTACAGGCTAAATTTCTTGAAGTTTATTAAAGCAGCCAAATGTTGAAAATGTGTCTACTTATGAAGCAACCAATTTCCACACAGTTGTTACTATATTAAAGTTCTTACATTTATTTACCATACTAATTTTATTACTTGTAATCCATTTTAGATTGATGGCAGCAAATTGGCTCACCTTTTACAAATTTACATGATTGCACGACAGTCTGTTTAAGTTGCACTTTTGGATGGTATGTAGCCAACAATTCAAGAGAGATGGAAGGAAGTAAAAGAACAAGAAAACCAAATTGAGTCCTCCTCTCTACTCTTAACAATTTTTACTGTAAGAGCAGTTTTTAGGGCTACGATTTTTCGTGAATCATTTTTGTCTTTACTAAGATTTAGTCCTAAATTTAAGGGGAAATTCTAAGAAAAAGTCATAAAGCTAAGAATTTTCTTAGAATTCGTCACTAGGAGCAACGTCTAGGCTTAAGAAGCTTTATGAATACAGGCCCAGAGGACTACAAAGGATGGTTTAGACTGCTGAAAGGATTATTGGGGCTCTGCAAAACAGTTTTCCACATACTTCCCTACATAGATGTGCATTGTCATGCAAGATAACGACGCCCTTGAATAGCACTCCTCTGCATTTAACCTTGAAGTTTAGGATTCAGCCCTTCAATATGCAACCCACTGTAATGATCACGGTTGATTGTTGAATGTTTTTTCCTGATAATGTTTCGATATTGGCTCTTGCAAATTCCAGAAAACTCTTAGCATCAATTTTCCAGCTGATGGTTGACATTTTTATTTTTGTCTCGGTCAGTGATTGAGGATGTTTTGTGTTCCATACTCTGCATGGGTAGAGTAGCCAAAAAATTTACTCAGGTAAGAGTAGCTGTACTTCAAAATAGTAGAAGTAGAAGTAAAAAGTAGTCATCCAAAATATTACTCAAGAAAGAATAAAACAGTATTTAGTGAAAAGACCACTCAAGTACTGAGCAACTGTTACAATCGTAATGTCCTATTTAATTATATATTGGTCTGAATATATATACTGTATATATGTATAATGTATAATATATGTGTGTGTATGTATATACACAGAGTATGCTAAAGTGTGTGTCTGTTTTGGCAGATAGAGAAGACACTGCAGTATGGAGTTAGGGATACAACATATTTTTTGGGATGGATAAAAATGTACAATACATGGCGATTCATTTTGTACTGAAATATACTTATATATTCATAGTCTGTTAAAGTAACATTATATGCACAATTAAAGTTAACATATAATCACACAAACATGAAAAAAAGCATTCTATACTCACCGCAAGATTGTACCCTAACCACAAGATCCCACTAGTAGCAGCATGGATTTATGTCCATTCTGCAAAATTAGAGAAAGATGCAAAAACATTTGTAAAAAGCGTATGTAGGATGGATTCACAGATAGGATGAATTTATGGAACACCGGCTGGAGAATTTTTCCCTCTATGCCGCCTGACTGCCATCAAACGGCACCAGGTACACCCTCAGACCACAGAATAAAGAATCACCGCACGCTTTGTAATGGCTAGTGATGGGTCGTTCATGAACAATTCGTTCTCTTTCGAACTACTCTTTTCGAGTAGTTCGTTCTTTTCTCACGTGACTCCCAGAGACATTATGCAGTGTGGTACACAGGAAACAGAATTAAGCGATTCTTTCTCAATGACTCTTCTATTCGTTCTTTTGTCACGTGACTGCCATAGAGGCAATAGATTCAAAAGAACGAATGACTCAGACCAGAAGATATGATGGTGAGCTGCTCATTCTATTTATAATACAGTGGAACCTTGGATTACGAGCATGATTCGTTCCGGAAGTGGGCTCATGGTCTAAAACACTTGTAAACCAAATCATCATTTCCCATAAGAAATAATGAAAAATAAATACATAAAAATAATACAATCCATAAAATAAAAATAACACAAATTAATCTGCACTTTACCTTTAAAAAAAATACAAATAAATCCTGACAGATAAGTGTTTCCATTGGTGCGCGCAGGCGCCGTGTGTGTGTGTGTGTGTGTGTGTGTGTGTGTGTGTGTGTGTGGAATTAGCCCTTCCCTCACCTTGTTTTACACAGTAACACTCCTCCTCCCTCTCCCCACCTCGCTTTTTAAGTTTCACAACACACACACACACACACACACACACACACACACACACACACACACACACACACACACACACACAAAACACACTCAAAAAAAGAAATCTATCTGAGACTGGCATGATCGCATACTAAGGGAATCACTGCTGTAGAGTAAAAAAATACAAATAAATGAACCAGCACCTTACCTTTGAAAAGAATCGCGACAGAGCAGAGTTTCTGTGTGTTTGTGAAGCCGGGGAGGGGGTGAAAAGGCGAGAGAGCGTCTGTGCGTGTGTGTGTGTCGGTGTCAAACACTCATTCACACACTACTGGCAATTTGGGAACGCCAGTTAGCCTAACCTAAATGTCTTTGGACTGTGGGAGGAAACCCACCAAGCACGGGGAGAACATCCCCCCTCCCCCCTCCCAAAATAAAAACATTCGTTCATTTCGATGAACAAGATTCAAAGAACCAAGTCACTAAAATAATTCAAACTTCCCATCACTAGTAACGGCTGGGAGAGATGAGTCCGCAAAGCATTACCCAACATAACCACAAGGAGGCTCATTCCTATCGCGTACACCTTTGGTTGAGGCGGAAGTACACTTCAGGGAAAAAGAGGGGAAGTGACGAGAGAAACGTATCACAGATGTTTTGCATCAACGGGATTTTGCTTAACCCCAGACTTTTTTGTGACGAGGTGTGCACGGTACCAAGACTTTCATTTGTTTACTAATTCAGACCAACCTTTGTTAACTTGGAACCAGTATCACATGTATAAGAAAATTAAGTTATGACTTTTCTTCCTAACTTAATACAGTGCTTTTTGTAGTCAATAAGGCTAGCAGAGGTGTTGAGGCTAGTAACCTACAGAACATTTAGTTTATCGGTTACCATGCTCTAGCCACATCACAGCTGCTCTTTTTTCGTGCAAATTACAAGTGGGGCGTCCATTTTTGCTTGCGCTGCAGTTACAAATTAACTGACGTAACTCATACACACCTGCTGTATGAGGCTCTGTCATACCAGTCTCTGTAAATGAGGCGTTGATGAAACACTGATATATTTATGAGTGCATTAATATGATTGATTGTGATTTAAATTACGGAGAGAGAACTCCTGCCAGAGCTTCTCTCATAGACAACTAATCTAATAATACTCATTTAATTTTAATCAACCTAAAAAAAAATAATGTGGCTGTGTTCTGAAATAATATACTTATTGTCAGAAACTGAACCAGATATCTTTTTACACTGCCTAGACAAAAAAGTTTCTGAAGCATCAAATTTTAGACGTACTGTATAGCAAGCAAGCAAAACAACTGAGGAGATTGCTGAAATTCATGGACTTATCTGGGTTAAGAATTGTAGAGTACAACACATTATTAAAGCCTGGAAAAGAGTGCTGACCCCTAAAACATTACAGAAGAAATATGGATTAAATAGGAATAAGTAATGATGGAGTAAACAATTCACATCATGAAAACAACAACAGAAATCAGAACAATGTTTAATAGTAAAAGTAAGATACACACACACACACACACACACACACACACACACGCACACGCACACGCACACACACACACACACAATGCAGCAAGAACAGGATTAGGAATAAGCAGCTTTGTGTCCATAAGTAGGCCTGTGTGCACAAAGCTGTTACTTGTTAGTGAGACTAATTAGAAAGCAATGGAAAAAGGTCTTGTGGTTTGATGAGTCCAGATTGACCCTGTGCGTCAGGGTAAGAAGGGAAGCGCATGAAGTGATGCACCCACCATGCATAGTGCCCACTGTACAGTACAAGTCTCTGGAGGCAGTGTTATGATCTTGTGTTACTTCAGTTGCTCAGGTCTAGACTCAGCAATGTTATGTGGCAATAAAATGAAGTCATCTGACGACCTGAATGTACTTTATGACCTCTATTATCACATCTATGGAGATCACTTCCATTAGGATGAAAGCATATTCCAGGAATCAGATCGTGAAAGAGTGATTTGCATAAAGAACCATTTCTTTTACACATGAACTAGCTAGCACACTGTGGTAACTGCTGCAATCGAAGCTAAAGGAGGTCATGTATGTGACTTTTTTATGGATGGATGGTATACATAGCATTATATATCTTTTATATATATTTTTATATTGTGCATACCCCTCCTGCTTTCCACAGCTCCCAGTACATTCACAGTTTATATGATGCAATCGTATGATGCAACACTGACTTTAGAAATTCCAATTTGCTTTTGCAGAGTTTTTAATCTGGGATTTTAATTTAGCAAACAGCCCCTAGTATATGCACAGTGCTCCATGATGGACTGGTGTCCCCCATTCATGGTGCATTTTTACCTTCACACGATAGGCTGTTACAAAGAAAAAATGGTTATGCTTGCTAAGCTATGTAAAAATTCGAGGTCCATTTTTATAGTGTCATAGTTACATATGGTAAAACAATGGGGGAAAAAAAGAGAGTGTTTCTCTGCTGGTCATTTCCATGCACTTCCCCGTTGGAGGAACAGATGAATGAGAAACTGAACAGGTGCTCAGGGCTCAGCAGGCACTGTCCTCCGTTACATCAAAGCATGGCAGAAAAAAAAAGTAAACTGCAAACCCTTTAATTATGTCCAATATGGTGGTGTCTAGTCTGTGTGCTGGTTAAACAGGTGCTCTTGCACCAGTAAGGTGGTGACAGCTGCAAGAACCTATACTGCAACACACACAATTTATTCAGACAGAGGGGCAGTCCCAGTTTTATGCTAAACACTGACTGTTTTGCAGGAGAAACACACAGGACTACTGCAACATGACTCTCCTGCTGCCTAATATGTTCCTTCCTGAGCAGTAGATATGTCAAGGCCTGTATTCATCAAATGTCGTAGAAAGAAGTCTTTCATGAATGCTAAGTTTTTAAAGTTTATGCAGTTTTGGTCCTTCTGTGTGGTGTGCATTCATTTATTCATCTACACTGCCCTCTGGTTATGGTTATTCTGGTTAGGATTTTGGTAAAGTAGCAGCAGAAATTATCACAGGAGCATTGTATTTTATTCTTTGATTAGGAAGGTACAATAGTACAGCAGTAATAACTTAGAAACTTCAAGGTACTGTAAATATTTTTTTGAAAAAAAAATCTTTATTAGACTACGTATTGCTTGATCATTAAGTTATTACCAAATCTTTTTATTAGTTATTAATTAATTAAATGCTTCATAATTCTTTAAACATTATTAAATCACCCAAAAAGCTTTGCAAATATTTAATCATTAACAGTCCTCTATCATTGTAATTACAGCATATTTTACCTGTTTATAAATGGTTTTCACTATAACCTTAATGCATTACTGAAGACACTTATGAACACTTTCCAAGGACTTCAGAATTTGTCTTGTCATATTTTTTTCATCCTAAACTGAGCATCCCTCGAGCACTCTTGTCACTTCCTTCTCTTTCAATAGCAAATGCGCATAATAAGCCATTCTGTAATACCTAAATGTCCATGCTGTCCCTGTGAGAAAGACATTTTAAAGATTAAGCCGAATTCTGAAGAAAAGAAATTAGATTATTTATTTATAGTGATGCCAGCTGTCTCTTTCTCTCTCTCTTTTCGCCTGGTTTTGCTCATGTGAATGAACAGCTCGGTCCTCATGGATCAACAACTCCACTAGAGGAATGCTGCTTTTAGAGAATGCTATGGCATGTTGAATTTGCAATTATGGGGACAATCAGCTAAACCCAGGAGCCAAGATTGACCCAGATGGGGTTTCTTTAAATGCCACATGCAAAATGTTAGCCCATGTGGGATTATTATGAGCTTTTTGTTCTTTATTATTTGTAAATATAGACATTTTAAGAATTAAACTTCATTTTTGTATGTTTTTACCTTACGTAAAACCTCTATCCTGGTGGATCGGTAGTCTATCCTGGGAATACTGTTGATAACATTGACCAAGGATGCGAAGCACCACACACACACACACACAATGCAAAGTTTCAGAATCTGAAAGGTAGGAAGCCAGAGGAAACTCTCGTGGAGACTTGAACAAGCTAACATCTGAAGCTCCAGTGCTCTGCCATTTCATGCCTGTATAGAGTAGAATCCATTCTGCTTTGGCAATCTTCTCTTGAGTAAGTAGCATTCTCTCTGGAAGGAAATCACATTATTGCAATAAATAGACGGCAGGTCAATCTGCTCATCCAGATGTTAGAGTGGATTTCTGAAATGGATCCATAGTAATGAAGGCCTCAGGGGGTAAGGAGGCATGACGATCAGGTCAGTGAAGGAAAGAAAGATTGTTATTTGTGTCTCTCGGCATTGATTTTTTGTACCTGGCTATTTACGGTGACCAAGGAAATACAGTAATTGTCTTACAGGTATTAAGTGGTATTTCTTGCTTTTAAGTGGCTTAAGTGTGCTTTTAACATCTCATGGCCCAATAATTAAAGCTTAAAGCCAAGCCAAGTGTGCTTACTTATTTTTTATGGGTTTTTTGCATTTTGTGTAAGAAGGAAGGACAATATGTTTATTATAACAGTGTATTTATTACAGTATATACAGTTAAATATAACAATATATTTATTACTGTTTTACCAGTACTGTTTTTACCTTTTGCCTCAATTTTGTTGTACTCGTACAATAACAATAAAAGGAATCTGAGTAGCAACAAGAAAAGAGGGCCACTTTCAGTTTTGTTTTATAAAGCAGCTGGTGTCGGGAGGAATTATAAATTAAGGTTAAATGAGGTTTAATGTCTGTTTATTTCATATTTACTAAATTTACATGACTTTTCTAAATGTTGTGCACTATAAATTTTAGTCTTAAGAACTCACCTCTCGAACATCTTAAATTTGTATGTACCACTGGACATAATTTTTATCCTTGCTTTTCAGTACACTTTGTCCATCTGTCAAAAAATGTTTTAGGTTGAGCTGTGAGCCAGGAATTCACCGCTGTCTTCACTTTTTCTTTAGAAGTGAATCTTCGTCCTCATAGGGCTGCCTTCCGGAAAAGTGAGAGTCGGATGGAGCGAGATCAGGACTGTAGGAAGGATGCTTTAACACCTCAAAACGAAGTGTTTGCTGAGTGTTGACAGGGTGGGCAGAAGTGTGCAGATGTGCATCGTCATCATCAAAATTACGACACACTTGGATAGCAGTGCTCCATGTTTAATTTGTAGTTTAAGCGTCAGCTCTTCATTTAACATCTCACTGTAACGAGCCCAGTTGATTGTTGATTTTTTTCCTGGTAATGTTCCAATACTGGAATGCTTTATGCTCTTCCATGGGTTGTTTTGACAACAGGTACATTCTCAGACCAGAAAAAAAAAAACAATCAATCAATCACTTCAGTGGAGCATCCATTTACCTACAAATGAACTGATGTAACACCTGCACTGCAGTGACTGGGAAGACAGTAGCCATGAAGAGAGTGCATACTGTAGATTAGACAATGTAGCCAACAGTAGTTTTAGCATAACCAAAGTGTGAATAATATGTCATATAAAGAGTTGCTTCTCTGTTTTGTCTTACTGAGAAATGTTCTTCTTAATCCTGGAGATCTTTCCATAGTGGAAAAACTTTGAAAAAATGCTAGTGTTCTCACCCAAGACCTAAGTGCCTGTGTGCTGTGGTGTGCTGTCTTTGTTTTTTATTTTATTTATTTAAACAGTATAGAACCACAATACAAAAAGAGAGAATTGTGAGAGATTTTGTGTCTGCTGTGACCCAAAGACGACTCATCTTCAGCTTTCTGACAGAGGTCATCGATTTTGATTTAAAATGTCCTGGTATTTCAGAGAGTTCATGATGTCATGCATCCTAACAAGGTTTCCAGGCCAATAGCATACCAGATTCTCCACCATACTTGGGCATACAGTGGGCATGGGGTACTTGTCTGCATACTCATCTTTTTGTTTTACGCCAGAACCAGATAGTGTTTGTTGCCAAAAAGCTTTATCTTAGTCTCATCTGACCACAGCACATTCAGTTGAAGTCTTGGTAAACTCCAGACTTTTTCCTTGTATGCCTCCAAAACCGCTTGTTGGCCTGTAGATAGCATCTGATGTTTGTTATGGAGACTTTTCCATAACAATGCCACTATTTGATGAGCTTCTCTAACAGTGAGCTTTGGAGATTTTTTTTGCTTCTCTTACCATCATCCTCCCTGTGCATGGTGGCAAGATTAACTTGGGTCCTCGAACAGACTTGTTTGTCACTGTTCCAATTGTTTTAAGCTTCTTTATGATTCCTCTGACTGTAGATATGGGCAAGTTTAGGCGATTGGCTCTTTTCTTGTAGCCATTTCCTGACTTTTGAAGGTCTACACAGATCTGCTTATTTTGAGTGGGGTGTTCTTTTGCCTTTCACATATTGAAGAGTGGATAAGAGAAATAGGCCTCTGTGTCACATCATATTTATACCACAGGCAAACAGGGAGTCATGGATTATTAACTAAAAGTTTCTAGAGGCTCTGATCAACTTTATAAGCTAAGAAAAAATGACAAAAATGTGTCCGGTTGATTTTATAAAAACAATAATTTTTTTGTTATATATATTAAATTCACTTAACTTAGAGGTTAGATTTTTCTATAATTTTCAGTGTGAGGTTATGCTTCTGCAATAAAAAATGAATTCATTAGAAGCCTAAAAACACATCTAAAACAAGAATTAATGCCAATAATGACCAGTACTGTATGTATGCATGCATGTATGTATGTATAATAATAATTTATTTATATGCAGGGTTTCATATTTCCTCATACACTGATATAATTTTAGCACAATTTTGTGTACAATTGTATGTACCATCAATTAAATTCAAAGTCAAAATCATTTGAAAGTAAAAATCTAGTTCTAAACAAAATAAGTTGACAACAATAACTGTAACTAAATGTACCCTATTGTACAGATATGGTACTCTTTAAAAAAAACTAAACAACAATATGCATTTCAACTGATGAAGACTTGTTTTATTAATTTACAACTTGAGATAGAAAAGGTCACAGGATTCTGCATTGCTGTAATGAATTATGATGAAAAAAATATGTTGTTTTTCTGAACAACTAATTGGGTGCATCAAAAACAAGCTGAATCCAATTAAAAAGATAAAAGCATATATGAAAATTAAGTTCTTATCACAAACTTATCTATGTTCACTCCTGGTCTCATTACTCATAAGGCCACCTACAAATGATCAGCAGCCAAAAGTGCCATGGTGAGAATGTTGCTGCTTTGTTGACGTCATAACCCCCTGGTACTGCACTCAATGTTTGTTCAAATTAAGCTAAACTTTTTCAATATGCACCCAATAAACTGAGCTTTCAAAAATACAAATTGCTAGTTACAGTGGACGGGCAGCTAATTATTTGCGTGACTAAGTATCCAGGTTTAATTTTGTAGCCCAGGAATCAGTCATCCTAGCTCCATAGCTCTCAGATGACATGCAGAGTGCACTAGTCCTATGAATGTGTCTTAATGGCCCTGCACAGCTTCATTTTTACCTTTGCGGTAGGTGAAATGCAAAATGCTGATTTGTAGGCACCGTATCAGTGGCAGAAATTTCACCAACAGAGCCATGTCATGATAGAATTCACACTCCGTCTTTTAGCAAGTGATTACATATCAATGCAATGTGGCAATTTTTGTCTTTCTTCAGTCCCTCTGCTCTTAATCTATGTAATTTGGTCGTATGTAAAAACTCCAAATGATCTTCAAGGGTAATGATGGGTTAGGAAGGTGAGAGCATTTAACTAAATAATCCAGATTCCTCCCTTTCTGACATACTGATCAATTACCATTTCTGCCAATTTCAAGAAATGGATTTTGCAGAAATACTGGACTTAATGGATAAACCTTATCAGGCTAGTCAGGTTCTCCTTGGCTGGGCTCACCAGGGATGAGTGGAGATGATTGGACTTGATTAGGGACAATCAAACTTGGCCTGCCTTTCTGCTTGCTTTGCAATCAATGCTTGGCTTGCTGGAGGAGCTGATTTGATGCTAAAGAACACTGTGATGCTATCACCAGTTTTTCTGACAGTCATCCATGCACAAGGAAAAGAGTGTTTAGAGTTACCTGGAGACTGTCTAACATTTCTGTGATGCTAACAATGAACATTATTTTATATTATATTATATTTATATAATACACACAATGTTATATAATTTTATTCGTTATCACCCAAATGAGGATGGGTTCCTTGTTGAGTCTGGTTTCGCTCAAGGTTTCTTCCTACCACCATCTCAGGGAGTTTTTCCTTGCTACTGTCGCCATCACCCTTGGCTTGCTAATCAGAGACATTTCATTCATCATTCACTCATGCATCTTATTATTATCTAGACACATTTTTCTCACACATACACATTTCCATAAATTTTCTTAAATTTTTTTTTCATTCTTGTTAAGCTGCTTTGAGACAATCAAAAGCGCTATATAAATACAATTGAATTGAATTGAATATATTGAAATGTGTATGGCATTACTTGTCCACTGAGTATGAGACACCCTGAGTTTCTTGTAATGGCTGCAAGGAACCCAATCCCTTAAGGCATGGCACTAAATGTGAATGATGTCTTATTTAAGATCCAGTCACATGATGCCTAGTCATATTGGGCAATGAAGGCTGGAAAGATTTCTGTAATTTCTCTGGCAGTTCCTTTTGGAGCCAGGTACCAACTTGTCACCTGATTGTATCTGAGCAGTTGAGGGCATAGGACCTTGCTCTATGGCCCAACAGTGGTAGTCCGGTGACACTTGGGATTAAACCAACTGGCGTACCCTAAAAGCACCAGTCCAACACCTTAACCACCAGGCTACTCCTGCTCTGAGTCAATAGAGATTCAAAACATCAGCTAAATAAATAGGGCAGTTTGTTTACCTTGAAAATCCAATAGTAATAAAGATATTAAAAAGTTCCTCTGGAATATCCCTCTAATTATGGAAGGGCTACAAATTTCGTGAATGCCAATGATCTAGTAACTAAGATTTTGGTTCTGAAAACAGAAATATGTTTATTAGGATTTTCATGTAAATACAATATGATCTATGTTACTGCAGTCTTAAAAGGAAATAGACATACATCATCATAACACATGGGTCGGTGGATGGATGGAGCTTAAACCCCTCATCAAAGTTCTAGACAATGTGTTGGTTTATAATTGAATAAAAAAAAAACCTGCCTTAAGTGAGTATAGATGGTTTAAAATCACATTTTTTTTAAGACAATGTTAACATGCAGGTATTTTTTTTTCTTTTTATGGCAGAATGGCAAATGTTGTTGTATTGTTGTACAGTTTATTATCTTATATCCCATAAATATTGTAAATAGGAAGCAGTTACATAGAATGTAGTTGTCAGAGATGCTGCTGGAGACACTTGGCCTTGTTCTTGAAGAGGGAGGTGAGTAAAACAATAACCATACTAAAACCTTGAATAAAACTTCTGTAGAATTTTTTTAATCCCAAGGAACATTGTAGTTCCTTCCCAGTGCTGGAACCAAGTCAGCCTTTTTTGATCCATCAAGTAATCAATCTAAGAAGGCTACCCGGGATCACACTTTTCTCAGTTAAATTACAGCAGATGAGCAGATTAGATTTACTTCCTATATCTAAATATGGTCTGTATCTGTTGACAAACCTCTTAAGCATGTCCCATAATGCATTATTTATTAGGCACTGTTTATGAGGCAGTGCTAAAAGCAGTCTTCCACTTATGCCCCTCAAGAAGGCATACTAAGTTGTACACATTGCGCAAATTCAGTTTCGTGAAAGTTATGGCCGCTTGATACTTTACTGTGACTTGGTTCAAAACCCAGTAACCAACAATGATGACATTACATCATTTTTTGGCCACAGAGAAGAACCCTGCTGTAGCTGGCGAGGGAGGGAGGAGTTTAGGTATTTTCTAGCGCCTCAGTGATGTATTCCTCCACAGCTTGGAGTTCTCAGTTGCTTTGCACACCTGGTTAGACTTTACGGATCACCTTTAAGAACTACTGGGACTTGATAAATCTTTACATCAAAATGACTTTAAGGCCTTTCAATGGTCATGGAGGCCATGGATAGGGCATAGGTTTACTCAATGGTTTGACACATGGTGAGGATAAGCATGGTGTGGCAGACTTGGAAGCTTTGAAGAATTGTCTTGCTATGCACTAGGCCATGTATTGTTGAACACTGCCACAGTAGAAGCACAACATATGTGTCTTGCAGCATATCATGCTTCCTTATTTGCCCCAACTGCACTGGCTTGGTATAAGATGTTTTTGGAGCTGATGGTGGGCTGTCAAATGTGGGATGATGGTTCTTCAACCACTCAACTGGCAGATGGACATGTCGATCAGAGGGTTGAGCAAAGACGTGGCCATTGTGTCATGCCAGCTTGGTAAACAGTTCTTTTTTAAACCGTGACTGTCTTGAGTGCTTGCTCATTTCAGCTTCTTCTGCTTGCCATTAAAAACCATTTTGTATTTTGCGGTGCGGCCTCCATATTTGCAACAAGAAGGTGTTCACTTACACCCTTCCTCTCACTTGAACATTTGGACCAAGTGTGCATATGACCATAAGGTTCCTCCTCTTGATTCCTGACAAGGGTTGAACAGTTTTTAAATATAATTTTGGCCCCACTCCTGGATTGCGAAGAGGAGCACTCATTAGGAACCCTTTACATTTTATATGGGCTCTATAGAGTCTCTGAGTGTGCACTAAGAATAACAGCTGGTTGGAGCGGTGGTGGTAAGAGTTTTGATGTGACATGAATTGCTCAATTTGCTTGTGCATTTCCCCAATAAACTGACCATGGTTTATCAGTGCTTGTTGCCAGTCACGGCATGAGTGTACTGCATCCATGGGAAGGTGGATACCCATAGACTGTTGCATCTTGTTTACCATCTTGTTAATTACACACCAGGATTCAATTACTCTCACTGTATATAAAGACACTAAGTGTTTATTATCAAACCTTTATTGTTATTAATTCCAAGGGGTTGATTGAGTTCTTGTTTTCTCTGTCCTGATTTTTGCCTTGGCAATTTCATTTTGTTTAGTTAATCACCTGCCCCCTGACATTTTTTAATGTAAATCCAAGTGTTTGGTTTGATTGCTACTATCAGTTAAAAAAAAAAAGTTGTGTCAAGCTGCACTTGTGTACAACTGCTCATTCCTGACTGCCATTACATGCAGATTGTGCTGCATTCTATATAGTATAGTCTAATACTGATTCTGGCCAGTCGTATACAAAGTATATAAAATTGTACTTTTAGGTGCTTACGTAATTGGCTTCACCAGAAAAAAAAAAATCAGTTGTTTATAAGTGTATATAATTACATTATTATTATTATTATTATTATTATTATTATATTAATGAATTATATATACAACTTTAATAACATTATCCTTAATAGATATTGGGCCACAAACATCAGGAGTTAAAAAAAAATGTCTATGTTGTTTTATCAAGCCTTTTTCATAAAAAAAAAAAATCAGAAAAAAAAAAATCAATATGGAACCCTTATAGATTGTCAATGATTTATTCTATTATAAATAGAGTACAACATACGTATTTCTCAGTGGCTGTCAGAATTATTAGGGGGCCTTACAGGCTGGTATGAAATAAAAAGAAAATGGAAAAAGAAATGAAGCTTTTGCATTTGTCCACAGTAGAGGTAGCTGACAACCTCATTTCCCTCTCATCTAATGTGTGCAATACTACTACTACTACTACATTTGACTACAAATATAAATAAATTCATTTGCATGAATTTAGACTATAGTAGGATGAAGCTGCTTTTTCAATATCAATATCACATCAATAAATTCACCTAATTTAATTATAAAAGGTTTACAAAAATATAGCCTTGCATTATCACCATACATTTGCTCACAGAAATGGTGACAAAGACAGATGACTCTCTGAGATGACAGGCTGACAGTTTGACTCCTCTTGCACTAAACCAGGGCTCAGCAACCTTAAACATTCATTTGGAGCCGTTTCCCAAAATAAAGGAAACACAGGGAGCCACAAAACCCTTTTGACATCTAAAATAAATATAACACTGCATATTTAATTTTTTATGCTAAGTATATATGTATATATAGTGAAATCAATTAACTGCTACAGAAAAAACAAAATTATTTCTGCATGCAACAAAAACATTTTGAACTTCAAAAAGACGCCAGGTCGAAGGTTACTTTAAAATAAAAATACTATGGCTATGAGTCATCCTCATATTTATAAAATAAAGAGCCAAATATAAATTATCCAACTGCAGCAACCAAAAATGCCATGTGCGTGTGTGCCGTCATCCCTTGGTCGCGTATAGTGGATCGTGCAGTAAACTGGCAACCTGAATAAAACCGGGGCTCGAAAAGCTCAATAACTCGTGTGCCGTCGAGCGGTGGTGACGTGGTGGTTGTGACGCATATTTTGAGCAACAAAAAATTAACCATGTTTAATTTTAATGATACACATAGCCATAAGCTTCAAATTTAGAATTACATAAAAATAAAATAAATAAAAATTAAATACTTATTTATTTTCCAAAACCACAGGGAGCCTCAGCAGAGGGATGAAAAAGCTACATGCGGCTTCCTAGCATCGTTGCTGACCCCTGCATTAAACCATCAAATGATGCTAAATTAGCCAGCACTGATTGCTAGAACTGTATAAAGCTTAGAGAAATTTCAGAAAGGTGACTGGTGCTTTATTATACAGTATGGTGACCAAAGGCCATTGTGATGCAGAGCTCAGCACATTCATTCCCGATCAAGATTCAATCCCGAGCCCACCAGCACGAGCTCTTAATCAACACTGCATCCTCTGCACCAGCAAGGACAGAGATTATTGCCAGCTCATGGTTGGCCTCCATCAATCATCCAATCACAGCCAAGGATCATACTGCAGCCAATCAACATTCCGAGTGGTAGACTATTTGCATCCCACAGTTCTATGATTAAGGCATGAGCTGTAATTATGCCAGGCGTGGAGGCCAGAGCTATTTTTCATCAATGCCCTTTGCAGCCACTGCCAAGATGCTGACCTGCTGTTGGTGCCCCAGGCTTCTTAATAGCTTTGATTTCAATAATTTTCACAAAGGGTCGGTGTACATCAAGCTGCAGGCAGTGATACTCAATGCCCTAGCTGTATATGAAAGCCCTGGTGCTTAATTTTATAGATGTAATTATGAACCTGTCAAACATTGTAGAGGCATTTTTGATGGTGATTACCTGGGTGTGATTTAAATGCTGGCAAAAATGCATAGCTGACTCAGAGCAGGTGACTCAGCAAATAACTGCAAACTTTAAGCAGTATTTAGTATAGAATTTTTTATTTGTATTTCAACAAACCATGTATGTGTCAACAATATAAGGCCAAACTTATGCTAGTGTGGTGAGGTTCTGTGCGCGACGCGCATGAATCTAATTTCACTATAAATACCCAAACCATTAAGAAAAATCTGTTAATGCTGATTAAGCCACCCCTTTATAGTAAGGGGAACTAAATACTTAATCAAAATCAGAACATAAGTTCGTTACCACGGTGGGCAGAGACATGGGAGCAGTAACAGTACAAAAATGTTTATTGAAGTTACAATAACCAAATAAAACAATTAAAAGACAAAATAAAACGTAACTTTGATGACTGAAACAATCCCAGCTCAATACACCACAATTCATTACAACACTAAGGCTTACCTGTAGCAGTGTAGCCTAGCTGTGAAATAGTTATTCTTACACCACACACACCCATACAGGCATGCACGCACACACGCACGCAGTGAGGTGAATAGGGACAAACGATCCACACTTCATGCTCCTGACACCACCACCACAAAATTACAATAAGCCTGATTAAGAAAATCAATAATATGCAATAATCAATGTCACTGACAAAGAAAAAATAACACTCTATTTACAGAAAAAATTATAAACAGAACTTAATCAGGCTGACCAAACAAAATCAATAATCAAAGAAACCACACAATAACCAGAACAAACCATACAGTAACACGCAAACAAAACCTAAATACACAAACAACAAAGCTGCAGAGCAGCAAAACACCAAAAACAGCAAGGCAGCAGCGCTGTCTTAATTCTGTTCTGTGCAAAAGGTGCCCCCAGCAAAATGATTCGTCTTGCAATATTGGTTACCAAGTCATACACTTGCTCATAGGCCAAATCTCTACAGGTTATTTTAAGATGAACAGACTCAAACCAGCAGGAGATAATGACAGCCTGCATACCACCACGATGCCAGGAACAAGATTCTATTCCACCTGCTAAACAGAGACCCACACACACCAAGGGTGGAGCTGGAAATGAGCCGGAACTTATCTGATCTGCTGCCAAATGCTCTACAACTGATGAACTTGCCGGCTTCACATCAGATGGTCTGGGAGCCTCAAGGTGACTGATTCAGTATCCTCAACCACCCCCTGGAGTACAGCAGGTCCCAAAAACACAGGGCCCTGCATTACAGGACTATCACGCAATTGGGGAGTTTCAGAAACCAAAACCCACAAGTCCACTTTATCCAATAATTTGGTCTCTTCCAATGGTGGTACCTCAGCTGCCACTTCTGTGGGGCCGAAAACGGAGGAATCTGCTTGCACTCTGACTTTTAATAGAGAGCGATAGACATGCTTTATCCTAATCAAATCATCTACCGGTGCTATGGTATAAACAGAACCTCCGGTTTTAGGTGCTCTAACCACCTGGTACAGCACTTGGCTCGAGATGTCCTGGATCTTATGATGACCTCTCACGCCATAATTTTGGAGATAAACTAGTTTGCCCTCTCTCAGTGGTGCATCCTGACCCATGCGAGTCATGCTTCTCCTTACAACTTTCAGCTGACTTCAAGTGTTCTCGGGCCCCGTCAAAGGCCACCTGCAACCTTATTTGATGATACAAAATCTCTTCCCTTTCCAACAAAGTAGGACCAAAGCAGACTTGGACAACTGGCAATGCTCCTCAGATGTAGGGCTCACTCCCTGGTTCCTAAAAC
This sequence comes from Clarias magur, assembly GCA_013621035.1. Lineage (NCBI taxonomy): Eukaryota > Metazoa > Chordata > Actinopteri > Siluriformes > Clariidae > Clarias > Clarias magur. Next base: position 1,239,185 of record QNUK01000174.1, read on the forward strand.
CCCGATTCACCCCAATTACTGGATCTGCCTCATGCAAAGCCCTCATATCACTGCCAAACTAGTCAAAGCTGAAACCACAGCTTGACTCACCGGTACTGCCTCCTAGTGCTTGCTTTACAGCAGTGGGGACCTCTGTTCCAGGCTTCACTCCCCATGTGCATCATTGAGTCTTGGCCACCCATGACTCTGTTGCCAGTTCACCAGTTTTCTTCTTTTTAATAACTTTTATACCAAAAGTTATACCAAATGTCCTGATCGCTGCAACCTGGGAACATCCCACAAGAGCTGCAGTTTTGGAGTTGCTCTGACCCAGTTGTCTAGCCATTACAATTTTGCCATTCTCACAGTAGCTACAGTACAGTTTAATATCTCATTACACTGGCATTTGGAAGTGGGTGGTATATATTAGGCAGCAAGTGAATCTTTTTTTTCTGACGTTGATGTGTTGGAAGCAAAAAAAAAAAAGGGCAAGCATACAATAAGTATTTGACTGAATTTGACATTTTACTGATGCACATGGGGTAGTCCGATCTGATAGAAGCACAAGTGGTTGATTGATGAAAAAATTTATGCTGTTCGTGATAGAAAAGCGGCAGAACTCACAGTGCGTAAATGTTATGGTGGCATAGACTCAATATTCGCCAAGTGCTCATAATGTTATGGCTGATCGGTACCATTCTAATTCTGTTTTATTTGTGTAACCTTTGTAAATTTGTAAAAAAAAAAAAAAAAAAAAATTTTTTTTTTTGAAAATTCTATCTTATTTTAATTGTATTGTCCCATGCAATATTTTCATATTAAAAAATCTTTATTTTTAGGTCACAGATGTAATTATACTGTGTATACTGCAGTTGTGCATGACAACGATGATGAACGATCATGAAGCTGGAGCGAGCCACCGGATCGTGATCCTTGTGTGTCATCTATGCTTCACAGGCAAGCAACACAACAAGGATTTCTGTACGTATTGCTTTCCTCTAACACACTGTTATATTGTGCTTTCACATTACATATATACTGTACAATGTGAATGAGGATTGTCAAGTCATCTTAGTATTCGATTGGCTCATGAGGGTAGATGAGGAATTCCAAACTGTAGCTTTATTCTGACAGTATTAAACATTGACTATACATGCCAATATACTAGCCAGTAAATATTGTCAATATTTGACCTATGCTATTTGGGACTATTCTGTGTTTTTCTATATTGGCTTCAACATAGATAATGGCGCACTCGTACTGCTTTAGAATAATTATATAATTTTATCACTCATGCCATAAAAGATACTGTATTAATTAAGTAGTTGATATAAGGTAAAATCTAACGGCATATTCCAGCCTTGCAAGTATTTTCAAAAAATATTTAAATTCAATACATTTGTATTAAATTCCCCCCCCCCCCAAATATCTCCATAATAATATTAATTAAAAAAATATTTTAAAAAATAAGAAAGTGAGAAGAAAATGTGTCTGACAGTTGCTGCATTAAAGGCTCAGACTTGCATTAATGCTGTCTAGGCTTTAATTTGTCTTTAATCCTTTCTTAAATATCTTTTTCTGATGACTTTTTTTCTCTCTCTCTCACTCTCACTCTCACACACACAAACACAATAAGGGAAAAAGGAAAAGGGTTGAACTTCATTCCAGCCTCCATTCTTCAACGTAGTGAAGGATTTCAACACTCAGAAAGGAAAGATAATGTCTCTCTTTCAAAAAAGGGACTTCTTTAATTGCCTATCACTTCCAGGAGATTACTCTCTTGCTGTTATAATGGCAATTGAGAAAGGACTTCGGTGACATTTCAACCAAGTTGTCTGGCCTTACTCTGGGTTTGTACCATTCAATAAGCAGCAGAAGTACATTTCCATTTATCCTGCTAGAAACAATCAGTTCAGTCAACGTAACATTGGCATTTCAGAAATAGTCTGTTTTTCATCCTGTAAAATGTATTCTGACTCAGTTGATAAATATCATTCAGTGGAATTGCTCTGGGAGCTGTTCTACTATGTGTGGCAGTCGAGGGGGGAGGGGGGGGGGAGGGCACCATCCACACTGGCGAAAGCCTGACAGGTGCTATTTCTTTCCTTGGTGACGAATGAAACTGACAGGACACGCTAACTTTAACAAATAGTTACTGTGTATCCATTATTTCTAACACAAACAGCCCGTGGCCTTGTCGGGTTGTGAAACAAAAGCCCCTCCTATTACAGCAGCTGAAAAACATTACGATCACATAAAATGCCAGATTAGATTATAAATCATGAAACTAAATGAAAAGCCACTCAAAATGTTGCTTATTTTCACCTACACTGTGTGATCAATAACTCAAAATTCCCAAAGATGCAAGACACACAGATTTGCAAGTTTATAAGGAACATCTACCTTGTAATTATACTCACTGGACTCACTGAACTCGCAGACTTCTCATGTACTGTAGGTGACTAGTCCATCAGTTGCTCTGCACGGTTTGTCAGACCCCTCTACCTGACCCATTAATGGAAGAGGAACTTTATATCACCACTGCTGTGCAGATACTATTTAGATTACGTTCCCATTTCAGCAGTGACACTGACATGGTTGTTTGTAGCTCTAGTATGAGAACTCAAATCTTACTTTTTGCTTGAGAAACTGAACCACATCCCCAACCAAAAATATCCAGTCATATAAAATTCCATGCACCCAAATATAACTAGGTGACACTGGTTGCCTCCTAATGCTTAACCAGTAGTCGATATAACTATTAAAATAGTCAAATGGTTATAGATTTGACTATTTTAATAGTTATATCTTTTTTATATATAGTGCATAGTCATACGTTTGAATTCTTACACCATTTTTAACAGTAAGTCTACTGTGGCACCTGATGCACTCCAAAAATGACATCCTAGTGTGTGAAAATATCTTGCTAGTAAGAAGTGATCCTCATCCTTATCCAGAAATAATAAATAAGCAATAAACCAAAACACAATATATATACGCCTATCTTTTGACAATTTACACAATTTTTAAGCATACATTTCTTGATTTAATGGCAAAATTACTACCAATTTTTATTTTTCTTATTTCTTAAAGAAATGAACTTTATAGAACTAGGGTAGAAAAGTGATTTTATTTTGGAGCTCAGTATAAAATCAACAATATAACCAAACAGTTCATTATCTCACATTACTGTAACATTATTTAAATGAAATAACATACTTTATAAACTGCATGCTAGAAATACACATCAGAAACAGAAAGAGCAAAAGAGCAAAAATATGTTTACTTTTTTTCTATTTTTAATAATTTTGGGCTATTATTTTGATCTTAAGCCAGCACTGTGACCTCGGCACCTCCACGGTTGAGGGTTCAATTCCCGCCTCTGGTTTGTGTGGATGGTGCTGGTTTGGACTCTTTTACAAATACCCTTATCTCTCCCCATGCTTGGCAGGTTTTCTTGAGGCATTCCGGTTTTCTTCCCACAGTTCAAAGACATGCCTTTTGCCATTCCTAAAATTGACCATACTGTGTGCCCTGTGATGCCCCGTACCCTGCATCATGCCCTATTCTGGAACCTATCCCTGCGACCCTGTACACACAATAAACAGTATAGACGATAAACGAATGAATAAATTTTTATCTTATTATGCACATTTTTGTGTGGCTATAGGTGGAATTCAGCTAAAAATTTCAGTCCTACCCACAAATACAAGGTGAGCTGTACTTTAAAGCTTAACATTAAAAATTCAAACCTTGTGATTGCAATAACGGGCCTGTATTAACTTCTATATTCTTATTTATCTGTTCAATAAGTATTGTTTTTTTTTGTTACACCAGTAATATCTAAAAAGTGATGTATACAGGCGGTGAGTAACGGGAACTGTATTTGCTGAGTGTCATTGTGACATTTGCTGGAAGGTGAGAAAAATTCGAAAATCCAATTAAGTATGACTTTTCCCCCTCTAGTCACCTTCAACTTTGCTGGTGTAAATGATAAGTTATTTTTTTTAATGACTAAAAATGTAATACCAACTTCTGATTGCTACTCTGCATCTTTCTGGAAGGTAAAAAAAAGCCCCTCATATTTGTTTAGCTGCCTGATTGTGGTGTGAAGTCATTGTGAGCTGAAACGCAATAACTTTGACAAATGGCTACTGTAGAGCGAAACCGCAGTTTCATGCATTATTCATACCGGCTTCAACTGAAGTGTGACATGTGTGTCTTTCAAACTCTGTCCAGCCATCGGAAGCGGTTCTGAGCACATTCTGCTGAGGGTATCTTGCTTTTGAGACCTAGATGTAAAGCAATAAGAAACTGCATCCTCACCCATCAGTGGCTTCTGAAGGCGCCTCGTCCTAATGAAAATACTTCTCCATAGGCAGCTCAATCTCAGTTCCTGTCTTCACTCTGTCTGAACTAATGCTTTCCACAACCACCAAATGGACCTAAAGAGCATGGTAGGAGCAGATACTAGACCATAAAAAACACAGCTTGACATCAGCAGAAAAGACTCCATTTACCACACTCTGAAGTTGAGCTTCAAGCTGAAAGGGACTTGTCCTCTTTCAGTCAATTTCACCTGAAAAAAAAGGCAAAGCGTTTGACGACTGAAAGCAATCAGAGGACATTTTCACAAGATTACATATCACTGTTTAACAGTGATACCAGGTTGATAACTGTTTTAAAGAATTAAGTAGCACAACCTAACCTACTACTTTAAAGAAAAAAAAAAAAAGATATGATCGGATTTTTAAAGTAAGAATGATTATGGTATGATTGAAAATGTTGGAATGAAATGACTCCAAATTCAAACAATTCTCTGTTTGTTCAGGAGCTTTATCATATGATGAATCTTTCGTTTCTGGCTTGACATAATCAATTTGACTTACGTGCTGTGTTTGATCAATAGTAGAAACGACAGGCATATTTTATCTTCTGCTACATCCAGTGTCTTGAAATCCCAGTCTAACTGCAATAATAAGTCTCTTTGTAGGAATTCCTTTTTTCCATGGAATTGATTTTTTTTTCTTACATGGATGCCCACCTGGGCCTGTTTGGCACAACCAGGATCTGATCGTTTTTATCTCATTATACTCACACCATGAAGAATTTCTCTTTACTTTTCTTCTATGTCAAAATCCTAAGTTAAGCAAGGACACCAGAGTGAAACATCCTTTGTGCTCCCAATCTAACTCCTTCTGGGGGTATTTCAAGAGCTTTCTACCTGTTGTGCCATGGATTTCATCTCTAGCTTGAACTTGCTTATAGACCAGAGCAAAAGTCAGTTGTGTATCAGAGCTGAGGAAGGAAGAAGACAGAAATGGAGTAGAAGATAGAAAAGGGAGGAATACTCTTGCTGAAGGCAGTCTTAGATAATACAATATCACAGAAAAGCCAATGCAACACAAATCTCCAAAAAAAAAAAAAAAAAAAGAAGTAAATGTTGGCCTTGATAGAAAGGCACCAGAACACCCAGTGCACCACAGCCTACCCAACACACTGGACCCAGCCAGCAAACAGCCCCAGATCTCAAGCCATACGAGCATCCATGAACTACACCAGACAAACAAGCCTGGTCCAAAGAGGGCCCATTCCGCAAGCCACAGCACCCAAAGGATTCGTCTTGGTGCCAGACACCTCAGCAGTCCCCCAGAGGCCCTGCAGAGCCATGCTCCAAGGAACCAGAGCCACCCTGGTGGCATAAGGAGAACTCAAACTCTACACTTTAATGTTAATGTTTTTAATGTCATGGCTGATTAGTGTATAGCTACTCTTTACAACTGTAGTGAAAGCAACATAAAATGCAAATGTTAAACCATACACAACATTAGCTGCAGAAACTGACAGAAATCTGTTATTGACAAAAAAAAAACCTGGGGGATTTTTCCATAATTCTGCAACCGTACAAAATGACTGACCTATAAATGATGTTCCTAAAGGATCAATTGCTCATTTAACCACGTAAAATATCACATACAGAAGATCCCTAGTTTGGTGAATTACATATTCTTGTTTACTCGCTACTATGTCTCGAAACAGGATTGATCTAGTAGGACTGATAAAATTAATACCGGGCTATGCTACTGTGCTAGTCTCCATGGTCTGAACAAATTATTGCTTAGAAAAGATAGTTAAACCACCTCAGCTTGGGCTTTCAAATTCTATAAAGTAATCGGCCTTAAAACTTTTTATTGCTCAAAATAATGGTAAGAAATTTCAGATATGCTGGCAGCACCGATGCATAAAACTCAAAAAAGGAGTCTAGCCCAGTATGCAATTTTGGATACTTATTGTAACAACCAATTCCTGCGGAGCTAAATCTTTGAATCTTGTATCATGTAGGACTGTGGTAATATCTCATTCTCAGCTTGGTATAAAACCCATTTAAAGAGATTTCCATTCTGCGTTCAGAAATATTTGGATTATTTCCTCTAATATACATGTATTTTTCCAATTTCTTTCAATTTCCACCTAAAGCTTCATAGATACCAGTCAGGGAGGTAAAGACTAACACATGCTTTAAAGACACGTGAGGCTAGCCACAGCGTTTTATAAACTGCTGCTCATTCTACATCAAAGAGCAGCTGAACATTGCCCTCTTCCACATGATTGGCTAGTGTCACTCTGATTGACAGGGAAGAGAGAGTAATGTCATCCCTCCCACAAAGATAACACTCTCAGACATGACAGTTTCAACATATTCAGGATTTGAATAATGTTTCCTGATGCTTATTGCGGCTCTGTCTACATTTAAAAAAAGCTTTGGGCATCTTGATTAATCTTGTTGCTTTGTTGGGAGGCTTTTGTTTTTAATTAGACAATTAGTAAGGATTACAAGCAGGGAAAAACTGCATCTACTGAAGAGGTTATTTACTATTAGGCAGTACAGGAACAGCTTGTAGAGGCACAAAGTGTCATTGTAGCATTGTTCCCACTCCTCAGTTTATTACTTTATTGTCCCGGACACCAATAGTCCCTTCACATGCTTATTATTTCTTTTAATAGTTCAGAGGCCGAAAAGAGATAAGTCTAGAAATCTAATTAAGCACGACCATTTCCCAGTGCTTCCTCTTTGCCCAAATGAGCTTATTGAGTAAAAATGTAAATAATGAGGACAATAATGTGATCTTAATGGAATGGCAATCAACAATTAGTGCTGATGAATGCTATACATTCTATGCCTCTTGTCCACACAGCGTAGGGAACAGTGCAGTTTTAATCCCGGGTCTGTCTCAAGAGTCCTGAAATGAGCTGTAGAGTCATTGCTTAGCGACACTGCTCAAGGTGAAACTCTACAAATCCACATAAGCCTGTATGCTAATACAGTGCTATACTGCCTCTTAACGGTTCAGCTGATGCTCCGGTGCAAAAAGATGCGAGTATTACACCGTCGTCCATCTGCCAGTGGTGATGAGTAAAAGCCTATCCTGCTTCTCAGATGGGATGAAAACGTCAGCAGGTGGAGCTGCTAGTCCAAGCTCTCGACTGAATACATCACTCACTGCTGGCAAATTTGGCAGGGTAACATTTGTAGTGGCTACAGACCCCAGGTGCTCTTCTGTCTTATTCTGCCACTGAGAGGGCATGAGACAGCGCACTGATTGTAGCCTCCAGACAAGTTTCATTACGTCTGCCAAAAAGGATGAGGGTGGAGGGGGGTGGGGGGTGATTACATGATCAGGTTCTCAATAAGACAGTGGTTGTCATTTTGAATGAACAGGAAAGAGATTTCGTGCACTCCACATGCAAATCTGATATAGGTCCAAAGTGAGGTATTTAAATGATTGCACAAATCCCAAAGTCTAACAGTTGTGTTCAAGTAAAAACTTTGGGGCGAAAATTTGTTATACAGGCATATTGGTTAGCGCCATGGCCTCACATCTCTAGGTTCAAGGGTTCGATTCTTGCTTTGGTCTATGTGCGAGAAGTTTACAGTACATTTTCTCCCTGTGCTTGGTTGGTTTCTTCTGGGTACTCTGGTTTCCTCCCACTGTCAAAAGACATGCAGATTAGGCTAATCGGCATGCCATGTTGCCTGTAATGAGTGTGTTTGTGCCCTGCAGTGGATTGGCTCCGGAACCCTATACATAGGATAAAATTAATGAATGCTTTGAATAACTTTGATGTGTTTTAAAATAATGTATTCAATTCTTTTTCTTTTAGATCACACATGATTTATACATAGAGTCAAAGTTCACGGTCAGAGAAGTCATAGATGCATTGGCTTTCTTGTGCCCACCCATGGAACATCCACTCAAATTGTGTGGGATAAAAAAAAAAGAAAGAAAAAGGAACAGATCAATAATGCTTCTTTTATATTATCTGAAATCCCTGGGACTTTTAAACAAAATCCAAGGTCTTACTTAAAGGATATGAATTCAGTTCTTTTATCACTCTGTATCAAATAAATGTTGCAAAGAGACGATCTGATATCAGTGTGAAGTTCTTAGGAATTTTCTAAAAAGGGTTAGAAACAGCTTTGAGATACAGTATGTAGGTCAGAATGTGCAGAATTGGCCAGCGAAAAGTTATTTGAAATGACTTTGAAACAGTCTGTCTTTAAAAAAATTACCAGCTGCTGAATTATAAAATCTGCTTATATGAACGCCATCGGGTTTTTAAAAAAACATATCAAAAGAAAATATCGGGTCATGTTACTCTCTAAAGACGGCACATGGTATTCAGGCACAGGCAGGAAATCTCCTAGTTCAAACCAGTTTTCTTTGGTGTAAAAATATAGGAATGCTAATAGCAGTAGGACAATTATTTATCAATCTGATTGACAGGTAACGGCTTAAGAAAATCATGGAAAGTAACTGATCAGCTGTCAACTGATCCCTATGTCATTATGTTTCAGTAAATAAATACAATTGTTCAAAAAGCTGCAGTGGTGGTGTAGTGGTTAGGACTGTCGCCTTGCACCTCCACAATCTCGGTTCGATTCCCGTCTCTGTATGCATGGAATTTGCATTTTTTCCTCGTTCTTGGCGGGTTTCCTCCGGGTACTCCGGCTTCCTTCCAAAGACCTGAAGATTAGGCTAATTGGGGTTCCCAAATTGCCCAGAGTGTGTGTGTCTAGCCCAGTCCAGGGTGTACCCTGCCTTGTACCCCAAGTCTCCTGGAATAGGCTCCAGGGCCGCAACCCTGAATACAGGATAAAGTACAGGGTGGGCCATTTATGTGGATACACCTTAATAAAATGGGAATGGTTGGTGATATTAACATCCTGTTTGTGGCACATTAGTATATGTGAGGGCGCAAACTTTTCAAGATGGGTGGTGACCATGGTGGCCATTTGGAAGTCGGCCATCTTGGACTCAACTTTTGTTTTTTCAATAGGAAGAGGGTCATGTGACACATCAAACTTATTGGGAATTTCACAAGAAAAACAATTGTTTTAATGTAACTTTATTCTTTCATGAGTTATTTACAAGTTTCTGACCACTTATAAAATGTAACCCTCTTCTCCCACTCTTCACACACTGATAGCAACACCGCAGGAGAAATGCCAGCACAGGATTCCAGTATCCGTAGTTTCAGGTGCTGCACATCTTGTATCTTCACACCATAGACAGTTGCCTTCAGATGACCCCAAAGATAAAAGTCTAAGGGGGTCAGATTTGGGAGACCTCAGGGGCCATTCAACTGGCCCACGATGACCAATCCACTTTTCAGGAAACTGTTCATCTAGGAATGCTCGGATCTGACACCCAAAAAACTCAGGGAACGTGCCAGCTTCAGTGCATAAAGAGGGAAACACATCATCATGTAGCAATTTCAAATATCCAGTGGCCTTGAGGTTTCCATTGATGAAGAATGGCCCCACTATCTTTGTACCCCATATACCACACCATACCATCACTTTTTTTGTTCCAACAGTCTTGGAGGGATCTATCCAATGTGGGTTAGTGTCAGACCAATAGCGGTGGTTTTGTTTGTTAACTTCACCATTCACATAAAAGTTTACCTCATCTCTGAACAAAATCTTCTGCGTGAACTGAGGGACCTGTTCCAATTTTTGTTTTGCCCATTCTGCAAATTGTGTGTGCAGATCTGGGTCATCCTCGTTGAGATGCTGCAGTAGCTGGAGTTTGTAAGGGTGCCATTTGTGAGTAGCTAATATCCGCCGAAGGGATGTTCGACTAATGCCACTCTCCAGTGACATGCGGCGAGTGCTACGCTGTGGGCTCTTGCTGAATGAAGCTAGGACAGCCACTGATGTTTGTTCATTGGTGACAGTTTTCATGCGTCCACATATTGGCAAATCCAACACTGAACCAGTTTCACGAAACTTAGCAAGCAGTTTGCTAACTGTAGCATGGGAGATGGGTGGTCTCGTAGGGTGTCTTGCATTGAAATCTGCTGCAATGACCCGGTTACTGCGTTCACCAGATATCAACAATTTCGATCCGCTCATCATGTGTTAACCTCTTCGACATGTCAATGGCTGTGAACAAAGAGAAACTTGTACATAACTCATGAAAGAATAAAGTTATGTTAAAACCAAGCACACCATTGTTTTTCTTGTGAAATTCCCAATAAGTTTGATGTGTCACATGACCCTCTTCCTATTGAAAAAAACAAAAGTTAGATCCAAGATGGCCAACTTCAAAATGGCCACCATGGTCACCACCCATCTTGAAAAGTTTGCCCCCTCACATATACTAATGTGCCACAAACAGGACGTTAATATTACCAACCATTCCCATTTTATTAAGGTGTATCCATATAAATGGCCCACCCTGTACTAATGTGCCACAAACAGGACATTAATATCACCAACCATTCCCATTTTATTAAGGTGCATCCCTGTAGTATACTGTAGATGATGAGTGAGTGAGTTTGCCTCTACCTCTATCATGCTGTGCTGAAGTTCAGAATTATAATTATAAAACTCCTCCAAGTTTATAAGTAATCGGCTTATATTTTGCTCACTATATGACCATTTTTTTAATAATAATATATTAGCTTTTAATCATATACAACATTTCACAACTTGAGTTTAAGACAAATTGTGTGGGGTTTTATGCTGGAAGCCTATCCCAGGGGACTCAGGGCTGAGGTGATGTACACCCTGGACAGGGTGCCAATCCATTGCTGTATAATCATTGAATAAATCATTGATGATCATCGGATAAGCTTAACTGACTTACAGCAGATACGGAAAAAAAATTTTGACCATCCTCATAATGAAATGTAGTTGTGTTTGCTCATGACTTCCTGACCGAGTTCCACCCAGATGTTCTGTGAAAAAAAACCCTGGATAATCTATTAAACCATGCTCAGGATTTTGTTGTGCACTTATAACAAAGTCATTCTGATTAAAATAAAGTAAAACTTTGGGGTTAAAAAAAAAAAAAAAAAGCAATACATGGCAAAGACGCAGAGTATATGTTTTGCTCTAGGCAAGTGGAGCTTCAAGACACTTTTTTGCCTAAAGCATTTTGCAAAACCGAGGTGAAGCCCGAGTGAAAATGTTTACTCCTCTTAATGTGACTCAGTGTGAGTGTGAAGGATTTGAGATGCTGCTTGCTTTTCTAAAAGGAACTTCTGCTAGTCTTGGCTGCTTTGCCCTTTTAGAACTGTTGTTAGAAACGTCAGCCTTTTAAAAAAATATTTTTTTTGAGTCCCCGGAGTGCTGCAAGAGGGTGAGAAATCACTAGATCGAACAATTTTCCTCTCAGTAGAATAAAAGCCTGGCTGCTCCTGTTGATTTTAAGTGGAATACAAATACCTGGCTTGCTGATTTGTCCCTGTATAAATAGATGCTTACCTTTGCCTTCATACAGCTCATTAGCTGGAGGAGAAATGGTTGCTGTGCTCTCTTCCTCTCTCGCCCCTGTTCCTCTACTGTATCTTTTACTTCTTCTCTTTCAAGGTAAATGATTTTTTATCTTTTTCTGATCCTTTTTCATTCTTGTCCTATTAACCCTAGAGACTACTTTAAGAACCTTCTCTAAGGCTTCATAATAGGTATAAAATATTTGAAATTTATTTGAAACTCCTCTGCTAAATCCTTCCATTGGCGCGCACAAACACACACACAAGTGCATCACATGATGTGTGTTCTTACATTAGTGCACTAATGGAATGACCCACGGATGCCCTCGTCAAACCTGAGACGGATCATTTAGCATGTCGGGAAATGCAAACACTCGCGCAGAAGGTTGACAGAAGCTCCAGGGAGCCACGCTATGCGCAGAAATAGCCTTAAACTCGCACAGCGGAGGCCGATGATTACAAGCTGAGTGCAAATCATGACGTTTGACCATGTGAGGGAGGTGCTGTTAGATAATAAGAGCTGGAAGCTGGAAATGTTATTGATGCGGATTTTAAGCAGACTCATTAGTGCTTGTGTTTTCATGGTTTTCTGTCCGACAGTCTGATGTTTTGCTGCATATTTTCAGTTTTTGTACAGTTATGAATATGGAATTTATTCAAACGAGAACCAGGCTTTGAGAGTCAAAACATTTTGCCACAACACAACCATTCATTTTCTTTAAATTAAATTATTTTTATTGAACTGTTCAATAAATTTTTTTAAAATTAACTTTAAAAAGTTTGGCATGGAAGACATTTTATTGTGTACAAAATCCAAAGTTGTCGTTGGTCTTTCATTGAGGGGTCGTCACAGTGGACTATCAGAGCCGCACACAACTTGGTACAGGTTTTATGCCGCATGCCCTTCCTGATGCAACCCTCTCCGAACTGGGGTTTGGTTATTGGATGGGAATTGCACTCAGGCCTTTCACATGGCAGACTGGCAACCGAGCTATCAATGCCCATACAGAAGCCAAAGTAATTAAAGTAAATGATTAAACACCAACATGCACGTTTCTAATTACTGCTGAATAAATAAATAATAATCGGTATAAATATTAAAAACACACACCTACACATACAGTAAAATAATACCAAGAGTTCAGTTAACTTTCCTTCTTCTACAACTCTTCCTCTATCTCTCTGCCTCACTCAAGTAATCACTTTCTTTCTAATTCCCCTTTAAGTTTTTTTAAGTTCCTCTCTATTTTTATTCTGTCTGTTTCTTTTTCATCCATTTCACTCTTCTTTTCTTTCTCACTCATTGTTGGTCTCTCACTCTCATGTCAACTCTCTCATCCTCTCCCTCCTCATTCACCTATGGGTACTTTCTCTGCATGTCTTTTTCTCACTTGTCTCATTCTATAAATCCCTTTTTCTTCACTGTCCCCTCTATGTCAAACCCCCCATTTGTCACCTGCTTATTTCCTTTTGAGATCTCAATCTGCATCACTTTTCCTGTTTCCACTCTGTCTGTCTTGTTATCTCTCAACGTGTATTGCAGGGGAAAAAAGGCGCTGTTTGGATTTAAATAGCAGATTAAGAGCCTTTGATTAGATAATTACTGCAGTGATGAACATGTTTCAGTTGTCAAGAATTCTTTAAGCACTAATAAAAACCATGCTGGAATATGTATCCTGTGGTTGTAGAAAAGATGTTACTGTGTTTCAAAAGGGTCAAATAGGTCTGCATCAAGCAAAGACAAAAAAAATAATACTGAAATTGAGTAAAGAACTGTCCAGCATATTATTAAACTCTGGAATGATAGTACTGAACCATATACTTAAATGAAGCAATATAATCTGAAAAGAAATAAAGAAAGAATGACTGTGATCATTATAACTTATTTTACTAATCAGAAAAAGGCTTCAGTTTGCTGGGATGCATAAAGATTGGAGTTTGGAGCAATGAAAAAAAGATCATGTGATCTGATGAGTGCAGACTGACCCTATTCCTGAGGGGTGGGTGCGTCAAGGTAAGAAGGGAAGTGGTTAGATTGCTTCTGATGGCCAGGCCTAAAACATTATCTAGCAATAAAATTAAGTCAGCTGATGACCTGAATTTTTTTTTCTTCTTAGAGTGTTTCTGGAAGCATGAGGAATTTGCCACAACAAAATCCTGCCACAAAGAGTCCTGACTTTAACTGCATTAAAGGTTTTTGGGATGTGATGGAGAAGACTTTACAGAGTTCACAACTTTGGGTAGAAATAAATGTTGTTGTCACAAACAAACGGAGACGGACAAGAAGACTAGCAGTTAGCCCTGTAGCGTGGATGGTAAACCCAAACGCGGAAGTAGGGCGAACAGGCAGGATAATCACGCTGTTTATTTTTAGAACTCTCCCGGCGCGAGAGCAAGAGTTTGCACAAATAAACCCGCGTTCTAATAACACACACTCAATCGAAAGCGAAACCCAAGAAAGTGAGTACTCACAATTAGACAGACAGAGCGTCGGCGATAGCATGGGCAAACTCAATGACTGAGCAAAGTGTGGAGCCATCTTGTCTCCTTTTATGCTTCCTGAATAACGACCGTACTACTTCCAGGTCCTAGTGCCGGTCGTGTTAGGAGTGCGCATGACAGTTGTGGTATTGCATAAAGTTGTTGAAACAATGCCACAGTGAGTGCATGTTGTAATCACAGGTAAAGGTGGTTCAGCAAAATAGAGTGGGGTGCTTTATTTTGTTGGATGAAAACTGTATATATATATAAAACTCTCTTATCTTGCTATCCTTTCTGCCTTATCTGATCTCCTTTCCGATTCATCTCTCTCTCTCTCTCTCACACACACACACACTTTTTACTCTTTTTGACTCTATTCCTCTTTCCACTCTTTCTGCATCTTGTCTTAAATCCATTCTCTCATTCCCTCAACAGCAGGCTCTATATACACTTCTATACACACTCCAACTTTCTATTTTTCTTATCCTCTTTTCTACATGTCTCCACCAAATTTGCTCCACCAAATCTAGCTTTGAGAGACGCAAGTTAAAAAACAAATACATGACCCTGGTCTAAATTTCCCCGTTTTTTCATTTCCTTTTATTTGTACCTGTTTTGTTGTCGAATTGTGTTTTTGTTTTGATTTGCTGATGACCACAGGGACACATATATATATTTTTTCTTTTTAAAAAACATCTAGAATATTTGTCTAGAATGTTTTTCTTTTTCATTTATTTTCCCCACTTTTTTATCCTCCTCTTAAGGAGTGGCTTAAATAATCGATAATAATTTAAACTTTATAATATATTGATAAAACAGCCATTATTGTCCATCACGTTAAAAATATGGGCAAATAAAAAAAAAATGTATTACATTTTTGTATCTGAAAAGTAACCAAAAATGTTGTTGGTTAGGCTGAAAATAAAAAGAAAGAAGAAGACGAATCATTAATATATTTTAACATGACTAGGAGATGAGTTCTGATCGTTTAAAAGTCTATTTCTGTTGGATTCAGATTAAAAAGCATACATTTGCATCAGATATTGGACCACAATGTTTTGTTCCTATGGCTGTGAGGTCCTTCAAAAAATGGGTAAAAAAAAAAAACTTGTACCAGTGCTGTGTAGTGTTGTTACCTAGGCAACTGTTGTGCATTCCGGTTGTGGTTTAGCATTCCTCCATGCATCCTGTTTGTAAGGAAACCTGCCGCACACACCACAGGTGGCATATTTATTCTGCTGCTTGCTAGGATCCTTATACACCCACCGGGCAACCCAACTTTTACATCTCTTTCACCTTCTATGTTTTCTAACCTGCTTTACAGTTTACCTAAAAAAATAACCTGCTCCTCAACCATAGAACTGTATAAGAACTGGACAAACCCTCCATGACACCGCCCATAGGTTTTTTGGCAGGAACTGACTTTGCCTAAAACCTGGTTAGTCCATTAATAGGAAAATGGGTGGAATGAATGGAGCCTGACTGTTGGTTGGAATATGTTTACTTACCTCAGTTACCACAGACCGGCTAGCTTTGCTTTAACTTGGCTACGGTAAATGCTAAGGTGGATAACATTAATTTATATGCTAATGTTACTTTGCATTCGACTGAACTCATTTAGTGCATGTGCATTATTAATGTCATTTCACTCATACAGGTAAGTAAGGTGACATTAATAATGTACATGCACTAAATGACTTGCACACTTTTCTTTTGATTGCACCAAACTGAACTACATGCTCATAAAAATGACAAAGAACTGTATAAAAGTGTGGAATGTTGTCTTGAGTTCTGGGCTTTATCATATGGTATTTTCTATCGACCACTTTCTTTCTGCTTTCTATGTATCTCAGTCTCACTCTTGTGTCTTCACAATTACCCCTCTCTTTTGATTTCTTGTTTGACATTAATGCAGATTTTGACACCACTGATCATACTATTCTCCTTGATACTGTAGGTTAGAAAATGTTGTAGGAGTTAAAGGAATAGTCCTTTACTGGCTGAGGTCTTATTTGACTCATAATGATCAGTTTGAATATGTTGTGAAATATTCACAACTAGGTGCACAAACAAGCTCCATTTAGTCCAGAATGGAGCATCCAGATGTTTTACAATAATTAGAAGTTATGAGCACATCATATCTGCACTACACCGGCTCCAAGTAAAATTTTGCATTTATTTTGAAATACTATAATAGATCCATAAAGTACTAAATGGTCTCGCGCCACAGTACCTGAGCAGTGCTTTATGATCCGCTATTTCCTCATTAATGCTTTTCGATGGAAGGCTACAGGCTGCTTGTTGGTACCTTGTGTAATAAAAAACTACACCAGGGGCAGAGCTTTTCTTACTAAGGTACAGGATAGCTTTCCAGTCAGTGTTTGGGACTCAGACACAAGTCCAGTCCATTTTTTAAAAATAAGCTTTTCTAAGAATATATTTGTTCTTTGGTAAAGCAGCAGATCTGGGGGCCACATGGATGTAGAGTTTTATAGTAAAGTAGTATGTTTAGATGCTGTCTTCCCCCAATCTCATTGATCACTCTGGTTTGTTGATGGTTAAATGACAGAATCCTTTACTTCTTGCAAAGCCCTAATGTATGTTTTTCCTTCTGGCTCTCTCTTTTAGTTATACTAGTCCTGCCAGAGTACCTGCTTGCACTCTGCACTGAATATACAGGGTGGGTCATTTATATGGATACACCTTAATAAAATGGGAATGGTTGGTGATATTAACGTCCTGTTTGTGGCACATTAGTATATGTGAGGGGGCAAACTTTTCAAGATGGGTGGTGACCATGGTGGCCATTTTGAAGTCGGCCATCTTGGATCCAACTTTTGTTTTTTTTTCAATAGGAAGAGGGTCATGTGACACATCAAACTTATTGAGAATTTCACAAGAAAAACAATGGTGTGTTTTTAACAATTGGTTTTAACGTAACTTTATTCTTTCATGAGTTATGTACAAGTTTCTGACCACTTATAAAATGTGTTCAATGTGCTGTCCATTGTGATGGATTGTCAATGCAACCCTCTTCTCCCACTCATCACACACTGATAGCAACACCGCAGGAGAAATGCCAGCAAAGGCTTCCAGTATGCGTAGTTTCAGGTGCTGCACATCTCGTATCTTCACACCATAGACAATTGCTTTCAGATGACCCCAAAGATAAAAGTCTAAGGGGGTCAGATCGGGAGACCTCAGGGGCCATTCAACTGGCCCACGACGACCAATCCACATTTCAGGAAACTGTTCATCTAGGAATGCTCGGACCTGACACCCATAATGTGGTGGTGCACCATCTTGCTGGAAAAACTCAGGGAACGTGTCAGCTTCAGTGCATAAAGAGGGAAACACATCATCATGTAGCAATTTCAAATATCCAGTGGCATTGAGGTTTCCATTGATGAAGAATGGCCCTACTATCTTTGTACCCCATATACCACACCATACCATCACTTTTTTTGTTCCAACAGTCTTGGAGGGATCTATCCAATGTCGGTTAGTGTCAGACCAATAGCGGTGGTTTTGTTTGTTAACTTCACCATTCACATAAAAGTTTGCCTCATCACTGAACAAAATCTTCTGCGTGAACTGATGGTCCTGTTCCAATTTTTGTTTTGCCCATTCTGCAAATTGTGTGAGATGCTGCAGTAGCTGGAGTATTATATCCGTATAAATGGCCCACCCTGTACATTTACATTACCCATTATGAGGTTGTGAGTATACCTAACTGTTCTCTCTCTTTCTGTCTCTCTCTCTTTTTCTGTCAAGCTACACAGATTTTTAAAACACTTTTTTTGTTTTTATCTGTAATTTTCCCCTTGTAGCACACCGATCTAGCAGTAATTGATTTATGGTCATACAATCTATTATCACCCACATGAAGAGGGGTTCCCTTTTTCTTTCTCATGTCATCTCAGGGGGACTTTTTCCCTTGCCGCCATCATTCCCAGCTTCACAGTGCGACACAATGATAATTTATCATTTTCTTTACATATTTCTAATTTATATGAGTTTATTTATTTATTTATTTTTCTGTTAAGCTGCTTTGTGAAAATAACTATTGTTAAACGTGATATACAAATAAACTAGATTTGAATCTAATCATCTCTTCTTCCTTTCTGTCCTTATGTCTTACTATTTTTCTCATTCCATAGTCCCCATTTTTTTTTCTCGCAGCATGACAAGTAGTACATTACCTTTGACTCATTAATCGTAAACACTCTGCCAGTGATCTCAAATAAAGCCTCCAGCATTGGTGTTATTAGATTAGAGAAAGAAGAAGAAGATGAAAAAAAAAAAACATCAACATCAGGTACAGATTAAAGTCATAGTCAAGAGCATGTTAAATTAATCAAAGCTTCAAACTTTAGTGGCCTTGAAAAGACTTTGATTTGATGCCAGAAAGGATTTTGATGTGCCACAATATTAACACATCGAAATTGAGAAGTACTTCTTAACCTTTGGAGATTGCTTGCGAAATTCTGTGAAAGCATAAGCTTACTGACAGAAGGATTATGTAGGATGGAGTGCTTGATCTGATGGGAATGTCAACTTTGTCATTAGAGATACTATACTCCTTTTAAAAAGCTGAAGTGGATTTCGTTTTTTCTATGCGTCCTGTATGACTTTTAGAGTACAAATGCTTGTCCTTGGACATGTTCACCTTTTTTTTTTACCTTTAACAGCAGAGAAATAAGTGCTGTTAATATTGTTTTGGTGAACAAAGTGCAAAAATATAATCAGGGTGATAGTTTTCTAGTATAATCTCATTTAAAGACTGGGGCATGTGGACATCTTAGGACAGTCCATATATAGGACCGTCCAATGATTGGAACCAGATTTCATGCAAAGTTTAAATTAATTTAAACAACCAAAGACTAGAAGTTCTACTTTTATTTTTGCAAAAAGTCATAACAAAACTGCAACAGCTTATGAAGATAGATTTTGGAATAGAAGGTCAATATTAACAATGACAGACTCAAATAAAATTAACTCAAGAGGCTCTCATGTTTGACTATCTTTTGAATATTTAAATAACCTTATAAAAGGCATTTAACAGCATACAGTTGATCAGCTTTTAGTTTTAACAGTTCTTTTTAGGTTTGTGCCTTTAAGTCTGCCTGTTTAAATCTCTCAAGCAAAGGGGAAAAAGGCAAAATATTTCTTGTGCCTTTCCAAGGAGAAACAAGTATTTTTGATGTATGGACATTATCCACTATAATCCTCCTTTCCCTCTTCCATGCCTTGCCATACATCTTACAAAAAATGAAATGGATCTGTATATCACAAAAACACACTGGCTGCACTTGCACCTTGTCTGTTTTTATGGAAATTGATTAGACTTATTTTACTCTTAATATGTACTGTATTTTTAACCTACATTCTTCCTTGTGCAGGTCAGGAATATTACCAAAAGTACCCTACCAAAAAAAAATAATCTGTTCATCATCCACTTCCATGCATCTGTAGGTAAACAAATTACCCTTACCCCAGATTGAACCTGGTGCTTTAGAGCGCTCTGATGATTTATTATTTTTAAACTATTAAATGTTCACACTGATTAGAAACTGTACCTTTTCTTCACTGAGAGCAAATGCCTAGTCATATACTAGGATGATCACAACTTTACTACTCATACATACTGGCACACACATTAAAATCTTCTATTATTTAATGTCTGGTTGTCAGGAAACACACCTGCACTCCCAGATGAACATTGAGGCCCCATTAGACTGTCACACTCGTTTTCTTCTTTTCATCACACAAAGCCTGAACCTAAGGACCATTTAAGCTTCAGACAGAAAGAAAGAGACAGAGCTTGGAGGACAGAACAGGAAGTAGTGGTAGACCTAAAAAAGCTTTCAAAGGGGTGCCTTTGCCAGAGCAGTGTGCTCATAAACGAAGATTTCCCCCCCATGCTCTTGTCATGTCTTTAACATCGAGCTTTTACAATAAGTTTCTAAACACACATACACAGACACACTATATCTATCAAATATTCTTCTGTAAAGAAAGCGACATATTACATGACAGACCAGATTTCAGATGGAGGGGAAAAATCAATAATGTAGACTCCTGGGTTTTGCATAAAAATAGAAAGGAGCGAGTGTGACGAAGTTACCAAAAGAACTCCTATTCTCCAGCATGCTCAGTAAAACCTACTGTAACAGTAGTGTTATTTACAGTACTGTGCAAAAGTCTTGGGAACATCCAAAGAAAAGCCATATGCAATGATGGTTTTGAAAACATTTCTACATTAAAATCAACATCTATAAAAAGCACTAAGTAATAACATAAACATGTTCGTAACAGATTTGAGCAGTACTCGAAGTAAAACAGCTGTTGGGTTTTACTGAGCATGCTGGAGAATATGAGTTCTTTTGGTAACTTCGTCACACTCATTCCTTTCTATTTTCACGCAAAACCCAGGAGTCTATATTATTGATTTTTTTTTTCCCATCTGAAATCTGGTCTGTCATGTAATATGTTGCTTTCTTTACAGGCATGCAAATATTCTTCTGTAATGTTATTTGTTCATTAATTTTAGTGTATCTTTATAGGGAATGGTCTTGTACATAATAATGCAGACATAATAAACTTGTATAACAAAATGTGTACTAAAGATAATATGGCGCCTAAGACTTTTGCACAGTACTGTGTGTGTGTATGTATATATAAATAACCTAGTGCAAAATCTACAGTAAGTGGTAAGGCAGGCAATTATCAAGGAAAGGCTTTAAACTTATTTTGTAAAACTGAAAATAAACACATCTCAGGCTCTCAAGTTGTCTGCTTTAAAAAAAGAAAGAAAGAAAGAAAGAAAAAAGTACAGGATTTGTTAACCTGCTGTGAGTTCAAATCGTGACAATTCTGCAGCCCTCAGTTTCAAACTTTCACCAATCTAAGTGTGGGAGGGATGTTCTTACTGCCTCTTTCTTGTCGATTAGAGTGACACTAAGTCATTATGGGCATCTTTGAGCTCATGTGTGAGAAAAAATGCAGATAGTATTTCAGAGTCCGATGTGATACTGTTGGATTTGGCATGAGCAGCATTTCTAAAAGATTTAATTTGCTTCATCATTTGTTTTGGAGGATGCATGTTATCCCCATATAATTGGTCAAGATTTTGTTGGCTTGTGTTTTATGGAAACGTCTTATTGGCTGATGCACAAATTCAACTATTAATGAAGAAATTTGGCTCCACTATATGCATCTATCATTAATGATTTCAATTACTAGGTCAAAACTTACTAATTTGATTCTGAACCAGGGGATACATGTACAGTGGAACCTCAGCCTACAAGTTTAATCTGTTAAAGCAAAAATCCGTAGCTTATGTTCTCATAGGAAATAATTGCAGATGATCAGTTCCAGCCACCCAAAAATATTACCAATATCACACACTATAATCCTATTTTTGCATATAAAGACAATCAAACCATTTAGAAAAGACATGTAAGTTAAGTAAAATATGAAATAAATAGACCTTAAAGCTTACTTTATTTATGATTCCTCTTGGCACTGACTGCTTTAAAAATAAAACTGAAAAAAATGAAACTCCCCTTTCTTCTTGCTACTGTCCAGTATAACATTCATGGGACACATGATATGATGTATTTGCTAAATCTTGCACAAAATGCAAAAAATAAAAAATAAAAAAATAAACTTTTAGCAAAATTTTAGTTCTTAAGGCAAAAATTGGTCAGGTGGGGTATCTGTATGCCGAGGAACAACTGTATTTTAATTATGATATACTAGTAGGCTCAAACAATCTAGGGTTCCTCAGGTTCTCCATTATCATCCCACCTCCCAAGAATGTGTTGGTCTGTAGATTGATGGCTTTAAATGGCCTCTGGGTGTTTGACTCTGTTCATAAAAGAGTGCAATGGACTGGAGTTTTATTCATTGTGCATTCCACTGATAGTCATCCCCATTTGAACTTTACACTGGACTGTGAAAAAAAAATTTTTTGGTTGATCTACATTAGGATCATAGAAAAGTCAAGTATTTTGTGAGCCAGTGATGGCCCATTTGCGTCTTGGTCAAATACTGACTCACATTGCCACAAGTGAAATCTAATGTTTTTGCACCTTTTCCGATTTTGGACTGAAGCTATCCTGCCTGTGTGTTTTGATCTACATCCTAAGAGAACTTCTTATCAGTATTCAGTTGTAGCTATGTTTTGGCAGATCCAGATGAGCTCACTGCTGTCATTCCATGACGGAATGTGGGCCAAATGAGAGTGTTACTGTACTGTATGTGTAGGCAGCCACTGGGCCATAACTCATTATCTGGGAAATGCTATTTTTCTATCTTTATTCACTTATCTTCGATGACAGCTCTGCAACCCAAATGCAGTAAGTCACTCATGGGAGTTTTCTAAACTGGAATTGTTTCTCGATTTCTTTCAATTGGGAGCTAGTTTTCAGAAAATTAGCTTGTGTAGGAATGGTAAGGTTGTTCAGTTCTTCCAAACTGTCGTGTTCGATGATGTCAAAATGCAAGCTGACATAAACTAATCTGAGGTTAATTCTTAAAGGTTAACAAATGTGAATAATTAATGAGAAATAAAAAAAAACAACAATTATATTAGTAATAAATTCTGACACATGTCTGACCCCAGTTTTCCACTTTACAATTGAAAGAATAGTCTTTAATAGGAAAGGCATTTAGTACTGTTTTAATTTGGCTATTTGAGGTGAACATTTTTAAGCAGATTTGCGTTTTAATTACGTTTTAGTTGGAGAGAATATGTTCAAAATTAGTAAGACTTGTGAGGTACTAAATAGACTGTAAATCAAGTAACAACTGTGTCAGGCGACATGGTGGCTAGTGGTTGTCTGTTGTTGACACTGTTGTCTTCCACATTCAGGGGTGGTGTTCGATTCATTCCTTGGGTCAGTATGCATGGAGTTTCCATGTTCTCCCCGTGTTTCCATGGTTCCTCCAGGTACTTCAGTTTCCTCCCAAAATTGAAAGATATGCAGATTATTGCCTGTACACATTAAGTCGCCTAGCCAAGTTACAGGAACAACAAATAATAACTTGACTTCTAACAGATCATTTGGAAGAAGTGGCTTATATGAAAGGCACAGACCTCTAGATTACGCTTATTTTACCAAAATAAAATCTCATCATGCCGTGATTTTTAATTATTTAATTAGGAAAGAACAGACTTTGCTTAGACAAAAGTCTTGTCACATCTTTGAAGAATTTAACCAATCGCAGATTAAAGCGTTACCTGTGACAAATACTGTTATTAACAACTTCCCAGGTGTGTAGAAGAAGAATCCCAGCACACACAACCTTCACCACAAGATTCAACCACAGACCAAAGTGCTGATCATCAAGAGCCTGAAGATCAAGTCTCCTGCTGAGGTGGCAAACATCTTTAATCTATCTAAACGTCAAGTGGAGAGGATAAGAAAAATATTCGAAGAAACTGCTGAAGTTCAGGACAGGCCCAGGTCAGGCAGACCCTTGTAAAACAACTGTTTGAGAGGACCGTTTGTTGGTTCGACAGTCCGGGGCAAGCACTTTTTCAACTGCAGCAGAGCTACATAACATCTGGTCACCAGAAACCCTTGTATCTACAAGAACAGTTTGTTGAATTCTCTCACTCTCAAATTAGTTCTTAGAAATCAGCATTAAACAGAAGACAACTAAAAAATCATGTTGCATTTGCCAAAGCCCACAGCTTACCGGACCGATGGACTGTGGCAGAAGGCCGATTTTTCCCATGAATCATCTATTGTACTGCATCCCAAACTGCGGAAGACCTATTGGAACCTGCATGGACCAAAGATTTACACAGAAAACAGTCAAGTTTGGTGGAGGAAAAATCATGGTTTGGGGTTACAGTCAGTATGGGTGCGTGCAAGTGATCTGCAGAGTGGATGGCAACATCAACAGCCTGAGGTATCAAGACATTCTTGCTGCCCATTACATTCCACACCAGAAGAGAGAGCAAATTCTTCAAAAATAAAGGAGGAGGCATAGAAGATGGAACTCTGGGAGTCCTGCAAGAATGCTTTCTTTGCCATTCCAGAGGACTTATTAATAAAGTTATTTGAGTCATTGTATGGATGCAGTTGTGTAGGAACCCCAAAAGTAGGGTTTTGTTTTGAATATGTTTGTGACAGAAATAGTACAATGTACTAAAATGTATTTTTTGTTGTTTTATTATTTTCTTTACTTGTGAGAAGGATACAATAATAATTGTGTTTCAGTTATGTCCAATAAGAAAGCTTGTTCAATACAGGTGTACTAAGGAGAGCCAATCCCCGTTGAGCTTGAGGTCGCGTCATGACGTAGTCACGTAACCAGGAACAGGTAGAGCGCATGGTGGGCATGTGTGCCGCGACCGATATCGGCTGTGATTATAACAAGAAAATAAGAGTGTGTCAACTGCGTGGAGACTAGTATATACGACATAATATACGGCCCAAGTGTAGAGTAATGCCGCTTGTTTGTGTCTTTGTTTTTTTTCCAAGTGCTGTTACTTTTGTTTCGCTACAGTAGCATTAGCGAACTTTAATTATCGCTCCGTTACAGCGCGCGTGTGTGTGTGACGCGAAGGCCTAGCGGCAGGAGAGACAGTTATTCTTAAGAATCACGAACTGAGTATAAAACATCATCTCCACCGGATTCTTCAGAAGTGCAGCAAAACGGGACAGATTGTGCTTTTCTTCATCCGAATTGGATTTGCTGGATTCATCTGGGTTTCAAGGCAGCACGTGATGGACACTGAGTTTTCGTGGTGTTCGGTAACTTCATCATTGTTTCATTGACTCATCGGAGAAAGTAAGTAGATTCCTTTTTGTGTGGGATTTACATTTGGAATTCATCGTCTGTTTAATGTGCACCAACGACATGGGCCCCAACGATAGCTATCGCTGAAACTTGTGAACTATTTGACTGACTCGTGAACATTTGAACTGTTTGACTGGCTTAAGTATACGTTGAGCTGAGCCGAATCAGTAGCTAATATTTTTTTTGGGAAAATAAGTGGTGTTTATTATTTTATCTATTGCTTTTATTTGGTTTCTTTGAAGGAACACAAAACTATTCCACTATTGTAAATCAATAAATCTTTATTTCTTTCTCTTTACAATTGGTATTCTGGTAATTCATTGGGTCTAGTGAGTTAATAAATTTAGGAGGAAACCGAGGTACTGCTAAAGTTTAAACAGAACATAAAGAAACTACCGGCCTAATTCACCATCTAACTGCCGGGGATCCAGGACTCTTGTGGACTAAACAAATTAACTTAACCCATAGTGTTAAGAAAAGGGTTTCAGTTGTAAATCTGTTAATGACAAGATGATGCGATAACCATTGAAAATTATTCGTAAGAAATTAATTTATAAAATGAACAGTAATATATACTGTAAAGCACGTGCACCAGTTTCACAAAAGGCACATTCCTAATGAACGATATATCACAACATATTGAGGAGCTTATGTGAGTGAAAAGAACACACTTTATTACATGTTAATTACGAGTGATGCTGACATTGAGAGTTACAGAGTGTATTTTTGGTTAAAAAACGGTGAAAGTAAAGTGTTTAAAGGAGACGCAAAGCAACCAAACCTCTCTGAAGTGTTCTGAAAATTTTGTGACTTCTTTGGTACGTTAAATTGCCTTGTTAATATTTACAACTCAAATTGTAATTGTGTGTGGGATTTAGACACGGGAAAGAAACAGTGTATTACTGTATTGGTAAAATGGCAGCTAACTATGTAATTATATGCAAAGTGGTCAAATGTTTAGAGACATGGTATATATAGAGTACATATTCTTTATTTGAGAAATGCATGTACACATGCAAGTTCTGTTTGAAATGCATGATGTACAATGAAGATATTTATGATATATTTTGTGACTTTGTCTGTTCAAGGTCAGGGTTTTTTCCTTTGTTTAATAATTTCAATTTGAAGTCGATTGGCGTCTTCCTTGTGATGAGACGAGATGTTCCCTTTCAAAAGCTACACTCGATGCTGTGTGAAAACGCTATGGGAACATCTCTTTGTTGCCCGGTTGTGAAGCCTGTGCATGTCAAACCCGCCGAATACCTTCGGCTTATAACCTGTGCCAGGCATGACGTCACCGAATAAGGTGCACCTGCAGGTTATAAATACCGGAAGTGAACCGGAAACATCCTCAGATCTTTTTGTCTTCAGGGCCGCTTTGTGTTTGCGTGTGCATGTACAAGCCGTAGCGAAAGCGAAATAAAAATAACAGCATTAACTCACCGATATGGCGGAATTGCTTAAGAGATGCGTGCCTCCATGCTATAGACCTCTTTCGGAGGGCGATCTTCATGAGTTTGTCTCGAGTGCTTGGGAAGAACACGCTCGCCTTGGGCTTCAGGGAGAATGTGAGTACTGCGATCTTCTCCTTATTAAGGTGCTTCACGCGCGGCTCGCTTTCTTTAAAGAGAAACCGCGAGCCGCGGCGCATTCCTGAGGCTCGTGTTGATCTGGCAGATGCGCACGAGATGGAATTTCCGATTTCTCTCTCGCTCTCTCCGGATCAGGAAGTTTTAGCTTCCGCTTCGCAAGCGCGCTCCGGCGCTTCTTGTGAAGGAGCGGAAGAATCTTCCTCTCTCGCTTCCATGGAAGTAGCCTCCTCACAACGCTCCTCCAGTGCTGACAGAGCTTTTGAGGAATTATTAGAGGCTATAATGCGTGCGGTCGAGCGATTGCATATTGACTGGCTGCAGCAGCGAGATTCCCCCAAGCGTTCGAGATTGAACGACAGGTGTCTGTCGGGTGGCCGGGGGGAGGAGCCTCAACGTCTCTCCCTCCCCTTCTTTGGTGACGTCCATGATGAATTAACTCTTTCATGGAGCAAGCCGTATTCATCGCGTGTTTTTGTTCCTTCGACTTATTCGAATGATATTATTGATGCGAAGGCACGCGGTTATATGATGATGCCCAGATAGAAGAGATGCTTGCGGGTTATCTCTCTCCTGGGACATCATCCTCCCTGAAAAAGCCTACTCTCCCCTCCAAGTCATGCAGATTGACACCTGCTTTGGTGGGTAAAGCTTTTCAGGCAGCAGGACAGGCTGGTGCTTCACTGCACACCATGGCGGTTTTGCAGGTTTACCAGGCTGACCTGCTGAAGGACCTGAGCAGCGGCGGGGCTATTGATGACAGGGCGTTTGCAGAGCTGCGCCGAGCCACAGACCTGTCTCTCCGTGCAACCAAGCGGACGGCCCGTGCTGTGGGCCGTTCCATGGCTGCCATGGTATCCACGAAGAGGCATCTGTGGCTGAACCTCACGGGCATCAAGGATAAGGATCGTGTTGTCTTCCTCGATGCCCCCATCTCGCCTTCCGGCCTTTTGGCGACGCTGTTAATTCCGCCGCCACTAGGTTTAGGGAGGCAAAGCTATATGAACAGGCCTTTGGGAGGTTCCTTCCCCGCTGTGCTCAAGAACCGGGACCTCATCTCCCAACACCTAAAAATCACCCCCCCCCCCCATCTAGCCAAAGTGTCAAAGCTCGTGCCTCTTTCGGAGAAGCTGGCAGCGTGGAAACTACTGCCAGGTGTATCTCCTTGGGTATAAAGGACTGTAGGCAAAGGCTACAGGATTCAGTTTGCACATCGTCCTCCGGCGTGGTCTCCACTTCCGTGAAACCGGATCGAGCACATCTGCTGGCCCAGCAGTTACAGACTCTGCTGGGCAAAGGGGCCATAGAACATGTTCCCCTCCCAGACAGAGAGTCGGGCTACTACAGTCGGTACCTTTTGGTGCCCAAGAGAGGGGGAGGGCTGCGTCCGATCTTGGATCTTCGTGGCTTGAACCGCTATCTCAGAAATCCAGATTCAAAAGTTTGACTGTCAAAATGATTGTTTCTCAATTCCAGCTAGAGGATTGGTTGTAACAATCGATCTCAAGGACGCATATTTCTATAGAAATATTGCCACACCACAGGAAGTTCCTGAGGTTCGCTTTTGGGGGCGAAGCTTACCAGTATTGGGTCCATCCATTTGGCCTAGCTCTGTCACCCCGCACATATACAAAATGCATGGATGCAACTCTGGCTCATTTATGACTCCAGGGCATCCGTATTTTGAATTACATAAACGACTGGCT
Organism: Clarias magur; assembly: GCA_013621035.1. Classification (NCBI taxonomy): domain Eukaryota; kingdom Metazoa; phylum Chordata; class Actinopteri; order Siluriformes; family Clariidae; genus Clarias; species Clarias magur. The sequence goes on from QNUK01000174.1 coordinate 1,267,539, forward strand.
GATTCTGGCCCAGTCTTAGGAGCTAGCGCTTTGACATCGGGATGTCGTCCTAGCCCATCTTCATTCTTTAGGATTGAGACTCAACGGCACAAAAAGCATTCTCCTTCCTGTTCAGAGGACAACATATTTGGATGTCACATGGGATTCGGTCACAATGTGGGCACAGTTGTCTCCTGCTTGTGTCGAATCCATTCTCAACACCCTGAAGGAAATCAAGCTAGGCCAGAAGGTCACTGTTCATCACTTTCAGAAATCTTTAGGCCTCATGGCAGCTGCGTCCATGGTGATACCTTTGGGCCTTCTGCACATGAGAGCGTTTAAGCTGTGGCTAAGAGCCAAGGGGTTTCATTCAAGGGCCAACCCCCAGAGGCTAATAAGGGTTACGCGCCGGGGGCTTCGTACCCTTTCTATGTGGTTCAGACCCCAGTTTCTGACTTTGGGTCCCACTCTAGGTCCGTCTTGTCGTCGCAAGATGCTAACAACAGACGGTTCCCTCACGGGCTGGGGTGCGGTCTTGGATGGCCGTCCAGCACAAGGGAGCTGGAGAGGTCATCTTCTCATGTGGCACATCAATTGCCTCGACATGATGGCTCTGTTTCTGGCACTGAAACACTTCCTCCAGCAGTTCAGAGGCTACCATGTCCTAGTGCGGGTGGACAGCACTGCGGTAGTCTCGTACATAAATCGCCAGGGTGGACTGTGCTCGCGCAGCTTGAACAAGCTAGCACACCAGGTTCTGCTTTGGGCACAGGACAAGTTCCTGTCCCTCAGGGCGATTTACATTCCAGGGCATATGAATGTAGGAGCAGACTTGCTATCCAGACAAGCTGTAAAACATGGGGAATGGAAACTCCACCCTGAAGTAGTCAGTCAATCTGGGAAAGATTTTACGTAGCAGAGGTGGACCTCTTTGTCTCATAAGAGGCAGCAGAATGCCCCCTTTACTACTCTCTGACTCCTCCAGCTCCCCTGGGTCTGGACGCAATGGCCCACACGTGGCCCAGATTACGCCTTTATGCGTTTCCACCTATAGTTCTGCTCCCAGGAGTCCTGGCGAGGGTCCGTCAACACGGCTTGCGCCTCTTATTGATAGCGCCCCATTGGCCGACCAGAGTGTGGTTCTCGGATCTTATATCTCTCCTCGACGGCTCACCCTGGGTGATTCCAGTGAGGAGGGATCTTCTGTCTCAGGCACAGGGGACAATACTTCATCCCCGGCCCGAGCTCTGGAACCTTCACGTTTGGCCCCTGAATGGACCAACTAAGACATGCTGGGCTTTCAGCCAGCATAATTGAAACCATTTTAAGTGCCAGGGCTCCCTCCACTAGGAGAACTTATGCCCTCAAATGGAGTGTATTTGAAAATTGGTGCATGGCAAGACATGTAGACCCAGTTCACTGCCAGATTGTTTCAGTGCTGGAGTTTCTGCAAGAAAGGTTGTCCTAGGGCTTATGCCCTAGTACGCTCAGAACGTACGTAGCTGCTATTTCGGCTTGTCACGCTCTGAATGATGGGGTTTCTGTGGACAAGCACCATTTAGTTGCCCGTTTTATTCGTGGAGCTAAACGGTTGAAGCCGCCCACTAGAGCGACGGTCCCTTTGTGGGACTTAACTATCGTACTCGAAGGCCTGGCCGACACCCCTTTCGAACCACTAGAGTCAGCGCCTGTCAGGCTTCTGCCTCTTAAGATGGTTTTTCTTATGGCTATTACTTCTAAAGCTATTCTGCATCCTCACCCGAACTATCTTCCAAGGTTCCATTCTCGACCATGCACCCAGTTGTTCTCGAGGCCTTCTGTCCTCCGCCTTTCACAGCTCCGGAGCAGGAAAGATTTCACTTACTGTGTCCAGTACGTGCTCTTAGTATCTACGTCCACCGCACTAGCCAGTGGCGTAAGTCAGAGCAATTCTTTATTTGCCATGGGGGTCTGCCATTAGACAGACTCTGTCACACTTGCCATTGCCATTGCCCTTGCCTATGAGGCGCGTAGTCACACTTCGCCTCTGGGAATCAGGGCTCACTCAACCAGGGGGATTGCCTCATCAATTGCCTTGGCAAGAGACGTCCCCCAGCAGCAGGTGTGTGATGCGGTGGGCTGGTCCTCTTCACACACGTTTGTTAGATTTTATAGTCTGGATGTCAAACTATAATTCGGGTTCACGGATCCTTCAGTCAACATCCCAGAGCTAGGTCTGAGACCTCCTCGGCTTGTGCGCACACGCTACACAACCTGGGGGTTGAGACACTTGCAGTGCGGCGGCGTTGGTATTCTCGTTCCCATAGCGTTTTCACGCAGCATTGAGTGTAGCTTTTGAAAGGGAACGTCTCGGGTTACTTGACTGTAACCCTGTTCCCTGATAAAGCGGGAACGAGATGCTGCGTTCCGATGCAGCACTGCTGGCGTGCCTGGACGTCCTTCAGACAAAATTGACCTGAGGATGTTTCCGGTTCACTCCTATTTATAACCTGCAGGTGCACCTTATTCGGTGACGTCATGCCTGGCACAGGTTATAAGCCGAAGGTATTCGGCGGGTTTGACATGCACAGGCTTCACAACCGGGCAACAAAGAGATGTTCCCATAGCGTTTTCACGCAGCATCTCGTTCCCGCTTTATCAGGGAACAGGGTTACAGTCAAGTAACCCGAGACGTTCTGTTGCCTGCATTCAGGATCTGTCCGAGTTTTAAGGAGGGTTTGGACTGGCCAGCACCCCTTGAGTCTTTCTTGGATAATTCTTTTTTTTTCTTTCAGGTATTATTTTCGGAAGTATTTTGGAACTCTGAGAACGATAGGGAAGCAAACAACTTTTTTTGTCTTAAAATTTTTATATTGGAGAAACAAAAACTCAAAAACTGTCTACATTTTATCTACAGACTGTTCTCATGAGACATTAAGACAATTTAATTGTGATGTGTTTTTTGGTGTTAAAACTGTAATTTTGTATTTAAATGTTAATTGTTTCAAAGAAAAGTAAGGGTGAACAAAGGATGATAATATTTGATATTATTTGATTTAAATGTAAAGGGGAAGAAAAGAAAGTATACTAACTTACCTTGTTGAGAAACCAGTCAGAAAAAAAGTTTGTGAAGCCTGTAAAAACAAACATGTTACAGCAAAATTGAGAATTGGTATATCAAACTGTGAATTTATTTTCTTTTGTTACCTCATATTAAGAAATCTCAACTCATCTGAGTTTATGTTACAAATACATGTTGTGTGGTCAGACAAACAACTTTTGAGTCATTTCACAGTTGTTGTTGCATCTCTCTCAGCAGCGAATCTACTGTACCCTTCTGAGACGCTGGTCCTCAAGTTGGTTTTATACTCTTTATACAAGTTATTAGCTGAGAACAAATGCTACACAGTCCTCCAAGCCCATGGGAGTCATACACGATATTAATTCTTTTTCCACTGCACCATGACTTTATGTTCTGTACTGTGCATTATTTCTGTTAAGTGACAAGATTTTTGTCTTAGCAAAGTCTGATCTTTCTGTCCTAATTAAATAATTAAAAAGCACGGCATGATAAGATTTTATTTTGGTAAAATAAGCACAATCTAGAGGCCTTTGCCCCTCATATAAGCCACTTCTGATTCCAAATGATCAACTAGAAGTCCAGTTATTATTTGTTGTTCCTACAACTTGGATAGGCCAGAAGGCATTTGTCAGGGTGTGTAGTGTGTGAATAATCATGTAAGTGTGTGCATGCGTGTACCCTACAATGGATTGGCAGCCCCCATCCAGGGTGTACCCACCTCTCGTTATAGGCTTCAAGCCCCCTGTGACGATTTATACAGGGTGAAGCGGTATAGATGGTGAGTGGGTGAGTAACAACTTTATCCATGAAAATGTATCAGTGTAGAACTGGTTTTTCAGTTTGCCTAAAATGTGCTGAAGTTAAAGTTTAATTAAAGAAATCAGAACCCAGTATTTGTACTGTAAAAATGTATATATTTCATTGCACCACAGCACAGTTGCTATCTCCAGTAGCATGACTTTGTCTTTTACAATTCATTGCTTTCATTACTGCTCCATTATTACTGTGTGCCATTCATTTAAAAGTTGTTTGAAATAGTTATTCTGAAACTAAAGTTTTTTGTTTGCATTAAACATTTTTTCTTTGATCAATTTGCTCCAAAGTGCAGACATTTTCTTGTAGAAGCTACTGTAGTGCATATAAAGTAAATAAGTCTATAAAAATGGGAGTAAAAACTCTTATTGAGGATGCCTGTGCCACAAATGTCGTTTTTTTGGTTACTAATTTCTATGCCAGAAATAACTTTAAATTAAAGGATATACAGTAGATATAATTAATGAAATGGAAACAAGTGCTTTTCTGTGACATGCTGGAAAGCGCCTAAAGATACAATATAAAATGGATTGTTTATGTAATAACCTCAGCAGCAACCTCATTTGAATGATTCAATGCTGGCAAGCAAAAAATTATCCAATGCTGGCAAGCAAAAAATATTCCTTTAAAAGTGATTAGGTACAGGGGCTGGACTGAAAAATCTGAGGAAAAAAGTGCTTCAGGAAAACAGGGAAAACTATTCCAACTAATTCCGACATCTAGTTCAAATGTCCTTTGTTGGTCACAATAACGATTCCATACAAATCCTAGAATAATTCATACTCATGCTGCATAAGGCACGGTACACAAGCACACACCTACATACTCACTGACAACAGGGAATTTGGAATCGTCTGGAGAAAACCCACTATGCCACTATGGCACTATCCTAGAATCATCCAACCCCATCTTGGAGCTAAATCTTCCACTTTAAAGTAAATTGTCACAGTTCCTCTATGGAGGCACATTAAGATTGGGTTTGACTTTGTTGTGTACTGAATAGCAAGTGTCAGTAAAATGCTGGGGGGAAAAATAATTTAATGCCATGTTGTGGCATTTTGCATTTCCATTGTAAATGTTCTTAAAATGTGTATAAAAGTTTCTTCTCATCTCTTGCCAGACATTCTCTATATATGAGCCAAATGTTCCCTTCTGTGAATCTAGGCACTAAAGTTACCAAGGCCCATCTGTGAAATCAGTGAGTGTGTTTATGACTAACCAAGTTCACACACCTGAACCGATGAATAATCACATCAACTGAATCACTCTGTTTCATTTTAACTTTGACTCAACCTCACATTAATCATTTGGGTTGCAGAGCTGCAGTGTCTTTTCTACATTTTGACAAGCAGCTTTAAATAATATTTAACACTAGTTTATTGAAATGAGTGAATTATTGATCACAAAGCTTTACGTTTGTAAGTATAGCTCTAATAAATGTAATGATTTGTGTTCGAGACAAGGAAAGGCCAGGTCAATCCAGATTTCCCTGCAGTAGGTTATTTTCCTCCGATCATGTGGTCAAATAAAGCCTCTAGATTTAAGCCCATGGGGTCACGTCTCATAAAGGCCACTGAGGATTATTTATATTCTGTCTTCTCATCTTCTTCTTGTTTACCCCCTTGGCAATATCCCTGGACTGCTATGCATCTATCTCCAAGATAATACCTGCCTCTTAATATCTGACTTCCCCATCTGCAACCCCATGCTGAATGTTTTGTCAAAACCCTGTCGAATGTGTTAGGTACTCTTAAGGAACCTTCTAATTGCTTTCAGTAAAAAAAAAAAAAAAAGGAAATAGCAATAGTTTGGCAAGAAGAGGCACAAGGAATAGTTTATAGACTGCCGCAGTTTTAAATGTGGATTGTCTTGACTGATCGACTCCTGCGAGCCATTTTTAAGTTTTGATTTGTTTCATGACATTTTGATGTATGACTCACTGTGAGGTACGTGCAAGAGATTTTGCTCGAAATAACATATATTAAACACCACACAAATGCCATAAAATCAGTAGAACCGAAATGGACAAGGAGTGAACAATTACTACAAATATCAATAATTCAGTTCTACATATTATGCAAAAAGTCACTTGAATTATTTTAGTTTCTTATGTTGATGGGCGTCATTAACATGAAATTACTGATGCTAATGCTATGTGTTCACAGTGACACACTCTTTGGAGGGATAGGAATATATTTATTTATATATTTATTAAATATATTTTTAGTGATATTGAGGTTGTGTTAATATCTTTTCAATTAAAAAAATGACCAAACTGAATTTATCAAGGGGTGCCTAAACGTTTGAATAAGACTGTGCTATATAGTCGTGGCCAAAAGTTTTGAGAATTACATAAATATTGGAAATTGGAAATGTTGCTGCTTCAGTTTTTATAATAGCAATTTGCTTATACTCCAGAATGTTATGAAGAGTGATCAGATGAATTGCATAGTCCTTCCACTGCATTTCATTGCTGTCATTAAAGGACCTGCTGAGATCATTTCAGTAATTGTCTTGTTAACTTAGGTGAGAATGTTGACGAGTACAAGGCTGGAGATCATTATGTCAGGCCGATTGGGTTAGAGTGGCAGACTTGACATGTTAAAAGGAGGGTGATGCTTGAAATCATTGCTCTTTCATTGTTAACCATGGTGACCTGCAAAGAAACGCGTGCAGCCATCATTGCGTTGCATAAAAATGGCTTCACAGGCAAAGATATTGTGGCTACTAAGATTGCACCTAAATCAACAATTTATAGGATCATCAAGAACTTTAAGGAAAGAGGTTCAATTCTTATCAAGAAGGCTTCAGGGCGTCCAAGAAAGTTCATCAAGCGCCAGGATCGTCTCCTAAAGAGGATTCAGCTGCGGGATCGGGGTGCCACCAGTGCAGAGCTTGCTCAGGAATGAGGCGAAGACTTTTGAAAGATGTGTCAGAGGGACAGATTGATCTTCTGCAAAAAGTATAGCTAATGGACTGCTGAGGTCTGGGGCAAAGTCATATTCTCGGCTGAAGCCTCTTTCTGATTGTTTGTGGCATCTGGAAAAAGGCTTGTCCGGAGAAGAAAAGGTGAGCGCTACCATCAGTCCTGTGTCATGCCAACAGTAAAGCATCCTGAGACCATTCATGTGTGGGGTTGCATCTCATCCAAGGGAATGGGCTCACTCACAATTTTGCCCAAAAACACAGCCATAAATAAAGAATGGTACCAAAACCCTCCAACCCTCCAACAGCAACTTCTTCCAACAATCCAACAACAGTTTGGTGAAGAACAATGCATTTTCCAGCACGATGGAGCACCGTGCCATAAGGCAAAAGTGATGACTAAGTGGCTCAGGGACTTTGAAATTTTGGGTCCATGGCCTGGAAACTCCCCAGATCTTAATCCCATTGAGAACTTGTGGTCAATCCTCAAGAGGCGGGTGGACAAACAAAAACCCACTAATTCTGACAAACTCCAAGAAGTGATTATGAAAGAATGGGTTGCTATCAGTCAGGATTTGGACCAGAAGTTGATTGAGAGCAGCCCAGTCGAATTGCAGAGGTCCTGAAAAAGAAGGGCCAACACTGCAAATACTGACTCTGTGCATAAATGTCATGTAATTGTCGATAAAAGCCTTTGAAACGTATGAAGTGCTTGTAATTATATTTCAGTACATCACAGAAACAACTGAAACAAAGATCTAAAAGCAGTTTAGCAGCAAACTTTGTGAAAACTAATATTTGTGTCATTCTCAACTTTTGGCCACGACTGTATGTATATATATATATATATACATACAGTCGTGGCCAAAAGTTTTCCAACACTTTGGAAAAAAAATTATCACTGTAAAATAACCAATTTCTTATGTTTTTTTTCTTACAGGTGCATGTATTGGTGAGATGAGCAGTTTTATAAATTTTTTGTAAACTGCTAACAATATTTCTCATAACTTCAACATATAACTATTGTTATATATTTTATAAACAATTTGTGTTAATGGTTTGGCTAAATAACATTAAGAAATCAGTATTTGGTGGAATAATCCCAGTTTGCAATTATAGCTTTCATGTGTTTTGGCATGCTTTCTACAAGTTTTTCACATTGCTGTTGGGTAACTTTATACCACTATGCAAAAAAGCAAACAGCTTTACTAATTGATGGTTTGTGACCATCCATCTTCCTCTTGATGACAGTTCAGAAGTTTTCTGGAGTAAATTGCAGTGGTCTCTTTTTTTTTCCAGAGCTTATACAGTGGCCTTTTCTTCTTCGGTGGCAGGGTCATGAAATCTGGCTCTGTTTGAGAGTACAAGTGCTGCAGGATCTCCAGCCGTGCCCATTCCCATGGCCCCGCCCCTTTGCACACCTACAGAAGGGGAGGCCACCTACCTAGTGAGCTCCAGAGTAAGCGAGGAGCGTTATAGTATTTAGGCTCATGCCACATTGCCCCTCCCTCACTAAATGTTAGGTCAAAATATATTTTTTTATTCCTTCTGTTGCAGAGAAAATTTCTGTAAGTTCAATAATTATTGGATTTATGTTAAATACTAGAAAATACATTTTAAAACATTTAATAACAATTCATGGATTTTTTAAAATATAATTTGAACAACTTTCAAGGACTGAATATTCAAATATATGCATGTTTAATTAGAGAAAGCCTTATTTGCATGAAAAGGTGTACATTTGTACAACCCAAAAAACAAGCAAAATAAATAATAATAAGTAACAGTATTCAACTGGCAAAGATTAGCTGGGGGCATATATCGATTTAAAAACGACTCACCTGTAGTGCCTCATCATTATTATTATTATTTTTACATATTTTTTTTATTGACTCAGTATATGGTCATTATTTTGATACCTGGAAATGGTATGATTATATGATTATAGTTATTTTAATATACCGTATCTCTTCTTTTTGAAAATTTATTTTGCGGTATGTAAGACATTTGAATAGCTCTGTACATAAAGTTTGCCATTATGTGATTCCACTAAACACGTGTGTCGAATTTGACTTTATTAACATTTTAGATATTACAGTTTTTGCTGAATTCTTTTATAGCTTTCCTTTAAACAAGGGCATGAAAGGTACAAACACATTATCCCCACTTTGCAATTCTGCCAAATTGCTTGCTTACAGCAGACACTTTCCTTAAGGGTGAAATCTATTGCAGTCATTAAGAAATCACTTCTATTTATAATGCAAAAGATACCTGGAATTGAAAACACATGAAAACACATATACTCTAATTAAACACCAATTAGTCTGAGTCTTAGCACTCAACATGGCCCTCAGGTAAACTCACCTCAGTTGTGAGTAATTTGCACCCATGGAGGTACAGTAGTAAGAGCAAGAGGAAGAAGTAGAGGAAAAAGCAGGGAGAGAGGAGTGGGAGGAGGAAAGGGATAAGGACAAATAAGGAAACCAGGAAATAGAAAGAGACCTACAGTGCCTGACCAAATGCTTCTCAGTGAACAACAAAAAAAAAGATACAATTAATGTACGGTACAGTACATGCAATTCAGTTTTAAGGTTACTGTGTACAGTACCTGTGTACAGAACATGACATCATGTTCTTTAATTTCCTGCAGAGCTGCTAGATGACCTCCTGATGGTAAGAGTCAATGAATGTTCATTAATTAACAGGAACTGGCTATAATCAATGTAGTGTTGGCAAACAACACCATCTACCTATATCAAACCATCACAGATCACACACAACATTTCATAATATCATCCATGTCAGTATATTGATACTCTGCCACTTGATTTGTGCCAACACCAATTTTTTATGTAGCATCTGTACGGGCTTGCAAATACAGTGGAACCTTGGATTGCGAGTAACGTGGTTTATGAGTGTTCCACAAGACAAGCAAAGATTTTAAATAAATTTTGACTTGGAAAATGAGCAAGTCTTGGTGCCTTGTTTTGACACAGAGCATCACGTGATGACAACTGAGCCAATGAGCCAATGATTTTCCTCTCTCTCAGAATTGTGGGTAATCGTCTCCCCTGCTTGGTCTTAGTGCTCGTCTCTTATTGGTATAATAAACATCTCCATCTCTGTTTCAGCGTGTCTCCTATGTGTGCGTGCGCATAATTTGACACCGACACACACACACCGACACACACACACACACACACACTCTCTCGCCTTTAAACCTCCCTCCCCGGCGTCACAACTACATACAGACACACACTTTCTGCTTTATACAGACACACACTCTCTACTTTACACAAAAAACTTTGCTCTGTCGCGATTCTTTTCAAAGGTAAAGTGCTGATTCATTTGTTATTATAATTTTTTACTTTACAGCAGTGATTCCGTTAGTATGCGCTCACGTGAGTGTCATTAGAGAGATTTCTTTTGTTTTCCGTTAAAACAGTGTTTCTGTTGTGTGTGTGTTTGTTGTGAAACTTGTGTGTGCGAGGTGGGCGGAGGGAGGAGGAGTTTTACTGTGGGGGAGGGAAGGGGCTAATTACACACACACACACACACACACACACACACACACACACACACACACACACACACACACACACACACACACACAGGACACAGGCGTAACACAAACGGAAACACTTTATTATAATTTTTTTTAAGGTAAAGTGCAGGTTAATTTGTTTTATTTTTACTTTATATATTGTATTAATTATTTTTGTATTTATTTTTTTGGGCTGTGGAACGAATTTTCATTTTTCTTATAGGAAAATTTTATTAGGTTTGAGTGTTTTGGAACACAAGCCTACTTCCGGAACTCGTAATCCAAGGTCCCACTGTAATAGATTTAACGTTACATTTTATTTATCAAGGGGTCACTGCACTATACTGTACCACATTAATAGCACTATATTGTGGACTATTGAAGACTACTTGGGCTTAATAGAAAGATTCAAACACCACAGCATGTCCTCATAGGTGGTCCTAATTTAGGGTGTGGAGGAATTGTCTTGGGCCACCTGCCTTGCATACAGCTTCTAATTTTGATTGAATGTTTCTGACATATAATGTAATTGTACATTGCTGCCCAGAGCTGCCCAGATTAGTTGTCATTTGGGATAATGCTACTGTACCTTACCAACCACAAGTTTACAATTGTGTACTTGATAATCTGATTAAGATAATTATTTTCAGCATTTGAAAATGTCTGACCGCCAACCATAGAAATGGGGTCAGTCCAGGGTTGGACACAGCATACAAGGCAATATTTCCCTCATTGCCTAGCTAGGGATGACATTGCTTGTAAATTTGATAAGGTGACATGGACAGACCCAGGCAGGACCCATAAACTATCCACCACATCCCTATAATCCCTTACAATACATGTATTCCACTGTATGGCAGGAGACACACAGTTACTGTATATATTTCAGCAAAGCCAGGTGACAGACACCAACTTAATAAAGTTGAGGAATGTGTAAAAGACAGAGTTGAATTTGTCAAGTTGTTTAACTTCCTTTGGCTTAATTCTGATTAAACAGCGCATCGGCATTCAGCTAGAAGTAAGCTTTCTTCTGATCTAGCGGTAACTCTGGATGGCCTTTCTGTTTCATCATGTGCAGCAGTAAAAGACCTTGGTGTGATCATTGATTTTAATGACTTTGACTTTCATTCATTTAAAAGACAGGATGGATGTTTCTAATGCCTTATGGTCATGATGCTTACTGTAAGTAAGTGCTTAAACAAGTTCCAGAAGCTGAAGATGTGCACATCACCCCAAACTTATCCATATTGCATTGGCTCCCAGTAAAGTTTAGCATTAATAATAAATAAATAAATAAATAAATAAATATAGTACTTGAGTGAACTGTTGCTATTCTATGATCTTTCATGCCTTCTTCCATAGAAAGAGAGTCTACACTTAAACAGTAGGACAGGACAGCTCTTGCAAAGTACTAACACTGGAAAATGCTCAAAAACACTTTCCAGTGTTTTCATAGAAAAATCTGTTTATTTGGACATATAAACACAGAAATAACTGCATGGTAAAACAATAATGTTTTTCTATTGAAATAAAAGATATGCTATACATATTTTGTGCATTAAAGCCATATACGATACATTAATCTGGATGTAAATGGTAGAGTATGGACTAGAAACATCCTCAACCATCAGCTGGTGTTCTGGGATGGTTTTCTGGGAGTCTCAAAGGCCAGTATTGGAACATTACCAGAAAAAGTTCAACAATCAACAGTGAATTGATGTGTAGTATTTTGACTTGTTAGAGATCCTAATCACCTGTTTGGTCCTTTAAAAGTGGTCCTACATGGATAAAGCTCACTTACTCTATGACTCATCTCATTATCTATATGGTACCACTTATTCCTGTATACAGGGTCGTGGAGGGCCAGAAACCTATCCCAGGAAACTTAGGGCATGAGGCAGTGTATACCCTGGACAGGGTGCCAATTCATTACAGGTGTGTATATATATATATATATATATATATATACACACAGTGCCCTCCATAATTATTGGCACCCCTGGTTAAGATGTGTTAAAAGCCTTAAAATAAATTCAGTTTTTATTGCAGAAGCATATTGTCACACTGAAAATTGTAGAAAAATATCATGTGAATATAAAGTTTTAAGGGGAAATAAAAATCCATGACTAACAAATAATTATTTTTCACAAAATAACCTGTTCCTCAATTATTGGCACCCCTAACAATTCCTAGAAAATAAATGTAATTGAAGTATTTCTTTCATTTCTACAGTAGTTTACAAAGTTGATCAGAGTATCTAGAAACATTTAATTAGTAATTTATCACTTCCTGCTTCCCTGGGGTATAAATATGACATGACACAGAGGCCAGTTCTCTTATCCACTCTTCAACATGGTGTAGTTTTTTAAATGGGGAGACAATGCTTAACGCATTGTTCGCCATTTATGTAGGGTTTTAGCTCTGGTTCAGAGGTGAATCGAATCTTTAAGGATTTGAGTTAATTTTGTTAAACTTAATTAAAATTTATAGCGTACACTTTATCAACTACCCGACCAGTGTTTAGTATGATTTAGTGTAACTTACCAATTCTGTTTATCCCGCGGCCGACGACGATAATACAAAATCTGGTATTTACCTAATTATGAGCAAGGTAACGTAAGATCTGGGCAAATGTTTAAACTTTAACATACATGACCAAGACAACAGTTCTTTATAAAGAAACAAGAATTTATTTGAACTAATCTACGATACATGAAGCTATGCTACTTGAACACACGCACGCACACACACACACACACACACACACACACACACACACACACACACACACACACACACACCAACATTTTGCAGGGTGAAAGTTAAGGAAGTTCATCTAGTACTTTTTACTACACCAAAGAAAGTCACAAGAGCAGAGTCTTGGGTTTAATCTTATGGTTTTGATATGAAACGAGCACCATTTTCAGCAAGGTATGCAGCTTTGTTTGTATACTTGCGTTACGTTTCATTCTCATGGTTCGCCTCCGGTGAAGGAAATCAGGGCGTCTTTCAGGAAAGCTCTTCGGTGAGGCTTGGTTGCCTGGTTACCGATGGCGCGCTCTGGAACTTCTGGGTTTCTTCGTTGCAGTTCTGGCACGAAGTCTCATTGAAAGTTCTCGGAGAGCGGATGACGTCAGCGAAGTCGGCGTAGCGCTCGCAAGGGCGGAAGCCCGAGCGGTGAGCTTGCTTTCTTCAGATGGTCATGATGACGACGTGACGAAAGAACGACGAAAGAACGACAAAAAAACGTTGAAAGAATGTGTTTGGACGAGTCCGGACACTGAGTTTTGTCCCTGTGTGTCAGTCCGTCCCACGGATGATTGGTCCAATCGGATGTGGTTGCAGGGCTTAGCCACGCCTCACTTGGTTCCACCTTTTGTGCATACATTAGGCCGGGTTTACGGCTGTCACGTGGGGCCAAGCTGATTACACTTTTAATTACCTTTATAAAGTAATTTTACATGAGCTCTTGTTCATGCAACCAATTTTCCATGTACACTACTGTTGTGTGAATAAAATAAGCTTTCAATCGATACCACACATCCCCTATCTTACACACTCATTTATAGCTTTGTTCAATAAACAGGGTTTGTGAATGCTAATGATACCTTTAAAGTTATGTAAAATAAACAAACATAACACACAGATATAAAACATACTGAATATATGTTTCTAGCATTTTTATCCTACTGGCATTTATCCTAACTCTTTCATGGAGCAAGCCGTATTCATCGCGTGTTTTTGTGCTATTGACTTCGACTTATTCGAATATCGTTGATGCAAAAGCACGTCGTTATATGATGATGCCCCAGATAGAAGAGACGCTTGCGGGCTATCTTTCTCTTGGGACATCATCCTCCCTGAAAAATCCTACTTTCCCCTCCAAGCCGTGTAGATTGACATCTGCTTTGGTGGGGAAAGCTTCTCAGGCAGCAGGTCAGGCTGGCGCTTCACTGCACACCATGGCGGTTTTGCAGGCCTACTAGGCTGACCTGCTGAAGGACCTGAGCACTGGCGGGGTTATTGATGACGGGGCGTTTGCAGAGCTGCGACGAGCCACAGACCTGTCTCTCCGTGCAACCAAGCATACGGCCCATGCTCTGGGTCGTTCTATGGCTGCCATGGTATCCACGGAGAGGCATCTGTGGCTGAACCTCACAGTCATCAAGGATAAGGATCGTGCTGTCCTCCTTGATGCCCCCGTCTCGCCTTCCGGCCTCTTTGGTGACGCTGTTAATTCCGTCGCCACTAGGTTTCGGGAGGCGAAGCTATATGAACAGGCCTTTGGGAGGTTCCTTCCCAGCCGTGCTCAAGAACCGGGACCGTCGGCCACCCGGACCCGGCCAGGTCTGGCCCCTATCAGGTGAGAGGTGCAGAAGGAGAGCATGACCAGCCGCGCACCCCCTCGTAAAGGGGTAGTAAAGGGCTCGTGTGCCTGGGGCCGTGGGGGTGTCTCCCCCCAGGGAGGGACACCTGGATTTTCATCACAAAACAGGGCCTCCTCCCTGGCACTCCCAGGAGGCCGGTGTTCAATCCTGCCACCACTGGTGTTTCGGGGAGCGCTGGTCTCCAATGAAAAGTTGGGTGTTCGGTCATCTCCTGCCACGCTTCAGGATACCCAACACCTAACACCCCCCCCATCCAGCCGAAGTGTCAAAGCTCGTGCCCCTTTCGGAGAAGCTGGCAGCGTGGAAACTACTGCCAGGCGTATCTCCTTGGGTACAAAGGACTGTAGCCACTGGTGGAGGCGTCCGATCTTGGATCTTCGCGGCGGCTTGAACCACTATCTCAGGAAATCCAGATTCAAAATGTTGACTGTCAAAATGATTGTTTCTCAAATCCAACCAGAGGATTGGTTTGTGAGAATCGATCTCGAGGACGCATATTTCCATATAGAAATATTGCCACAGCACAGGAAGTTCCTGAGGTTCGCTTTCGGGGGAGAAGCTTACCAGTATCGGGTCCTTCCATTTGGCCTAGCTCTGTCAGCCCGCACATATACAAAATGCATGGATGCAGCTCTGGCTCCTTTATGACTCCAGGGCATCCATATTTTGAATTACATAGACGACTGGCTGATTCTGGCCCAGTCTCAGGAGCTAGCGCTTCGACATTGGCATGTCGTCCTAGCCCATCTTCATTCTTTAGGATTGAGACTCAACGCCACAAAAAGCGTTCTCCTTCCTGTTCAGAGGACAACATATTTGGGTGTCACATGGGATTCGGTCACAATGCGGGCACAGCTGTCTCCTGCTAGTGTCGAATCCATTCTCAAAACCCTGAAGGAAATCAAGCTAGGCCAGAAGGTCACTGTTCATCACTTTCAGAAATCTTTAGGCCTCATGGCAGCTGCGTCCATGGTGATACCTTTGGGCCTTCTGCACATGAGAGCGTTTAAGCTGTGGCTAAGAGCCAAGGGGTTTCATTCAAGGGCCAACCCCCAGAGGCTAATAAGGGTTACGCGCCGGGGGCTTCGTACCCTTTCTATGTGGTTCAGACCCCGGTTTTTAACTTTGGATCCCACTCTAGGTCCGTCTTGTCATCGCAAGATGCTAACAACAGACGCTTCCCTCACGGGCTGGGGTGCGGTCTTGGATGGCCGTCCAGCACAAAGGAGCTGGAGAGGTCATCTTCTCGCGTGGCACATCAATTGCCTCAAAATGATGGCTCTGTTTCTGGCCCTGAAACACTTCCTCCAGCAGTTGAGAGGCTACCATGTCCTAGTGCGGGTGGACAGCACTGCGGTAGTCTCGTACATAAATCGCCAGGGTGGACTGCGCTCGCGCTGCTTGAACAAACTAGCGCACCAGGTTCTGCTTTGGGCACAGGACAAGTTCCTGTCCCTCAGGGCGATTTCCATTCCATGGCATATGAATGTAGGAGCAGACTTGCTATCCAGACAAGCTGTAAAACATGAGGAATGGAAACTCCACCCCGAAGTAGTCAGTCAAATCTGGGAAAGATTTTACGTAGCAGAGGTGGACCTCTTTGCCTCACAAGAGGCAGCACAATGCCCCCTTTACTACTCTCTGACTCCTCCAGCTCCCCTGGGTCTGGACACAATGGCCCACACGTGGCCCAGATTACGCCTTTATGCGTTTCCACCTATAGTTCTGCTCCCAGGAGTCCTGGCGAGGGTCCATCAACAGGGTTTGTGCCTCTTATTGATAGCGCCCCATTGGCCGACCAGAGTGTGGTTCTCGGATCTAATATCTCTCCTCGACGGCTCACCCTGGGTGATTCCAATGAGGAGGGATCTTTTGTCCCATGGCGCAGGGGACAATACTTCATCCCCGGCCTGAGCTCTGGAACCTTCACGTTTGGCCCCTGAATGGG
Organism: Clarias magur; assembly: GCA_013621035.1. Taxonomy (NCBI): domain Eukaryota; kingdom Metazoa; phylum Chordata; class Actinopteri; order Siluriformes; family Clariidae; genus Clarias; species Clarias magur. The sequence goes on from QNUK01000174.1 coordinate 1,284,197, forward strand.
ACCAACTAAGACATGCTGGGCTTTCAGCCACCGTAATTGAAACCATTTTGTGCCAGGGCTCCCTCCACTAGAAGAACTTATGCCCTCAAATGGAGTGTATTTGAAAATTAGTGCATGGCAAGACATGTAGACCCAGTTCACTGCCAGATTGTTTCAGTGCTGGAGTTTCTGCAAGAAAAGTTGTCCTTGGGCTCATGCCCAAGTACTCTCAGAATGTACGTAGCCGCTATTTTGGCTTGTCACGCTCTGAATGATGGGGTTTCTGTGGGGAAGCACCATTTAGTTGCCCGTTTTATTCGTGGAGCTAAACGGTTGAAGCCACCCACTAGAGCGACGATCCCTTCATGGGACTTAACTATCATACTCGAAGGCTTGGCTGACACCCCTTTCAAACCACTAGAGTCAGCGCCTGTCAGGCTTCTGTCTCTTAACATGGTTTTTCTTATGGCTATTACTTCTTTGAAGAGGATTGGAGATCTGCAGGCTCTGTCAGTCTCCCCATCCTGCCTAGACGTTGCCCCTGGGCTAGTCAAAGCTATTCTGCATCCTCACCCGAACTATCTTCCCAAGGTTCCATTCCTGACTATGCACCCAGTTGTTCTCGAAGCCTTCTGTCCTCCGCCTTTCACAGCTCCGGAGCAGGAAAGACTTCAATTACTGTGTCCAGTACATGCTCTTCGGATCTCCGTCCACCGCACTAGCCAGTGGCGTAAGTCAGAGCAGCTGTTTATTTGCCATGGGGGTTGCAACCGGGTGCGGCTGCCACAAGACAGACTCTGTCACACTGGGTGAGAGATGCTGTTGCCCTAGCCTATGAGGCGCGTGGTCACACTTCGCCTCTGGGAATCAGGGCTCACTCAACCAGGGGGATTGCCTCATCGATTGCCTTGGCAAGAGGCATCCCCCTGCAGCAGGTGTGTGATGTGTCGGGCTGGTCCTCTTCACACACGTTTGTTAGATTTTATAGTCTGGATGTCAATGCTACTCCGGGTTCGCGGATCCAGATCTGCTCGTCTCTTATGCGTGTGCGCGTGTAATTTGACACCGACACACACAGATGCTCTTTCGCCTTTTCACCCCCTCCCCGGCTTCACAAGCACACAGAAACTCTGCTCTGTCGCGATTCTTTTCAAAGGTAAGGTGCTGGTTGATTTTTTTTTTACTTCACAGCAGTGATTCTCTTAGTATGCGCTCACACCAGGTCAGAGAGATTTATTTTTTCTCTGTTAAAATGGTGTTTCTATTGTGTGTGTGTGTTTGTTGTGAAACTTAAAAAGTGATTCCATTAGTATGCGCTCATGCCAGTCTCAGATAGATGTTTTTTTTCGTTAAAACTGTGTTTCCGCTGTGTTTACGTGTTTGTTGTGAAACTTAAAAAGTGATTCCGTTAATATGCGCTCATGCCAGTCTTGGATGGATTTTTTTTTCTGTTAAAATGGTGTTTCAGTTGTGTGTGTGGATTGTGAAACATAAAAAGCAAGTTGGGGAGAGGGAGGAGGAGTGTTACTGTGTAAAACGAGGCAAGGGAAGGGGCTAATTCCACACTCACCACACACACACACACACACGGCGCCTGCGCGCACCAACACACACACACACACAAACACACACACACACACAGGACACCAACGGAAACACTTATTTGTCAGGATTTATTTTCTACTTTTTTTTTAAAGGTAAAGTGCAGATTAATTTGTTTTATTTTCATTTTATAGATTGTATTAATTACTTTTATGTATTTATTTTTTGGGGCTGTGGAACGAATAATTTGAGTTTTCATTATTTCTTATGGGAAATGATGATGAATTATGCTCATAATCCAAGGTTCCACTTGCAATACCAGGACATTTTAAAGCAATATCTGGTGGCCTCTGCCCGAAAGCTGAAGATGGGTCATCACTGGGTGAATAATGATAATGAATCAAAACATGTGGCCAAATCTACACAGAAATAGTTCACCACACACAGAATCAAGCTCCTCCCATGGCCATCTCAGTCCCCAGACCTCAACCCCATTGAAAACCTGAGCTGAAGAGGAGAGGAGTCAGGTCACTGGATGATATAGAGACATTGTGCAAAGAGGAATGGATCGAAGATCCCTCTTTCTGTGTTTTCTAATCTTGTGAAACATAGGAAAAGATTAGGTGCTGTTTTGTTGGCAAAAGGGGGTTGTACAAAGTATTAAACATCAGAGGTGCTAATTGTGGCACCCATGATTTGATGTAAAAGAATTATTTCTTAATGTGGGATTTCTTTCCTCCTGAATAAATGCACTTGAATGAAAGGTTGCACTATATACTGTATATGCACACACAGTCTTATGCAAAAGTTTAGGCACCCCTTAATAAATAACAAATTTTGGTGATTTTTTATAATTGAAAAGATGTTAACACAGTCTTTCTTGGAAATGGAAAAGTAAAAATAGCTATAGTCTTTCAATACTTGTACTTTGGATTTTCTCCCATTTTTCCTTGCAAAAGGCTTCTAGTTTAAATCAGGGGACTGTGATGGCCATTCCAAAACCTTCAGCTTGCATCTCTTGAGGTATTCCATAGTGGATTTCAAGGTATGTTTAGGATCATTGTACTGTTGTAGAAGCCATCCTTTTTTCAGCTTCAGCTTTTTTACAGATCGTGTGATGTTTGCCTCCAGAATTTTCTGGTATTTAGTGGAATCCATTCTTCCCTCCACCCATGCAGTGTTTCCTGTGCCACTGGCTGCAACACATGATGGGGACACAGATAACGTTTTCTTCTGTTGACTCTTCCATGAAGGTCTTATCTGTGCAAGCATTGCTGCACAGTGGAACGGTGCACCACCACTCCTGAGTCTGCTAAATCTTCTTTTTTGCAGTCAAATGGGAGTTTTGATTTGTCTTTCTGACCAGCATACAAGCAGTTCTCGCCGAGAGTTTTCTTGGTCTTCTAGATCTCAGCTTGACCGCCACAGTTCCCCTGAACTGCCATGTCTTGATTACATTTCTCATTGTGGAAACTGCAAGCTGACAACGCTTTGCTATCTTCTTGTAGTCTTCTCCTGCATTGTGGGCATCAATAACTTTCATTCCCTTTCAGACGATTCACTCGGTACAACACACAACATATGGGATATCACGCCCTCTCGTGTCCTGACTGAAGCCACCATAAAGGCCGTAAAGGCAGTCAAACCTGTGGTGATGTAGACATAGCCCCGTCTATCCTTATAAGCCCTCATCACCACGGTTGACTCAGTTCTTACTCTCTTCAACCTCGCTGTGAACACCTTTTCCGTAGAGTTTTTCTAGGTGCTGCTAATCAACTCTATTCTCATTTTATTCATTTTACATTATAAGACTGAGCTTAAAATCAGGTTAACGGTTCCTGTTTACCCGTCTACCCGAAGAGTGCTGACTTTAGGTTCACTGTCAGTCAAAGCATTAACAACATCTCAGTTTAGTTGGCTTCTGTTTAGCCGTGCTAACAGTGCTAGATAGTATGAGCAAGGAAGCTAATGTGGCAAAGAAGAAGTCCGCTGTTCACCCCTGTCCGCAGGAGTGCGGCTTCTCTTTGCACAAGAAGGACCAGCACGAAGCGTGTGGCCGAGAAGCTGGAGGTGGAGTGGCCCTCCCCACAGCTGGCTCAAAAACCGTTGGGGTTCACGGGATTTTTTCTCCCTCCTGAACAGACAACTGTTAAAAACTGGGATGGTGAGCACAGTGGTAGCACAGAAGCATTTATGGCTCACGCTCTCTGACATTCCAGATAGAAAACATGCTGAGGCATTGCGAGACATCATTCCGCGACGTGAGAAGCCCAAACAGGCTTGGATTTTAAAGGGACTGTTTAAACAGTGATTTTAAAGACACTTTCTCCTCCCTCAGCATTGAGGCCGCTATGTTATGTTCAGGGAATCAGTCCCAAACGGCATTGCACTTCCCAAACACAGTCTCCCAAGCACAATCCCCCCCTCCCACATAAGTGTACCTTTTCAAGTTATGAACCCCAGTTGGAGTGTGTTAAAAAATTCTCAGGGACTTACAAGAAGTGCCCTCGTTGTTTATAGTTCGTTTGCCCCAGAAATGGTGCCTTTTGTAAACTGTGTGAATATTCCATTATTAAAGCCAATAAGAGTTTTCAACACAAAAACCCAGTGCCATCTATGAGGCTGCACTCTGGCGGAATGCCAGGGGGCAGCAGTCCCCTTTCGGTGCTCAATGTGAGCTGGTTGGCTTCCCGCTGTCTTGACTGGTGCGCATGCGCAATCTCGACATGGGTGCAAAACACAGTCGCTATGGGATACCGACTGCAGTTTCGTACAAAGCCACCCCGCTTCTCTTCCATAATCAAAACCTTGATGTCGGACAACACTGTAGTGGTGCTCTGGCAGGAGATAAATTATCTCCTTAGCAAAGGGGCGATTCAAGTGGTTTCTCCTTCGGAAGCGAACTCATGTTGGTACTGCAGTTATTTTGTCGTTCCGAAGAGAGGGGAAGGACTACGTCCTGTTTTGGAACATTGAACACATTTTTCATGCAGAAAAGCTCACTGACTCCTAGTCAACAATTTTCATTCCTGGGTCTGGAGATGTGCTCTGTTACCAGCCGAGCACATCTGTCAGAGCACAGAATAGCCGCGTTTCAGCGCTGCCTTGCTCAGTTTCAGTTGCAACACAAATTTCGTTTTCTGAGGTTTTTTTTTATTTTTTTTTTTACAGTTATTGGGAATGATGGCATCTATGATCGCTGAGGTGCCTCTCGGGCTGTTAACCATGCATGCATTTCAGCGCTGGGTGCACCTATGTGCGGTGCGCCACCTCAACAGGAGGCTGACAGTGACTCATCATGCATGTCAGCTCTTCTGCCCTGGAGGTAACCCAGGCTGTTACGCCAGGGCTCTCCAATAGGCAGGGTGTCATTTCGCAAAGTGGTGTCAACAGATGCCTCTCTGAGTGGGTGGGGCACTATGTGCGGCGGCTCCGCGGTGATGGGGGGTGTGGTCACAGGAATAACCCAGGCTTCACATCAACTATTTGGAGCTGTTGTCGGTATTTTCAGCCCTGAGAGATTTTCATTTGACTCTGACAGGTCATTATCTTCTGATCAGGACAGACACAGATAACACGACAGTGGTGTTGTATATAAACAGACAAGGGGGCACTCGTTCACTTCCCCTGCTGAAACTATCTCATTTTCTATTGCTCTGGTCCAGTGTTCATCTTCTGTCACTCAGGGCCACTCACATTCCAGGGCACCTGAATCTGGGAGCGTACCTTATCTCCAGAGGGGGCCCGCTTGTGAGGGAATGGAGGTTACACCCATGGGTGGTAGCTGAGATCTGGGCACGCTTCGGCAGGGCAGTAGTGGATCTTTTGCATCCAAAGAAAATGCTCACTGCTCACTATTGTTCTCCATAACAGATTGCAATGCTCCTCTGGCACACTCATGGCCCCCAGCTCTATTGTATGCTTTTCCTCCAGTAAAACTAATTCTGCTTGTCACACAGAAGGTGTGCCAGCAGGGCCTGTCTCTAATCCTGGTGGCCCCTTGTTGGCAGGCGAAGTCATGGTATGCAGAGAACCATGGAAACTTCCTCTCCTCAGGGATCTTCTGTCTCAGACAGGGGGGGCGGGGAGGTGGTTTACCCAAGTCCCGAACTGTGGAACTTGCATGCTTACCTGTTGAAAGGTCCAATCTGATAGGTAAAGGGCTTCCTCCGAATGTGATTGAGACAATTCAAAGTGCTCGGGCCTTGTCTACTAGAGATTATGCTTACAAGTGGTCGAGCTTTTGAACAATGGTGTCAAGAAAGTAATGTTCTTCCATTTCAGTGCTCCATGGCTGAGGTTTTGTTTTTTCTACAAGAACTGTTTGAAAAAGGCCTTTCTTTATCTATTATTAAAGTATATCAGCCTGTCATGTTGGTTTTGATGGAGTGTCACCGGGGGCTCATCCTCTGACAGTACGATTTTTAAAAGGAGTATGACGTCTGCGACCCACTGTGAGGTCCAGTGTTCTGTCTTGGGATTTATTGTTCATGCTTGAGGCCCTCTGTGGTCCTCCTTTTGAGCCAGTTGAGTCTATAGATATGAAAATATAAGACAGCACTTCTTCTTTCTTTAGCATTTGCTAAACGAGTGGGTGATCTGCACGCTTTGTCTGTGCATCCATCTTGTACGCAGTTCGCTGCTAATGGTTTGAAGGTTACGCTATGGCCAAACGTGGTTTATGTACATAAGGTGGTCTCCACTGATTATAGCTCTATGGTCTTTGACCTTATAGCTTCTGCCCCCTGCATAATTTGTGCCCAGTACGTGAACTATGGGTCTGCATGGACCGTACAATAAATATGCGCTTTTGTAATCAATTATTTGTCTGCTTTGCCATTCCAGTAGAGGGTAAAGCATTGCCTAAATAACGGCTTTCCCATTGGATTGTGGAAGATATTTCATTAGCTTATAGCAGCAAAGGTGTCCCATTGCCTCAGGGTATAAAGGCACATTCAACGAGAACTATGGCAACATCTTGGGCACTGGTCAAGGGCATGTCCGTTGGTGATATTGGTGCGGCAGCCAGTTGGTCTTCGACGCACACTTTTGTCCTGTTCTACTGTCTTGACATAACGCCCCCATAGGTGGCCCATTGTGTCCTCTCTGCAGTGTCCATTATGCAGTAGAGTAGCTATCAAGGTTCTTGTTCCTAATTTTGGTAGATGCTTGATGGGGCGTGAATATATGCCCCATACGTTGTGTGTTGTACCAAGTGAATCGACTGAAAGGGAACGAATGGTTATGGCTATAACCTTTTGTCCCTGAAGGAGAGGAACGAGGTACAACACATTGCTGCCCTGCCTCTCAGCTTAGCTCGGCGAAGAGCGACTGTCGAACTGAGAGTCAACCGTGGTGACAAGGGCTTCAGCCAGGACATGAGAGGGAGTGATATCCCATACATTGTGTGTTGTACCTCGTTCTTCTCCTTCAGGGAACAGAGGTTATAGCCATAACCATTAGTTTTCAGAGTCTTTCACAGCTGTATAGAGGAACACGTGGTTGTTGAGTGTCAAGTGTGTGCACAAGATTTGAAGAGTCAACGTATTTGTAAAGCTTTGAAACTGGCATTTACTAATGACAGCTGTTGCCATGCGTCAGATCTAAGGAGCTGATTAAGGTCTGAAACCTTGTAAAAAGAATCTGAGACTCTATAACTCTTAGGGTGCCTTTTACACAGTGCCATAATAATGTTTCTATTTTTGTTCAATTTATGGCATAAGAAGTAACTATGCATCAGTGTTTGATGAAAATATTGTGAATTTTTTCCATTTCCAAGACAGACTGTGTTAGCATCTTTTCAATTAAAAAAAATCACCAAAATCGATTATATATCAAGGGTGCCTAAACTTTTGCATAAGACTATATATATATATATATATATATATATATATATATAGTGGAACATTGGATTGCAAGTAACGTGGTTTGCAAGTGTTCCGCAAGACAACCAAAGATTTTTAATAAATTTTGACTTGAAAAATGAGCAAGTCTTGATCTATGAGTACCGAGTGTCATGTATCATGCATGCGCTTCTTGTTTTGACGCCGAGCGTCACGTGATCACAACTGAGCTTAGTGCGCGTCTCATACTAGTATGATCAACATCAGTGCACACATGTACTGTTTACTATAACAGTGACCACGTGTGTGCATAAAACATATTTTATTTTGTGCCTGAAAGCATGTGTGTACATCGCGCATGTCCTGTGTACAGTGTGCGTGCGTGTAAAGCAAAAGCAAGCCTCATTAGAGAGGTTAAAGATCCATTTTCTCTCTGTATCAGGCTGCACTTTATATCTGTGTGCACACATCGTTGGACACCGTGCCCCTTCCCACACACCCCTCCTTTCTCTCACCTTCACCCCTCCTTTCTCTCGCCTTCACACACATTCACACTCTGCTCTACACAGAAACACTGCTCTGTCACGATTCTTTTTAAAAGTAAAGTGAGAGTTTTGTTTTATTTTTCTTGTTTATTTTTTTTGGATAAAACATTATTTCCGTTGTGTGCGTGTGAAAAAAGTGGAGGAAAGGTAACTGTGTAAGATGAGAAGAGGGAGAGGGGAAGGGCTCCTTACTTTAGCTTCACACACACACACACAGCGCCTGTGCAAACAAATGGAAACACTTATTTGTCAGGATTTATTTAGACTTTTTTTTAAAGGTAAAGTGCAGGTTAATTTGTTTTATTTTTACTTTATTAATTTTTATTATTTTGATGTATTTATTTTTTGGGCTGTGGAATGAATAATTTGAGTTTCCATTACTTCTTATGGGAAAATTGGTTTACGAGTGTTTTGAAATATGAGCCCATTTTCCCGGAGTGAATTATGTTCGTAATTCAAGGTTCCACTGTGTGTGTGTGTGTAAACATATATATATATATACACATAAATTATGGCATGCCGTTTAGGAAAATATTCATGAGAGAACTTAATGAAAACTCTGAATATATTGATTAAAACTTATATATTGAATGGATTCTGAATATATTGAATGAACAGTGAGAATATTGAATGGATTCTAAATATACTGAAGAAAAAAAAATATATATATATATATATATATATATATATATATATATATATATATATATATATATATATATATATATATATATACACACACACATACATACATACACACACCTTTACAATTATTATTATTTAAATAATTAAAAAAAGACCCTGACTCTCATTTAACAAATTCTGTGTCATGGGTCTAGCTGGTTGTAGTGGCTAGACCGGCTGATGTTGCCGTGGGCATAAAAAGGTAGGCATGAAGGCAGAGGGGTGTAACAGAAAGTGTTTTTATTAACAAACAACTCAAAAACAGAGCAAAGGAACCAAAACAACAAACTCAAACTAGGGCTCAGGAAAAACACAGGAACAGGAGCTGAACAGAGAGAACCAGGAGCTGACACAGGGAATCGACAGAGAACTAAGGATGAGGAAACATGGAGCCGGAGCTAACTAAAGACACATAAGGGAACTAGAGACTGGAGAGACAGACTAGGGGCACAGAGACTGGAGAGACAGGACTAGACAGGAGACAGGGCTGGACAGGAACTAGACTGGCTGGGTTATTGAGGTTAATAGCTACATGGAGTACTGGGGACACTGGAGGCTGACCTAACTGGGTTAGTGGCTAATGGGGCTAGTACTGACCTAGGGGACCGGAAGACAAAAGGCAGGGCACACATGAGGCTATACCAAACTAGCGGCTAACCTACTAGTGACCAGAACCACTAGCAGTCAATCCCACTAGAGGTTAGCCTACTGGAGACTAACCTTACTAGGGGCTAACCCTACTAGCCATTAAGGCCTACTAGCAGCTAACCCTGCTAATGGCTAAGCCCTCATGTGGCTACACATACTAGGGAAATAAACCAGAAGACAGAACAGTACTTACACAGGACACAGGAGGAGACACAGCCTAACTACACACTGAACAGAGCAGCTCCATGAATCCACAGACACAAGGAACACCAAGAAAACAAAACTAGAGCCCTCTGAAAACAAAGGTTACAAAACAAACCAAATATAAGCTTAAAGTAACAAAAAGGAATGCCCACATGATGGTAATACAAACAAACAAACAATGCTCAACCCAGTTTCCCAGAACAAACTGCTATTTATAGGAGGTTTTAATGAGCCACCTCAGTTCAGGTGAGTCTCATCACCTGACTGAGGTGCCTTCTGGGAAACTGAGTCAACCAACAAGAACTACACAGACAGACAGACAGACAGACATGAACAGTGACGTCTAGTGGAGGTTCCTAACAATCTGTTTTATTAGCACAAGAATTGTTTGTTATTGTTATGCGCTAAAATGCTTCCCTGCCACAGATTGCCCCCCCTTATTTAATCTCCGTTGAATATTATATTAGAACAGAAATTTATAGGTTTATGATTTAGAAATTACAAATTAGACCAAATGGATTTGATTATAAAATAAGCATTATAAAAAATTACACGTTGTATAGGGAAAAAATATAAATTATTATTTTTTTATATACAAGATGTATTTTTGATATTGCTTATTTAATAATAAAAATCATTTCGTTAGATTTTTCATCATAAATATTTATTTAGTGCAAGCATTTTTGTATTACATGACAAATCCCTGTAAAATAAATGTGCCACAAAATAAACATTATATGAGAATTTGTATTCATGGTCTCGACACCTGTCACGTGCCAAGGGTTAATTATAATAGTTATATCATATTTGATAACAATAAACCTATGAATTTATGTTGTAATATAATATTTGATAGAGATTATGTAGGGGGGGCAATCTGTGGCAGGGGGGCATTTTAGCGCATAACACCGGTCTTCCGCGGTGAAATAGCGAATATATTTCTTCATCCGTAGTCTGATACTGAGTGCGGCTTGTGCCACCACTTTGGGCCGTACACGCACTCATCAATGTGTTCACCATCTCTCCATTTTTCAGAATTGCAGCAACCAAGTTTCTCGCCGACTCACTCATCCTTTCTAAAGATGGCACTGTGTTTCGATGACGTCATGTTTCATTCAATATATACTTAGTTTTCATTCAATATATTGAGACTTTTCATTTAATATATCAGTTTTCAATCCATATATTCAGAATTCATTCAAAAAAAAAAAAAAAATATATATATATATATATATATATATATATATTGTAAAGCGTTTCGCAGGGGCAGGCCAGAATACAGACACAAGAAACACCAGATTTAGGAAAAAAATAAGTTGCTCTTTTATTTTTTTAAACAATATATATGTATTGTTAGCAAAGGTTAGGGGAAGTTACGTCCTGAAGAGCAAGTGGGGAACTAGCAGGGAGATCTCCTAGAACAGCTGGTCTTGTACGCTCGATGAGCTGGGCATAAGGAGCTAGCAAGGCTGAGATGCAGTCCCCTTCCTGGTGAGCTATCCTGGGTTGCAGGCCTTCTTTGGCTCTGTAAAAGATAAAGGGGAAAAGAATGCAGGTGAGTCTCGCGTCCAGTATCTCCCCTTCACCTGCCTTGGATGGACGCATCTCTTTTGTGGGTGCTGTTGACACCAGGGTGGTAGGTTCTCTGCTGCCTTTGGCCACAAGGAGTTGAGGCGTCCCGCCCCTTGTGTGTGTGCGGTGGAGCTGACCATGGTGCTGAACTTATGATGAGTTTTCCTCTGCTTGGTTGAGCGTGAGGGTGGCAGATAGTAAGAGGCGGCGGCTCTGGGCCCGCCGCCACAATATATATATATATACATTATGGCATGCCGTTTAGGAAAATATTCATGAGAGAACTTAATGAAAACTCTGAATATATTGAATGAAACGTGAGAATATTGAATGGATTCCGAATATATTGATTGAAACTCTATATATATTGAATGAATTCTGAATATATTGAATGAACTGTGAGAATATTGAATGGATTCCGAATATATTGATTGAAAAATATATATATTGAATGAATTCTGATATATGGATGTCTGATATATTGAAAAGTCTGATATATTGAATGAAAAGTCTGAATATATGGAATGAAAAGTCTGAATATATTGAATGAAACATGACGTCATCGAAACACAGCGCCATCTTTAGAAAGGGTGAGTGAGTCGGCGAGAAACTTGGTTGCTGCAATTGTGAGAAATGAAGAGATGGTCAACTCTTTGATGAGTGTGTGTACGGCCCAAAGTGGTGGCACAAGCAGCACTCAGTATCAGACTACGGATGAAGAAATATACTCGCTATTTCACCGCGGAAGACCGGTGTTATGCGCTAAAATGCCCCCCCTGCCACAGATTGCACCCCTACATAATCTCTATCAAATATTATATTACAACATAAATTAATAGGTTTATTGTTATCAAATATGATATAACTATTATAATTAACCCTTGGCACGTGACAGGTGTCGAGACCATGAATACAAATTCTCATATAATGTTTATTTTGTGGCACATTTATTTTACAGGGATTTGTCATGTAATACAAAAATGCTTGCAATAAATAAATATTTATGATGAAAAATTTAACAAAATGATTTTTATTATTAAATAAGCAATATCAAAAATACATCTTGTATATAAAAAATAATCATTTATATTTTTTCCCTATACTACATGTAATGTTTTTATAATGCTTATTTTATAATCAAATCCATTTGGTCTAATTTGTCATTTCTAAATCATAAACCTAGAAATTTCTGTTCTAATATAATATTCGACGGAGATTAAATAGGGGGGGCAATCTGTGGCAGGGGGGCATTTTAGCGCATAACACCGGTCTTCCGCGGTGAAATAGCGAATATATTTCTTCATCCGTAGTCTGATACTGAGTGTGGCTTGTGCCACCACTTTGGGCCGTACACACACTCATCAAAGAGTTGACCATCTCTCCATTTCTCAGAATTGCAGCAACCAAGTTTCTCGCCGACTCACTCATCCTTTCTAAAGATGGCGCTGTGTTTCGATGACGTCATGTTTCATTCAATATATTCAGACTTTTCATTCAATATATTCAGACTTTCCATTCAATATATCAGTTTTCAATCCATATATTCAGATTTCATTTAATATATATATTTTTCAATCAATATATTCGGAATCCATTCTAATATTCTCGCGTTTCATTCAATATATGCCATAATATATATATATATATATATATATATATATATATATATATATATTATAGCATACGTTTAGCTTAGGAATATTCATGAGAGAACTTAATGAAAACTCTGAATATATTGAATGAAACGTGAGAATATTGAATGGATTCCGAATATATTGATTGAAAAAATATATATATTGAATGAATTCTGAATATATGGATTGAAACTCTATATATATTGAATGAAGATTCTGAATATATTGAATGAACTGTGAGAATATTGAATGGATTCCGAATATATTGAATGAAAAAAAATATATATTGAATGAATTCTGAATATATGGATTGAAACTCTATATATTGAATGAAGATTTGAATATATTGAATGAACTGTGAGAATATTGATGACTCCGGCCATATTGATTGAAGAGCATTGGAATGAATTTTGAATATAAGGATTGAAACTGATAATACAAAAAGTCTGAATATATTGAATGAAACAAATATATGGAATGAAAAGTCTGAATATATTGAATGAAAAGTCTGAATATATGGAATGAAAAGTCTGAATACTTACCGAAATATGACGCCATCAAAACACAGCTTCATCTTTAGGAAGGATGAGTCGGGCGAGAAACTTGGTTGCTGTACCAGAGAAATGAAGAGATACACACGATGAGTGTAAAATGCCCAAAGTGGTGGGCAAGCCACTCAGTATCAGACTACGGATGAAGAAATTTATTCGCTATTTCACCGCGGAAGACCGGTGTTATGCGCTAAAATGCCCCCCTGCCACAGATTGCCCCCCCTATTTAATCTCCGTCGAATATTATATTAGACCAGAAATTTCTAGGTTTATGATTTAGAAATGACAAATTAGACTAAATGGATTTGATTATAAAATAAGCATTATAAAAAATTGCATGTAGTATAGGGAAAAATATAAATGATTATTTTTTATATACAAGATGTATTTTTGATATTGCTTATTTAATAATAAAAATCATTTTGTTAAATTTTTCATCATAAATATTTATTTATTGCAAGCATTTTTGTATTACATGACAAATCCCTGTAAAATAAATGTGCCACAAAATAAACATTATATGAGAATTTGTGTTCATGGTCTCGACACCTGTCACGTGCCAAGGGTTAATTATAATAGTTATATCATATTTGATAACAATAAACCTATGAATTTATGTTGTAATAAAATATTTGATAGAGATTATGTAGGGGGGGGGGGGCGATTTGTGGCAGGGGGGCATTTTAGCGCATAACACCGGTCTTCCGCGGTGAAATAGCGAATAAATTTCTTCATCCGTAGTCTGACACTGAGTGCGGCTTGTGCCACCACTTTGGGCCGGACACGCACTCATCAATGTGTTCACCATCTCTTCATTTCTCACAATTGCAGCAACCAAGTTTCTCGCCGACTCACTCATCCTTCCTAAAGATGGCGCTGTGTTTCGATGACGTCATGTTTCATTCAATATATTCAGACTTTTCATTCCATATATTCAGACTTTTCATTCAATATATTCAGACTTTTCATTCCATATATTCAGACTTTTCATTCAATATATTCAGACTTTTCATTAAATATATCAGTTTTCAATCCATATATTCAGAATTCATTCAATATTTATATATTTCAATCAATATATTCGGAATCCATTCAATATTCTCACAGTTCATTCAATATATTCAGAATCTTCATTCAATATATATAGAGTTTCAATCCATATATTCAGAATTCATTCAATATATATATTTTTCAATCAATATATTCGGAATCCATTCAATATTCTCACAGTTCATTCAATATATTCAGAATCTTCATTCAATATATATAGAGTTTCAATCCATATATTCAGAATTCATTCAATATATATATTTTTTCAATCAATATATCTGGAATCCATTCAATATTCTCACGTTTCATTCAATATATTCAGAGTTTTCATTAAGTTTCTCATGAATATTTTCCTAAACGGCATGCCATAATATATATATATATATATATATATATATATATATATATATATATATATATATATATATATATAATTTTTTTTTTCAATCAATATATTCGGAATCCATTCAATATTCTCACGTTTCAATCAATATATTCAGAGTTTTCATTAAGTTCTCTCATGAATATTTTCCTAAATGCCATGCCATATAAAAAAACATTATGTACAATGTATAACCTCTCAAACATATTTATACCTTATTATGAATGCATGATTTATAGAAAATACTATGCTTCAATAAATCAATAAATGGTTCAGTAAATAGTTAAATAAAATAATATGTATATTGGCAATGATATTAAATCCTTAGTTGTTTGAGTAACTAAGAAATCATGGCATGTCAGATTTATTTTTTTTGCTCTAAAGCTCATGCATTTTTTTCATATATAAGAAATAGAATAAATAAATAAATAAATAAATAAATAAAATCACTCTGGGATGCTAAATGGATGCTGTCCAAAAAGTTGTAGTTAGACATAATTGCACTTATAAATCACAGCTGGAGCTTATGTCTATGACTGAAAATACTTCTGTGTGCAGTAGAGTTAGTTAGGAAGCTTTCATAAGTAAGGAATAGGTATAATGAGTTCTGAGCAAACTTGAAAAGAAGAGAAAGTTTAGAATGAGTGGAAAAAAACCCTAAAACATGAATTTAGTTTTGACTATTACAGACAGATCATAAAGATTAAATACATGTCCTTCAAACAACAAAAATTGTCTTAATGTTTTATATACAATTTAAAAAATGTAAATATATTTAGTGCAAACACACTAGTTGGTCATTTATAATATTGATCGATGGCTCTCATTTTGAAAGTTTTGTCTGAATGGTTGCTTTCTGGGAATTATGTCATTTCCTGTTTAAAACATATCTGCTTTCAATGAAATATGAGTGGTGTGAAATGAGCTGTTCCCATTTAACAATGGGAACAGCTCATTTCACACCACTCATATTGCTTTAGTGTGACATTAAAATAGCATCTAAATAATTAAAGCATAATACTGTTGATGTTGCAGTGCTGCCAGATGTGTTGTCTCTCCACAACTCTCATACTAATGCAGTTTATAACAACGATGTATTTTTATTACAGTGCGACTGAAAACAAGGAACACTTAGATGTCTAAGAAATGAAACATATCCAGCCTCTGTATTAGGATGCAAAATGTTTTGGATACATAAGGAGTTTCATTTGCACTTGACATCTTATATTATCCAAAGCCCTGTGCTATGCCCTATGATACAAAGTGTTAGCCTACAGGGGCTATCTATCTCTGTTATGCTGGGAGAATCTGACATGGCCTCATCTTGACTTCTGATTAAGGTTCCTTCATGTGTCCTACGGGATGAAAAATGCCCTTATCTTACTCTGGGCAATCTGGGATTGGCTTTCTCCCGACCCAAACATTTGATTCAATATTGTTGTGTAGCCATTAGTACACAGAGCCCTTGTCATTAGACAGCACATCAGCAGGATGGCTGCTGTGTTTTCACATTGGACCTTCAGCAGCATGCTCAATGTCTAATTTGCTGGGTTGCTTGGTAACAGAACATATTTCTGCTTTCCTGTGTGTGTGTGTGTGTGTGTGTGTGTGTGTGTGTGTCTATGTGCGTGTGTGTGTATCTGTATGTGTGTGTTTGTGTGTGTGAGAGTGTGTGCCGGTGCTCGCCCACTCATACTTCATTCCTTCATTCCTGAATGCTGCGTTCAGACATCAGGTAGTGTGTTTCAATGCACAATGCCACATTTCTCAAATTCCAGGGTCTAAGTACTGGTGGCTGTAAGAGAAGTTCCTAAATCCATTTATATATATATATATAAATGTTATATATATATATATATATATATATATATATATATATATATATATATATATATAAAACATTTATATATATATATATATATATATATATATATATATATATATATATATATATAAACCATTAACATTAATATTAAGATCAGACATGTTTGTCAGGCACACCCCAGGATTATGTTCTTGGGGCAGAATTGACCTTTTTTTAGTGAGTGGGGCTTGATTGGCTTTTCTGTGGGGTTGGACCAGACCGGGTAGCCTTTGGTCCCGGCAGGCATGGGTAAGCCTTCGGTGCTCATGAACCTGTTACCAATTTACTGGTACATAATTGATAATTAATGCTAATGTGTTAATCTTTTGTAGTTTTAATGTTATGGCAAGCTGGTGTTTATGTATGTGTAAAAAAGCATATTTTCAAGGTGTGTTTCTTTTTACATCAATGGTTATGAATACTGTCTATAAAATCAACAAAAAGTTTGTTGTAATGACTGCTAAATTGAGGATTGTGCAAGATTTTTCTTCCTGTACAGTGAACACAATATTTCTTACAAAACATAGAACAAATTTATTTTTGGAAAAGGTCTGCACGGTTTTATCAAAAGATTACATTGCAATTATTTTGACACATTGTGATTGCAAATGAAACTGCAATATGTAACTATTAAATGTTCAATTTTGTACTTAGACTAACACCCAATAGTGGCACAAATTATCTCATTATTATTTCTGAAAAGACCTGAAAAGTGCGTTAAAAAAAAAAAACAAATACCTAAATTATTGACAAACTTTACAGAAATTCCCAACGACTGCGATAGAATTTCCACCTGTTGCGATTAAATAATTGCACTGGTCCATACAGCAGTTTAGATTTTTTATATTGTACAGCAACATTACAATATACAATATGCAACTGTACAGCATTATTTAGTACATAATCTATGAATCTCTCTCTATCCCCCCTTTTTTTTAAATAGCATCCTGTTGTGTATGGGGCTGCATAGCCTCAGAGCAGTCAATGTGCACATGATGATGCCTGTCCACCGTACCATGTGTGCTGATAAATCACATCCTTTTACATTATGAGAATAGATAGGTGCATAGGTATTTATTACTTGGAAAGAAATCAAGTAAACAGAGACAGTGTGACGCTCTGGGTAATGTTTTGCTGGGAATATGGTCCATGTAGACAATAAGTCCATGGAGGCCCCACCATGCAACCAACAGGGTTTTAAGCCTCTGTAGCTAATCTTTTATTGCCAGGTACCACACCACAGACACTGTACATAGGTACACTACATGCGCTTAACACAGTAACTGTAGCTTATTTAAATAATTGCACATTTCCTAAGAAAATCCTAGGAGAGAATGTGGGACAGTCTCTTACCATTATAATGTTATTGTTAGTTACAGGACATCTCATCCACCCAGCGTGATTCAGCCTCCCAAAAATCTGTCTGCTGCCATTATGTCAAAATCTGGCATGCCACCCACAGATGCAGCTCTTAAATTGGAGAAGGTGTGGGATGTGAGTGCATGGACATGAAGGAAACACAGGGCTTGGCACGAAATATCAACGTCCTGCAAGGTCAGAGCAGCCAGGGCCCCATCTGTCAAGCCAGGTCTCCTGCATGTGGTGAGTCACAGCAAGGCGGAGGATTGCAAATGAAACAGCTTCAATTTTACACACTGCTTTCTTTCTTGGTTTCTGCTTCAGTCAAGTTCAGCATCAAATGGAAAGCAAGTGTTTCTTAAGCTATGACCAGTAGCAGAGATTATAAAAATAATCTTTATAGACCTTGTTTTATTCTGAATTAAGAACTTCAAATATTGATAGAACAAAAATCAGTGATAAACACTATTAACTGCAGGTTGAGATACCCTGGAATTAATGATTGTGTGCACCATAAAACTAAATTTGCTATTTATATAAAGTGTGGTGAAAAAAACAAAACAGATGGAAGTAAAAGAGGCTCTGGCAATAACCCCTTTTTTTTATTACTGCCATTTATCAGATGGGACACGTGATGTATTGCCTTCTTTTTCAGCATGCTGTTACAGCAATAAGTGACAAGGTTTCTTGCTAATATTTTGATATTCAGTGAGTAACTTGAAAGTAGAATTAGCAGATATACTACATTTTGGTAACTTACGTTGACTTATTATTTTTTAGAAATGCTTAATAATGATTATTAATAAATAAAAATAATAATTTGTTGCGTGAGTTAAAAAAAACAAGTACAGTTAAACCTGCGAGCATAATCCGTTCAGGAAGTGTGTTCGTAATCCAAATCACTTGTGTATTAGAGCAAATTTCCCCAAAATATTCATTTTAAAATAATTAATACAAATAATAGAGTAGAAATTAAACAAATCAACCTGTACTTTACATTTGAAAAGAATTGTGGCTGGTGAAAGACAAGAGAGAAGAGGAGGAGGAGGAAGGGGCTACTGTGTAGAACGACTTTCACATACAATGCTCTCTGACGGCAAACTGGAATCTTTAACAAACAACCTCTGTAATGATGCTTGCTTTTGCCTCCTTTTGAGGATTTCGAGGAAATGTGACATTGCATTGTTGTTAAACAGATTCATCTCCAGCACTGCTACAGGCTTTTAAACCTTTTTCTTCCCAGAGGCTGCTGTTGCAGTACCGATGGAGACGATTACCCATAATCCCACAGCGTAAGAGAGACAGACCACATTCGTACTACTCATATTTCAAGACCTCACTCATTTATCAAAATAAATTTTCGTTTATAATTTAGCTCATCATGCAAAACACTCACAGACCAAGTTAATCGCAATCCAAGGTTTCACTGTCTGAAAAAATATCCTACTTTGCGTTTTGTGTAGTGTCATACTGGCAGGACATTTAAAAAAAAGTGTCGAGTCATGCTTCATGCAAAAACCTTTTTAATTACAAATGTTTTATTGATAAACATGGGAAACATTAGAAGCATTACAAAAAGTTCAGTTTCCATTGCATAATCAGCCTCTTCCTCCACCATAGCACCCTTTCATAGTCCTCCAAGACTACAGAGGAAACTGCAATAGCAGTTAACAGACTGTAAATGTGCTTTTTTTTGGCTTCAACATTCTCCAAATGTCCATCAAATGCATTTGGTTCATTCACAGCAGCTGGTATTTTTGCTCAGCGGGTTGTTTCACTCCACTGATCACAGGACAGAAAGAAGCAATGTTATTTATTTATTTGTTTGTTTGTTTGTTTATTTATTTGGGGGCTATTTGTAGCATTTTGCTGTGAAATGCAGTCATTCACTGTAATTTTTTTGTATCTTAAAAAAATAACGTCTAACTTCACAGATTTTAAAAAAGGAAACATATGTAGGGTCGAGCAGACCCCCAACCTAAGAGCAAACACTCGATCACATTCCAGAACCTCTCCAGACATCATGATGACATCCTGATAACCTTATCTCATTCGGGAACATAAAGGAGAGGTTGTAAAACTAAGATGCTGGTTCTTAACCAGGCATGGGACAGGAAGTTTGCTGGGCTTGAAGCTACACTAAAGCCAGATGCCTCAAACTAGACCTAAAACCATTGTGTAAATTGGCAATCCTGTAAACAAAGCGGACAGTTTTACAGCTTCACCCCAAGTTCGGGAGGGAACCACCAAGTCACACTTTGAACATCTCAGTGACCCCAGGACACATGCGTTCTCCAAATGGCTTTCAAAGAACAAAGAGGAATACAGCAGAGACACTATTTAAGCACTCTTTAATGGTGCCAGTAGTATAAAAATGCTAGAAACATATATTCAGTATGTTTTATATCTGTGTGTTATGTTTGTTTATTCTACATAACTTTAAAGGTATCATTAGCATTTACAAACCATGTTTATTGAACAAAACAATAAATGAGTGTGCAAGATAGGGGATGTGTGGTATCGATTGAAAGCTTATTTTATTGAAACAACAGTAGTGTACACGGAAAATTGGTTGCATGAACAAGAGCTCAGGTAAAATTACTTTATAAAGGTAATTAAAAGTGCAATCGGCTTGGCCCCACGTGACAGCCGTAAACCCGGCCTAATGTATGCACAAAAGGGGGAACCAAGTGAGGCGTGGCTAAGCCCTGCAACCACATCCGATTGGACCAATCATCCGTGGGACGGACTGACACACAGGGACAAAACTCAGTGTCCGGACTCGTCCAAACACATTCTTTCAACGTTTTTTTGTCGTTCTTTCGTCACGTCGTCATCATGACCATCTGAAGGAAGCAAGCTCCCGTCAAGCTACGCCGACGTCATCAGCTTCGAGAACTCTCAATGAGACTTTGTGCCAGAACTGCAACGAAGAAACCCACTGAGAAAGTTCCAGAGCGCGCCATCGGTAACCAGGCAACCAAGCCTCACCGAAGGACTTTCCTGAAAGACGTCATTTCAACCAGAGCACCAACCAATCAACAACGCCATGATTCCCTTCACCGGAGGCGAACCATGAGAACGAAACGTAACGCAAGTATACAAACAAAGCTGCATACCTTGCTGAAAATGGTGCTCGTTTCATAACTAAAACCGTAAGATTAAACCCAAGACTCTGCTCTTGTGACTTGCTTCCATCTAGTAAACCGTACTAGATGAACTTCCTTAAATTTCCCCCTGCAACTGTTGGTATGTTTGTGTGTGTGTGTGTGTGTGTGTGTGTGTGTGTGTGTGTGTGTGTGTGTGTGTTTGTGTGTGTGCGTGCGTGCGTGCGTGTGTTCAAGTAGCGTAGCTTCATGTATCGTAGATTAGTTCAAATAAATTCTTGTTTCTTCATAAAGAACTGTTGTCTTGGTCATGTATTTTAAAGTTTAAACATTTGCCCAGATCTTACGTTACCTTGCTCATAATTAGGTAAATACCAGATTTTGTAATATCGTCGTTGGCCGCGATATAAACAGAATTGGTAAGTTACACTAAATCATACTAAACTCTGGTCGGTTAGTTGATAAAGTGTACGCTATAAATTTTAATTAAGCTTAACAAAAATTTACTCGAATCCTTAAAGATTCGATTCACCTCTGAACCAGAGCTGAAACCCTACATAAATGAAACCCTACATTTAAAATACTACAATACTCTAATAATTTTTTCTTTATTTATACCGTTAGACAATTTTATCAACAATTGAGGAACATTATTTTCCTCAGTAATTTAAAGCACAAAGTGGCACCTCATCATATCATATATTGCAAGTGATCCCACCAAACATGACAAACTTGCTGATATACTAACAAAAGAAGACTGCCGTCTAGCATGTTCTTTTATTTTCCTTTACATTTTATGTTCGAATAAATAGAATTGTAAAGTAATTCCCTGATCTTTTTCATAAATATGGGCATTGAGTGTTTTGTCATGGCAAGATGGCGGCGCACACTGTTGCAGTGGCACAGTGCTACTCTAGATGCTTGTGTATTTTGTGTTGTTTTTTCGTCCTGAGTACATCCTGTTGGGCAAATAACATCTACAGCCGGCATGATCTTCTCAAGATTGGAGTCTGTTGCGGACGGAGTATTACAGCCGAGTTTCTACGCGCACATAAGATCCCGGTGGACATAGCGAGAAGCCCCGGCTCTCCGTGGATTACCATCCCCGCGTTAAGGAGACGAAGGTGGCACAGGGAGAGGAAGAAGAAGTGAGGCTGCAGGGCCGGCGTTCTAGTTAGGCTACGGAGCCAGCCACACAGACCACCGTTTCCCAGCCTCTTTATGACGAACGCCAGATCACTTACCAACAAGATGGAGGAACTGAGGCTACAGGTGGCGTCTAATACCATCGTGAAGGACAGCTGTATTTTGTTTATCACAGAGACCTGGCTTCATCTACTCATCCCGGACTCTGCTATCGAGCTAGCCGGCTACACAACACAGTGTCATGACAGAACAAGGGACTCCGGTAAGAGCAGAGGAGGGGGGCTCTGTATTTATGTCAATAACGGCTGGTGTACTAACACAGTGACTGTAGACAGCCACTGCTCCCCAGACCTGGAGTATGTGACTGTTAAATGCAGGCCCATTTACTTACCGCGAGAGTTTAATGTGGTCATGATAACTGCTGTTTACATTCCACCGGATGCTAACGCTAGCTCGGCTATAGGACATTTACATGGTAGCATTAGCAGATGGCAGAGCATGTATCCTGATGCTGTACACATCATAGCAGGGGACTTTAATCAGGCAGACCTAAAGTTAGTGCTCCCCAAATTTCACCAGCATGTAAAATGTGCTACTAGGGGAGCAAACACACTGGACAAAGTCTACTCAAACATCAAGCTAGGCTACAGGGCAAGACCACTACCACACCTGGGCCAGTCTGACCACATGTCCTTACTTTTAGTCCCTGCATATGCTCCCCTCAGGAAAACTGCTCTTATTATTACAAAGACTATAAAAACATGGCCTGCTGGAGCCTTGCAGCAGCTACAGGACTGTTTTGACAGGACAAATTGGGATGTCTTTGAAGATCCAGACCTGGAAGTGGTCACGGACAGTGTTCTCTGTTACATTAAGAACTGCATAGACACTGTCACAGTGGACAAACGCATAGACAGATCTATCCCAACCAAAAGCCCTGGATGAACAAGGAGGTCTGGCAGCTTCTGAAGGAGAGAAACATCACCTTCAAGTCTGGAAACACAGCTGTCTACAGCACAGCCTGAGGCATCAGAGAGGCTAAGTTGAGGTACAGGAGGACCATCTGGACAGTAACAAGAGCAGGCAGGTGTGGCAGGGAATTCAACATCTTACAAGACCAACGTTGGTGTTGCTGATGGTGATGCCTCACTGGCAGAGGACCTGAACTACTTCTTTGCCTGTTTTGAGGTAGATCAACCAGCTGCACCCATACTTTCATTGGGTGCTCACAAAGCATGGACAGTAAAAGAGTGGGAGGTGAGGCGTACCCTGTGGACCATAAACACCAGGAAGGCTGCAGGACCGGGTGGCATCTCTGGAAGGGTGCTGAAGGATTGTTCGGACCAGCTGGCTGGAGTCCTCACTAGGATTTTCAATCAGTCCTTGTCTCAGTCCACTGTTCTACCCTGCCTAAAATCCTCGACTATAGTCCCCTGCCTAAAAAACTACAAATTAACAGTTACAGTGATTACCGGCCAGTTGCACTCACCCCTATGGTGATGAAGTGTTTCGAAAAGCTGGTACGAAGTTACATCATTTCATTCCTCCCACCAAATTTTGACACACACCAGTTTGCATACAGGGCAAACAGATCCACGGAGGACGGCATATTAACAGCTCTCCAGGCTGCGCTATCCCATTTGGAGCACCCGGGAAGCTATGTGCGGCTACTTTTTGTGGATTACAGCTCTGCGTTTAATACCATCCTCCCCCACAAACTGATGGACAAACTAGTGGACCTGGGACTTCCGTATTCCATCTGCGTATGGATTAGGAGCTTTCTGTGTGGTCGCAGTCAGAGGGTGCGAGTGGGCCCACATACATCGCCGGCCATCAGCCTCAGCACCGGGTCACCACAGGGTTGTGTTTTGAGCCCGTTGCTCTACACCCTGTACACTTACGACTGTATACCTGTCCAGCATAGTAAAACCCTTGTCAAATTTGCAGATGACACAACGATAGTAGGGCTCATCTTTGGGAGGGACGAGTCTACCTACAGGTATGAGGTGGAACGGCTAACAGACTGGTCTGGAGAAAATAATCTGCTCCTCAACACCTCTAAGACCAAGGAGGTCATCATAGATTTTAGGAGGAAAAAAAATGGACATTTCACCACTGTTCATTAGCGGGGACTGTGTAGAGAGGGTTCCATACTTCCGCTTTTTGGGAGGATTGTTGAGGAGGATCTGAGTTGGGGTGTAAACACCTCAGAGATGGTGAAAAAGGCCCAGCAGAGACTGCACTTCCTGAGAATGCTCAGGAAGAACAACATCTCTCCAGAGACTGGTGTCTTTTCATCGATGCTCCATTGAGAGTATACTGACATACTGCATATGTGTGTGGTACAGCAGCTGCACTGTGGCCCAGTGAACGGCATTGCAGACGGTCATTACAACTGCCCAGAAGACCATCGTCTGCCCTCTCATCAACTTGGAAAATTTACACAGTTGCCTTAAACTAGCCA
Source organism: Clarias magur (assembly GCA_013621035.1). Classification (NCBI taxonomy): domain Eukaryota; kingdom Metazoa; phylum Chordata; class Actinopteri; order Siluriformes; family Clariidae; genus Clarias; species Clarias magur. The sequence continues at coordinate 1,308,771 of QNUK01000174.1, forward strand.
ATAAAATTGTAAAGGACAATTCACACCCGGGACATCATCTGTTTGATATACTGCCATCGGGCAGAAGGTATAGAGCATTACAAACTAGAACCAATAGATATAAAAACAGTTTTTATCCTATTGCAATAAATCTACTTAATGCTGCTACAAAAAAAGGTTCAAACAATGTGCAATAAGATTAAATTATTATGCATTTCTCTGCAATTAATGCAAAATAATATATACAACTGTGGATCGTGCAATAATGGAATGTATGCTGTGTGTGTGTGTGGTGTTTTTTTTTTGTTTGTTTTGTTTTGTTGCATTGACGGATGGCACTTTAAATTTCGTTGTACTTGTTGCAATGACAAAGACTATTCTATTCTATTCATTAAAATTCTTGTACATAATATAACTACTGTATTATTTTACATAAGCACAACTATGGGAGAGCAAAGTTCTGGCACATTAGCGTACAAAGCTTTCATACATTTGGTTTTCTAAAAAACTCTATGGCCAACAAACACCAGACAAATGAAGTGAACTTTAAATTGCAAACCCTGAGAGAAAGAAAAAAAGGGGTAACCGGGTGAAGAAATGCCATGCTATGACTGTTCAAACCTTTGGCACACCATCACTCGAGAGTCTTGCAGCAATGCATTACCATGTGCCATTTTGACACAGCCTAATTGCTTCATTTCTCTTTGATGTGTCCCTTACAGTGCTTAAGGTGACCGGATATGTTGTACATGACTTAAGTGAATAATATGAAACAAACAAGATAAAAAAAATAGTACATTACTGAGCTTATTTCTATGACAAGTTTATTTCTATGACCTCGGTTTATTTCTATGACAAGGGTACCATTTACAAAACTTTCATATCCATTTAACATCTTGTGCTGCAAACATCCATTACCTGTTTAATGGAAATGTTTAATGTTCCCACAAAACTGCTAGCTTGATTAAAGCAAAGCATTCATGTTGTAAAGATATTCACACCCACCTAATTACTGTTTAGGTGCCAAAGGCCCCGCTTTGCCACTTAAATGGTAATGACCTACACACGTGGACAAAACTGTTGGTACCCTTCGGTCAATGAAAGAAAAACTCACAATGGTCACAGAAATAACTTTAATCTGACAAAAGTAATAATAAATAAGAATTCTATGAATGTTAACCAATGAAAGTCAGACATTGCTTTTCAACCATGCTTCAACGGAATTATAAAAAAAAAATGAACTCATGGAACAGGCCTGGACAAAAAAGATGGTACCCCTAACTTAATAGTTTGTTGCACAACCTTTTGAGGCAATCACTGCAATCAAACGATTCCTGTAACTGTCAATGAGGCTTCTGCACCTCTCTGCAGGTATTTTGGCCCACTCCTCATGAGCAAGCTGCTCCAGTTGTTTCCGGTTTGAAGGGCGCCTTTTCCAGACAGCATGTTTCAGCTCCTTCCAAAAATGCTCAATAGGATTGAGGCCAGGGCTCATAGAAGGCCACTTTAGAATAGTCCAATGTTTTCCTCTTAGCCATTCTTGGGTGTTTTTAGCTGTGTGTTTTGGGTCATTGTCCTGTTGCAAGACCCATGACCTGCGGCTGAGACCCAGCTTTCTGACACTGGCCAGCACATTTCTCTCTAGAATCCCTTGATAGTCTTGAGATTTCATTGTACCCTGCACAGATTCAAGACACCCTGTGCCAGATGCAGCAAAGCAGCCCCAGAACATAACAGAGCCTCCTCCATGTTTCACAGTAGGGACAGTGTTCTTTTCTTGATATGCTTCATTTTTCCGTCTGTGAACATAGAGCTGATGTGCCTTGGCAAAAAGTTCCATTTTTGTCTCATCTGTCCATAGGACATTCTCCCAGAAGCTTTGTGGCTTGTCAACATGTAGTTTGGCATATTCCAGTCTGGCTTTTTTATGATTTGTTTTCAACAATGGTGTCCTCCTTGGTCATCTCCCATGTAGTCTGTAGTCACTTCGGCTCAAACAGAGACGGATGGAGCGATCTGACACTGATGTTCCTTGAGCATGAAGTTGACCTTGGATCTCTTTAGAAGTCTTTCTGGGCTCTTTTGTTACCATTCGGATTATCCGTCTCTTTGATTTGTCATGAATTTTCCTCCCTTGGCCACGTCCAGGGAGGTTGGCTACAGTCCCATGGATCTTAAATTTCTGAATAATATGTGCAACTGTAGTCACAGGAACATCTAGCTGCTTGGAAATGGTCTTATAGCCTTTACCTTTAACATGCTTGTCTATAATTTTCTTTCGAATCTCCTGAGACAACTCTTTCCTTCGCTTCCTCTGGTCCATGTTGAGTGTGGTACATACCATGTCACCAAACAACACAGTGACTACCTGGAGCCCTATATATAGGCCCACTGACTGATTACAAGATTGTAGACACCTGTGATGCTAATTAGTGGACACACCTTGAATTAACATGTCCCTTTGGTCACATTATTTTCAGTATTTTCTAGGGGTACCATCATTTTTGTCCAGGCCTGTTCCATGAGTTCATTTTTTAAAAATAATTCCGTTGAAGCCTGGTTGAAAAGCAATGTCTGACTTTCATTGGTTAACATTCATAGAATTTTTTTTTTTATTACTTTTGTCAGATTAAAGTTATTTCTGTGACCACTGTGAGTTTTTCTTTCATTGACCGAAGGATACCAACAATTTTGTCTACGTGTGTATATGTTATGACACCTGTCTATTGGAACCAATTTGAGCTATAGGAGCTTTTTATAGGTCACTTTTTGTAGGTCCTGACCACTGCAGCCTGGGAACATCCCATAAGAGGTGCAGTCTTATCCAGTTGTCTAGCCATAATTTAGAAAATTCTAAATTACATGTGTGATAAAACAAGCAGACATTTGCCAGAATTTTGATGGTCTTCCCAAAGCCCTTCTAGAATGGAAAGCCATGAGCTAAAAGTCAATTTCTGTCCAACTTTTTGTCAAAGAACTGACAGCTATAGTAAATGCATTTGACAAACAGCAACTGTATAATCTGATTTAGGACCGATTGCTAATACCATACACAGTCCCAACTTAATTAGAGAGACCTGCACACCCTATTTAAACTCAGTGAACTTGCCATATGCCCACATCCCCTGTATAGGTACAAAATCACTGAAGTCAATCTCTCACTGGCTGTGACTCCAAGGACCACAGCTGTCTAGGTAATGTTTGGTGGTAGTGTACAGTAGATGTTATATGAAATCATGCATACAGTATACAGTTGAGGAGTTTTGGATATTTTTATTAGTATAATACATTAAACATCAGAATTAGAAAACATGATCCATGTGATTCTATGGTATAAAGATAATATGATTGTTGTTGACCCCTGTCATGCGAGTAGTTCCAAAACTGCTGATCTTAAACTAAGACAACCTTTGCCTCGTAGCATGGCCTAACGGTACTTGTCGGCCTTAACGGTACTAATGGTTAGCACTGATTAGCACTGTCCCTTGCACCTCCAGGGTCCAGTTTCGGTTCCTGCCTCAGGTCTGTGTGCATGGAGTTTGCATGTTCTCCCCATGCTTGGTGGAATTCTTTCTGGATCCTTTGGTTTCCTCCCACAATCAAAAAACATGCAGATTAGGCTAACTGGCCTTCCCCAAATGCCCATAATGTGTGAATGAACGTGTGAGTGTTTGTATGAAACATAGGTGGTTATAATGTAATTTTTTTTACAAATGTTATGTTTAATTGGTGTTTATGATTTAATCCTACTCTCATATTTTTTTAAATCTAGAAATGTTTGTTAGATTATTTGACTATTCCATTTGTAAGGGATGCATCCACTTTTTAAATCAGTATTGATTTCTCCCTTATCATTCATTAACGTCTGTGAATTATTTAGTAACAACAGTGAAACTAATATTGGTTGTAGTTATGAGAGTGATAAATTTAAGTAAGGATTCTCTGACAGGGCCTTGGCAGCTCCCTTACAAGCTTAATGATGGCAGCCTTGTGTGTTACAGGGCATCAAGATTTTAAGTATTTAAAAGTGGCTTTTATAGTGCTCTAGAGACCCCTGGAAGTGCTTGGGCCTTTATGTTTCAGGTCAGCTATAGTAAATCTTGAGATGTGCCTACAGTACTTTTTTGTTAGAATTTTCCTCTCATCTAAAATTGCTCTGTCAGTGAATGAACACAGCTTTTCAGATTTTTCTTGTCAATCATGTTGTTGTCTGTCTCATGAGTGTCCTCCTGTCACTTTGGATTTCCATGTTCCATGACACTCTTGTAAATCTTTCATTCTGTCACAGTATCTGTTGTATACAGCTACAGTATGGCTTTATTAGTTCCTTACTCCAACACTGGGAATTGACACAGTTCACAGTAGATTCAAGTTTGAGCATCCTAAAATAAATACACATTAATCCTGTTTTTTTCAAAGTGTACTTTATTTTTTTGTCATGGAGTTCTGTATTGAATTAATGAAATTGTGAGATTGCATGACTTTGAACGGGTGCTTTTTCCAATCCTATTAGGAAGAATTCTATTGCATACAAGCCCTAAGGCATTAAGACCTTTGATCCACAATTTTTTTTGCTTTAATTTATAGCAACTGGATGTAACATGTAATTTTGGAATCTTGTCTACATGGTACAGAAATTCTGTGCTAAGCTATTTGAGGAAGATTGTTTTGTATCTGGGGTTACACTGCAGTCATACACCGAGTGCAGACCCCCATTCGATGCACAGTAGAAGTCAGAGCTGCTTCGCAAACTTCATAATGAGTTTTATGTAATATTTAGACATAATACATTGAACTGCATAATGAATTCTATATAATATGTCTAAATAGCCGTGACACTAATGAGAAACAATTTAGAATAATTGTGTTGTACACTTGGCAGCACAGTGGTGCAGTGGTCGCCTTGCAGCGCCAGGGTCTGGGTTCGATTCCTGACTCTGTGTGCATGGAGTTTGCATGTTCTTCCCGTGCTTGGTGGGTTTCCTCCCACTGTCCAAAGACATGTAGGTTAGGTTAATTGGCATTCCCAATATTGACTGTAGTGTGAGGGTGTAAGTATGTGTGTGCCCTGCCATGAATTGGCACCCTGTCCAGGGTGTACCCCGCCTTGTGCCCTAAGTCTCCTGGGATAGGCTCCAGGCCCCCGTTACCCTGACTACAGGATTAAGCAGTATTAAACAGGATTAATGAGTGACTGAGTGTTGTATAGTATATGATATAAGGATATCACTAAATGCCACCATTTCCTCAGTACAATAGACAATTTATAAGAAGAAAAAATACAACTCCAATAAGCTCAATATTTTAGCTACTTAGATAAAATACATTATAGCGAACAAACCAATCACTATTGGTTGGTTCCAGTGGGTCTACTTTTATTATCTGGTCTGTGTTCTCCATTTTGTTTAGTAGTTCTTTATTAAATGTGGAAATACAGGTTTTAGCATGCTGGATGGTTGTGGGTAATGTTCAAAAAGCACCCCCAAACTTTCTAACCTTTAACATTTAATAAAATCATTCTTGATGATAAAATCAACGATTCTAAGTCATTCTGAATTGCCTCTGAACCATCCATGTAATTCTGTTCATGGCTCATGCAAGCTACAAAGCTAATTAATTTTCAACTCAAGGTTAAATCCCAAATCCCTTTGTAACCCCTAAGGAACAGCACTACTTTGAGCGTGGAACAAGAGATTGCACTTTGCGAATCAACCCCAAGAACCCAGCAGTTAGCTGATATTCTAGTGTTTAAGTAAAAATATAAATAAATCTCATACAGTGGGGAAAATAAGTATTTGACACATCAGCATTTTTATCAGTAAGGGAATTTCTAAGTGGGCTATTGCCAAATATTGAATTCATACAAAGAAATCAGAACATTTAAGTATACAAGTTGAGTCATAATAAATAAAGTGAAATGACACAGGGAATAAGTATTGAACACATGAAGATAACAAAGTGAAAAAAGGTGCATAGAAAGTCAGAAGATAACCTGAAATCTGTTGGTATTCAGAGAAAAACCCTGCCCCCTAATTGATATCAGCTGCTTTTGTCTTAATTGATGGCCTATAAAGGCTTTTCATTACCTAGGAGGCACACAGCAAAGACTTCATGATGGGTAAAAGCAAAGAACTCTCCCAAGACCTTCGTAATCTTATCGTTGAAAAGCATTCTGATGGTAATGGTTATAGGTGCATTTCCAAAATGCTGAATGTTCCTGTGAGCACTGTGGGGGCCATTATCCGGAAATGGAAAGAGCATCAGTTCACCAAACCGGCCACGATCAGGGATCAGGTGCTCCACGTAAGATCCCTGTCCGAGGAGTCCAAAAAATAATCAGGAGAGTTCTCCAAGAGCCAAGAACCACTCGAGCAGAACTTCAGGAAGACCTTGCATCAGCAGGTACTGTTGTTTCAAAGAAAACTATAAGCAATGCACTGAACCGCTATGGCATCCATGCACGCTCACCATGCAAAACTCCATTACAGAACAAAAAGCATGTTGAGGCTCGGTTAAAGTTTGCAAAACAGCATTTGGAGACACCTGTGAATTATTGGGAGACTATAGTATGGTCAGATGAAAGCAAAATTGAACTTTTCGGCAGTTATTTTACACACCATGATTGGAGAAGAAATAGCACTGCTCACCACCCCAAGAACACCATACCAACAGTTAAGTTTGGGGGTGCAAGCATCATGGTTTGGGGCTGCTTTTCAGCAAGGGGTACTGGCAGACTTCATATTATTGAAGGCAGGATGAATGGACAAATGTAGCGGGACATTCTGGATAAAAATCTGCTGCCATCTACCAGAAAGCTGAAAATGAAAAGAGGGTGGACATTTCAGCAAGACAATGATCCCAAACACAAGGCCAAGGAAACAATGAAGTGGTTTCTAAGAAAGAAAATCAAGTTGCTTGAATGGCCCAGTCAATCACCTGACCTAAATCCAATATAAAATCTATGGAGAGAAATGAAGATCAAAGTTCATAAAAGAAGCCCATTGAACCTTCAAGATTTAAAGACCATTTGTATGGAAGAATGGGCGAGAATCACTCCTGAGCAAGGCAGACGACTGGTCTCTCCATACAAGCGGCGTGTAGAAGCTGTAATCACCAACAAAGGCTTTTCTACAAAGTATTAAATAAAGTGTGTTCAATACTTATTCCCTGTGTCATTTCACTTTATTTTTTATGACTCAACTTGTACACTTAAATGTTCTGATTTCTTTGTACAAATTCAATATTTGGCTTGATTGCTACATTTGGTGGAAAGTTTGTGTCAATAGTCCACTTAGATAAATGATAAAAATGCTGATGTGTCAAATATTTATTTTCCCCGCTGTATGTTTCACAGTAATGTCTATCACCTCCATGTTCTCCTCACCTTTTGGCTACATAGTACCCTTAAAAATGTTAAACTACTTTAACCCCAGTTGATTATAGGGTTGCGCACTCCAACCTAAGTCTGCATCAAAGCCTTGCTTATATTTATCTCAACAGTAACTCCCCCTCAGAAGAGAGATTATCTAATATATATAGTAAATAAAAGAAATGTTCCAAACTAATGACAAAACAAAAGCTAAGGGTAACTTAAAGGGGGAAAAAGTTTTGTCTCACTGTCTGTAATAAAATTACTCATAATACAAATTGTATCTAGAAATATGAACATATATTAAAGATAATACTATAAGTTCACTACAGTTTTTTTAAAAGCAAAAAATATTCAGTATTCCTTTTTTAGTTTTGAGTCTTATTACCAGGCAAGGTAAGTAGGTAAGGGCTGTGGAAGTTTGAAGGATAATGGTGCAGAAATGGCGTACTGGAAAGGTGAACCTTGCCTAGAGTACACAATGTGCTAGGGCTAGCACAGCTTTCACCACTGCATTACTGAAGTCTCTCCTTCAGTTCAGAGTTATTACAAGCTTGAGTTGGCCCAGTGTGTCAGGGGTTCTTTTAGATTAGACTTGCCCATTCATCGCAGATAGAATAGGAAAAAGCCATCGAGCAATGTGTTCTTACAAAGACACATGCATTTCTCTCTCTCTCTCAATCTTCCTGTAAGGCTGAGTACTGCTGCTTCAATAGTGCACAACCTATTGTTAGGCCCCCTGAGAGCAAAGCAAATCTTATTTGGCCAATAGAAAACCATCAGAAAGCTGCATATCTGCATTTTTTATGCTGTGTATGCTTACCAACAGAAAGAAGTGTTTTATAGCAATATTGCTTTGTTATTTAATTTAAAACCAAAACTCATACTTGTGCAATGAAAGAAAGAAGCATGCAACATGCCACAAATATTAACATATTTATAAATGCAGTTTCTAAGAATAATTTTTAAAAAGTTTTTTTTTTTTTAAGTGGCAGCCATTGTTAGCAAAGTACTACTTTATGCCATCCCATTTTAGGTGTATAAAAATATTTAAGATAAGGGATAAGTTTCTACTGAAGATCAGGATCATCCTTAGAAGTAAAGATGTGTATCAGGACTTGGACCTTGCCAGGGCTGAGCAACATTTCCAACACATTTACATCACAAAAACTCCAAAAGACAACCTGAATCTAAGCCCAAAATGTTTAGGCAGAATGGAGATACATTTTTCTTCTTTATCTCAGTCTTCAGATGTTGGATGGGAAACAAGTCCACCATTCACCAAGTTTAACAAGTTCAAATTTCTTATTTGCAGTATCTGCAATGCCCCCTTTTTTATGATAATTGCCTGCTACAGCCATTATCCAGACCACAAACCTCCCTTTTGTGCATTGTATCTTACAACAGAAATGGTTCTGTATGTTCTAGATACACTATCTACACTAACACTTTTTCCTTGTTTGCCATAGCCTATAGTTGCAGGCATTAATTAGATTTGTGTCCAGTCCATTGCTGTGAAACAAGACCTATGTTGCTGTGACTTACAGTATTTTAAACTAGCTCAAAACTGCCATCCACATTCTTGCCTTTTCTACTCAAAATCTTGTTCCAAAACTAGTGAAATTCAAGCACAAATATTCTTACAGCACTGAAGCTGTGGGACAGAAACAATTTGTAGTGCATTTTTACCTTAAGGAAGGCAGAAACTTTGAGTGAAATGTAAGCACTTGTTTTCCATTGTTTCCAGCTTTTATGTTCTAGAAACTCATTGGGTCAAAGATCCCCTAGATAGCCCTATGCAAAAAAGAAACGAATCACTGCCAGTGGCATAGTCCTGCTTTTACGTTCCCACGTCCTTTCCAGTTTAAGATCTTATTTCTGTCGGGTTGGACCAAAGTTTATTTCAAAAATATAGTGGGCAGGTACAAAAGAGCAGACAATACACATGAATGTCTCTGAGTGTGGTCACAGAATAGGAGCAGAATGGAAAGATGTTGGAAAGATGTTGGTCCAAAAAAAAAAAAAAAAAAAACACAGTCCTGTACACAGGTCTTTTCAAAAGCTTCACTGATGCTTATATTTATCCAAACTCACAGTTTTGGAGACCAGATATAATTAAACTAGGTGTTATATAGTATAGTCACAAAGTTAGTTTGCTTTTGTGCAACAATAAACTAAGGTTTACTGGAAAACTTCTAAAATTTCCCTATACAACCTTCTCTTGCTTCACACCACAACCCATAATAAAACTCTCTGATTCAACAGAATGCCTTTGGGAAGCAAAGGCCCATCCTTAAACCACGCAAAAGAAGGCAATTTCCTCAAACTCAAGAGCCGACACCCTAGTGTAAGTATTTAATGATGTCCATAGTTCAAGTCTTGTGTTCCTCCACCCATAGAATTAATCGATTGTTTCTAGAAGAATGGACAACAGGCAGTGACATGGAAAACCTGGGGCAGTGCCGGTCAATCCCTCAGAGTTAATTAGGCTCTCCATCTAAAACAGCCCTGTTCTGGTCAAATGATTGCCCCTTTCCTTAGAACAGGAATGCTATCAAAGTGCACACTCCCTTTTCATGATAGTAGAACAGTAGTTGAGACTTAAAGGATCTTACAATCAGTGTTAGACTTTGCATTTATTTCCTTCTCAATCCACTGTTAAATTGAACGGTTGAGTCCATGACTTGTGTTCCACTGAGATTTACATTAGGAAATATATGCAGTATGTAAAAGTAAAAGACATTTGAAGCATAGGTAAGTTGTTCATTATAACATCCCATTTGCAATTCTAAAAATCTGATCCTTTAATACAAACAAAATGTTCATTTTGTACTAAAGTGTAAATTCATTTAACATCTTATGCTTGAAACATCCTTTTATATCAAAGCACTGAACTGCAACATATATTTTTTATTGCCATTTTTAACATACTAACTTATTGTTTCAAGATTTTTATTTATTTATTTATTATTTATTTATTATTTCTATTCTGCTTTACAATATAATATAGCGTGACCAAATTAAAATCACTAAACCATTATAGTGAAAAAACATCAAAGTTAGATAATCAGTCAAAATAATAAGAAACTAATTCAAAATATCATACTAATATCTAGAAATTCAGAAATTTTGCACACTGTACAGTTCAGGGTTTCCACACTTTACCATGTATCACAACCACACCAATCATCCATAATATTAACAGCACCACCAGGTAAATTGAGTATCAATTGTAAACCAGTAAACTGGTGATCATGGGGACCTAAGTGGATCACGCCCATGAGGCACAGGCCCAGCAGGAAAAGAGCCCAAAGCTACTGACCAGCCTTCAAATTCTCCAGTACCTAATCTGATCAAGCACCCATGAGCAGAAGTGGGTAGAGTAGCCAAAAAATTTACTCGAGTAAGAGTACTGTAGCTGTACTTCAAAATAATATTACTAAGTAGAAGTAATTAAGTAGAAGTAAAAAGTAGTCATTCAAAATATTACTCAAGTAAGAGTAAAAAGTAGTAATTCAAAATATTACTCAAGTAAGAGTAAAAAAAAAAGGTATTCGGTGAAAATACTACTCAAGTACTAAGTAACTGTTTCATCATAATGTCTCATTTATTTATTTATTTATTTTTAGAAATTATGTAAGCAGTCAGACAAAATGATAAAATAATGTACAAATTGTGACATTTCAAATAATTAAATAAATGAATAAAACAAAATAGCAAATTAAGGAATAAGAAACACAATATTTCCTAAATTTCCTAATATAAAGCATTTGAAATATGTTACCTACAATAGGTATTTATGTATGTTTGAACAGCGTAGACTATTTTCTGTGTAAGATATTCTGTATATTCAGTCGCTCTGCAAATGGCTCAGCAGAAAGAAAATATCATTACATGTGTACGAGTCTTACTTCACCATAAACTATGTCCAGCAGAACAAATGTAAGAAAATTATAGATTTTTTAGCCTCTAGTTTATTTACTAATCATATATGTTAAGATTGCCACACTAAATAAAACAGCAAAACTAACCGCGACAAGTTTGCTTCATTGTCTACCACTGCTGAACCCTGAGTCGAGTGTAGCCGAATGTAGCTGAGTACAGTAGCGTATCTTCTACACAAATCTACTCAAGTAAAAGTAAAAAGTATGGTGGGGTAAAACTACTCATAGAAGTATTTTTTTTTAAAAGTTACTTAAGTAAATGTAATGGAGTAAATGTACCTCCTTACTACTCACCCCTGCACATGAGATGGTCTACACGAGAATGTCAAATCCACAGAGGCACCTGCACTCCACCACACCCAAAGGGTTGGCTGATAATGTCCTGTTGCCAGACATAACTTCACACCCACAGATGTCCTGTGAAGAGAACCCAAAACACAAAGGTGGTTCTACATGGCTAATCCATGTAACTCAATAGACCTGCATTAATGCATGAATTGGCATTAGCATAAAACATGGACAGAAATTGCAACATGCAAAATCATGCATACTGTATGAATACAATGTTACAAGACTTTTTATGTTAAGCTGGATGTCAAGCACACATGCACTAGCAGGGACTTTATATAGGGGAAGTGAAGAGATATGTGAAGACACCTGCGAGAACCACATCAATATCCAACAATAGGATATGCATTGTCCTCTATTGAAACGGCTCCCAAAAATCAGGTCGAAAGAATAGGACCCAGGAGTCTCGAGAGTATTGAACCACTGAAGTTTTCCAGCTCTCATTACACGCTTCAGAGCAAAAGCACAAACCACCTAACCTCCTTTTAAATAAACCCCTCAGAGAGACATGGTCAATCAGCTGGAGGGCCACTGAAAAGTCATGCTGGGTAATGCTATGATGGGAACACAGACCTTCATGGTTGATGGAATTTATCAAGCTAAAGCACTGATTTTGTCATAGACGGTTTAAGTCGATTGGCTAAAGCTGGTCTTAGCCCAAATCATAAGCTTTTTTTCCCTGCTGGTTAAGAAAGAGACATTGGTTTCTTATCTCAGTAAACCATAAAAGCTGTGTAGTTGATAGAATCATTATATTTTCCTACATGGATCAATTTGTTAAAAGGTTACATGATAATGCTTGTTGACAAACTGTATCTTAATTTGTAATCGGATTTAAAACTAAAATAAAAAAAAGGATTTTTTTAATGAATAAAAAAAAAGCTTTCCACTATGCTTTCACAAAGACAGAACACCACCACTAGGACCAACATCTCTCCATTCTGGCTCTGACAGCTTCTCAACACTGTTTGAAGGAATACAATGCTGTCTATAATTGTGAATTTAAATGAATTCATTAAAATCAAACCAGCTAGTAGTGACTTTTATTCATACCTTACTAGGCTTTTGATTTCAATTTTAGTTGTACAGAGCATATCAGCTTCATGTAGCAACTTCACTCAGCATTTTTTACAGAACAATGCCTAGGCTAAACATTTAACTTGATAGTGGCAGGAAGAAAAATCCTTTAGCACAGGGGAAAAAGGAAGCCTTGAGGAGTGTCAGATAAAAAGAGACACATTAAACATTATAGTTATCTTTAAATAACTATTGTGATTTTTTAATGGTAAGCTTGTTATAAGTTCTGTAATTAATATGTGGGTGAGTCAAAAATTATTCACCCTCCATCTATATTAAAACATAATGTCTTACGTATTAGTGCTTTCACTTGAAGGCTACTGTCTACTCAGTCATCGCTGTGCAGGAAATCATTTGTAACTGGATGGAAAATGGATACCTCACTTGTCATTTTCATGCAATTCTTTTTTTGTGGTCTGAGCGTGTACCCTTGTCTACTGTTCTGATATCCAACACAACAGTATTCTCTTTCGTGTGATATAGCTTATATAATGCATTTTATTCATAGGTGCCTTTTGAGTCACTCAAGGTCAACATAAAAAGTACAATCAAGCAACAGATAACAACAGCCAACAATAAATAAATAAAAATAGTGCAAGATAAAACAGTCATTACAGAGTTATCAACAAATAAAAAAATATATTTGAGTACAGCCTAAAAGTATATGGGATAAGTACTTCTCAATATATACATCTTAAGTCTTGATTTACATGTAGCTATTGAGTCTGTGTTTGGCTGGGTAAAATAGCATTACTCTCTCTTGCACTAAGCAATCATGGGCAGCTTTGAGCTCATGTATATGGAAAAAGGTTGATAGTGCTTCCCTTGGAGTGTGTTATGTTTCCCTGTGAGCAGTTTAAAACAATGGGGCTATCTACACATGTCTCAGAGGAAGTGTTAGATATAAGAATATTCAGTACAAGAACTGAAATACTGATGTGAATCGGTGAGAGGAATCAAACAAGCATCAAAAACAGTCAGGGATTAATTTAGCAAACATATTTTCTGAAACCCCCTGAGCATCCTGGAACCAGCACAGCTTTTAGTATAGAGCTAAGCCTCATTGCTCTGATCAGTATGGCTCTTTCGGGCCCTTCTTCTGAGTCAAGTTCACAGTAGGAGATACTGTACATATCCATGATTAATGTTTCAGCCAAGAACTAGTTTGGTTGCTTGATGCTTGCTTCTGAACTATTTCATAGACATATCAGAAATTACAGCAAAATGAGAAAAAAAAGATAAAATAAAAAAGAAAATAAGAGGTAGCTGTGATAGTGTTAATGACAAAAGATCTACTTGGCCTAATGTAAAAACTGGCCTAGAGTATATTATGCATGGGGAATAAAAGGTGGTCTTAATTAACTTATTCATCATCTTATGGATAAAACTCTAGTGGTCATAATTTTAAATGAAGGGAGTTTAAAAAAAATAATAAATACAATGAAATAAATGTAATGGGCAGGGATTCAACAATATTAAACCTAGATTAAATCTAGAGTAACTGTTCCGTATCCATCACCTGACGAATAAAATACTTAATGGCCATACTTAGCATTATGATTAACTTTAACCCCAATCTTAATGAACATATTCATCATGTGACAAATAAAAACCTGCTGACCATGCTTTGTTGTATGAACACATTATTTTAAGGAAAGATTATAGTTTCACTTGCAATATTGCAGTATTTTATCAACAGATAAAAGGTTCTGGCAGTGCATATGATATTGGTGGTGGTCTTTCGACTGCTCCCATCAATGGGTCGCCAGCGGACCATCCTATACAACCCTCCCATTTTATTCACGTTTGGGACCAGTGGCTGGAGTTTGGGCATGCAGGCCTTCTGCATGTCAGCAGGAAACTTACCACTGAGCCACCAATGCCAATTCTAAGTACACTGGAAAAATATTAGGTCAACATATATTATTTTTTTTTAAACGCAATATTCACATTACACTCAAGCCAGTTATATTTATTTCCTTTTCACCAATTGACATAAAAAAAAAATTAAAAAAAACTTACAGAAATCTGAATCTAAATTTTTTTCATCTTAATATATACTCAAGGCCATGTATCTCTTCAGCTTTTTGTATATGCTGCTTTGGCACAGCTTAGAATTAAGCAATATCACAAAAGAGGGAGAGCTGTTATAATTATATTAGCACAGTGTGATATTGCTTTTATGCAACAGTTCCACAAACACAATTTATATTCAACAAATTAGGATTTGCCAACACATATCCTTACGTGACTCGAACTAACTAACTGAGACTGACAGAGCTGGTGACTGACAGTTGGTGACCTATAGCGTAATTGCAGAGGAAAAAGTAGGTTTAAATTCTTACTGGTACTATGTAGCCAAAAGGTGAGGAGAATAAATCATGGAGGTAGTGGACAGTACTAAGAAACATATTTCCACCTATTCTGCTTTAGAATATGAGCTAAGTTTTGGGCTTCCAGGGTTGATAAAATGGAAAGGTAGGGTGCCATGTTGGGCGTGCAATTCTTTGTACTTGTTCCACTCATCAAATCGTGTCCTTGTTCAAAGACTAGAGAGGAAATTGGGATTCAGCTTTGTGTTGTGCCAGGATCACCAGGATCACCAGGATGTTTTGGTGCTGGTATGCTGGGGAGCAGCATCAGTTAAGTCACCAGCATACCAGCATGCCAGCACCAAAACACAACATATGCTGGTATAATTGCTGGTCAAGATGTTTTTTTTCAGCAGGGAGAAAATGTTGTTTAAGATGATATAATGTTGTGTGATGTGTTTTCTTGCTGAACGTGTTTGCGTGCTGGATTTTGAATATTGGTTTTGGCAGACAGCTGCTCTCCTCTCAGCACTTCGGACATGGTTTCTCCCATGCTGGTGACCAACAATTAGCGTCATTAACAATGTAGAATACACATGATGTGAAGTGATACATATAGTTAAACATCCCAGTGCAAAGAAAATGTTGAAATGTTGCTCTATTATCACCACTCGTTGAATGCCAGATTTGTATTAGGCTTAAAAAAATACAGAAAAAAAGGGGGAAAAAGTTTTCTTGTTGCAATGTGATAGGTACATCACTTATATATTGTTTTTGAAATATTCAGTGTTTGCATTAAACCCTTTCTGACAAGTTTTCCTGTAGTATTATGTGTAACCCCCTTTTTTTCCTACTATGAATCATATTAGATAATTTGCATAAAGGCAATTGTTTGGAGGCTGATCTCTCGGCAGAATTAATAAGCACCGCCATTTTGGTGGCACTGCAGGCATCTCCCCTGCTGCTCGGCCTGCAACAGCACTGATTAGCCATCTGATTAATCTTCACCACCTGCCTCGGTGGCCCAGGCTGGGAATAAGCTGTTGATGGAATCCACAATTGCCTATGCTTATTAGATGCAGCCTACAAAAACCCAGGAATTACCCTTCTGCATACAATTTAACCTAAGAGCAACATTCAAATTCATTTTTTTTAAAGAATCACAGTAGGAAAATTGAATTCAGAGATTTCGAAATGTGTTCTTGTATCATTATCCACAGGCAGAGGTTCTCGTGTAATCCCTTTGGCTATAATCATTTGAGTTCAATGTTGCACTGGCTCCATGAGTTCAAGGAAGACGTCTTGTTTCGGAAATAAGCCAGTTGATTGTTTTTCTTGCTTTTTTTTCTTTCTTCTTGTTTTGCTGTTTTTCTTCCACTCAATCAGAAAGGAAGTGTTTGAAACCAAGCCACACTGTGAGTCAAGCTTCCAAGCAATAGGAGATTTTGTTTCAGGTTCCTTTCAGAGCACCATGGGGCCAGACCTTTCAAGTTGTGTTGAAGTTATTGAGTTTTTGAACTTGAGAAACTTGAAAAGATGTGTTTTGTCCGGGAGTTTGCAAAGTGTATTCTTGTGCAAAAGAGATCAAAGGTCTTAAAAGTGAATTGTGTGAATCTTTATTTCACTCTTTTGAATGTATTCTTAAACAAGGATTTCTATCTTGCCCAAACACCAATGATAACTTGAATATTAAGACCTTAAAAAGTTCCCATAAAAAGGAGAAAAGGTTTCTTCACAAAAATTACACTTTTAGTCTTTTTTTCTGATAAGCTTGCACATGTGCTTGCTGAATGCTTTTACATCCGGCTCATTTAGATAACGTCCTGGCCTGGACAGCCGGGGGATCATGGGAGCCAGCAGTGACAGCTGGAGACTCTCAGGTGCCACCACCTCTCACAAGGTCACCCAAGCCTGACCAGTGAGCAAAAACTGTGCCAAACAGGCGCCACTTCCCTGCTACAAACCTGAGTGGCCACACACAGTGCAGAGTGAAGTCATATAAATATGCTGACCCTTTTGCCCTGGAATGCTTACTGAGCCAGATTGAAGGGCAAGTCTCACTGGTCATGACACAAAGTATAGGCTCACATCAATCAGATTCTAGATCGCAGAAACTTTAGGATCCTACAGTTCTAACAAGAGGACAGATACACAGGACTCCCCACTGTGATGTGCACACCAAAATGACTATATACAAATAAAGAACATACAGTGTGTATGTGTGTGTATGTACTGTTCAGAGTCAGCCACAAAAATGTATATACATTTCAGAAAAGAAAAATTTGTATAGATATTTTAATACAAAATTTATTGCTATACATTATATACTGATATGATAATAATTTGAAAAAGATTAATATTATATTAATATAATATACATTATACTATGTTTCTTTTCCTAAAGTGTGTATAATTTTTTTGGCTGGCTCTATATATTTGACATGACAAACGTATTTACCAATCATAAACATGCAAACCTCACCTGGACATCTGGACAGCATGTAAACCTCCACACAGACAGTAACCTACACATTGTACTGAACCATGGATCCATTAAATTACTGCTATTACTTAATGAATGAATAGTGTATTTAAAAATTTGCTGTGTTGCATACAACTGCATTTTTACATTTCAGGCCTAACCAAATCTATTCAGTATTCCTCTGCGAGGTTGGCATGTCTACATCTTCATGAATGCAACATCTTTAGATTAGAATTATTTCCTTGTTGTTAATGTTGTCTTGTTATGGACTGCTGTTCAGATTTCCCCTCTTGTTTCTTTTGTCTGCCTCTGGCCCAATATTAAAATCATTGCCATCAGTTGATAATTACACTATTCATGCACTGCAGCACATATTAAATGTGGCCTTTCAACAAGTTTTATTTAATAGCCATTAAATGAAAAAGAATGTTATTGTGTGATAAATCATGGCTAGATCTTTTATCTGTGTTTGTGGTAAAAAGCTACTAATTTCGCAACATGCTCTGTCTCATTGAACATCTGCATCAAAAATTATTCTATGATCACAAAAAACTGAGCCCGAGGCCTTTGCATCTGGAATGTGGATTGCTTGGGAAGACATGTAATGGATGGCATGCATTCAATTCTCTATAAAGAGGGGCTGTGCTGTGGCAATTTATCATTTTCATTTTCAGCAGTAGTGCCTATTTGCTGCATTATTAAGTTCCTTTTTTTATTTGGCAAAATAATTATGTGTAATGCACTGTAATTGAATGTAATGGCTGTGTACATTTCGACAAATTAAGAAAGTAGTTACAGGATACATTTAGGTTTAATCATGTTGGATCAGTCCTCAGCTCATTTGTGTTCCAATCATGATTACTTACACCTGCTACTAGCGTATAGATTCATTAGCACACTTCTGCATCAGTCTTGCTTTAGCGACAACAGTTCTCCCCATAGTGTCGTGTGTTTTGTTTCAATCAGTTAGTTGGAGTTTCTGTATCCCGACTGTGCTTAATGATTATCAATTCTCCCTGTTTGGAACATTCAGTTGGAGTCTGTTCGCTCATTAAATGCTCAGCTTCCATTGGTGGAAGTGTGTAAGGTTTCATCACTTCCAATCAGAGAAGTGCTTTAAACAGGACACCACAGCCCTGTCTTTCAGAGAAATCGTTATATAAATAAAAATATTAAATAAAAATTAGGTCATATTTTTAGTATTACATTAATTTTCTAGGGAAAAGTTAATAGTAATAGTAATAGTATTATTATAATAGTACTATGGAAATTAATAAGTTATATAAAAGAAAATTAGGTTAAACTAGGGTTATAGTTTTAGAATTACATCACTTTTCTCAGTAGATTATTATTATTATTATTATTATTATTATTATTAATGCAGAACTAAGGACAACAACAGTCACACGTGGCCTAGTGGTTAGCACTTGCACTTAGAGGGTCCAGGTTTGATTCTCGCCCTGGGTCTGTGTGCCTGTACTCCCCATGCATGGTGGGTTTTCTCCAGGTGCTCTGGTTTCCTCCCGTAGTAGAAAACCATTAGCAATACAACAGCAGATGAGGCTAATTTGTGCTCCTGAACTGCCCATAGTGTGTGAATGAGCATGTATATTTGTTGCCCTAAGATGGATCCATGGTACCCCACCTTGTGCCTCAAGTCTCCTGCGATAGGCTCCAGACCCCTTGTGACAGGATAACGTGGAATAAACAATGAGTGAGTGAACGAGGACAACAGCACCCCTGGTGGTCATAATACACGAGTGAATTAAAGACTGCAGCTGATTGTTATTTTCCAGACTGTAGATTCACATAGCCTCTCAGTAACAGCAATGCCAGAGGTTTACACAAAGTGAAACACTGACTAAATATGGTGTCCATTTGGGGCTATTTTTTCTAAGCCTGATTTGCTGATCCATATGCGAGTGGAATAAACAGGAAAGAGGTGAAATTGCTTTATAAATAATGGGAGATAATAATAACACAAGGCAGCATTTCAGTGTGTTTCAGTAACTGTATTCCTATGCATATGTGCAATAGTTGTATGCCTATGATGAGACTCTCCTATAAGGCTCCACCTTTAGAGGGTTCTTGATGATGTTCATAATATTATTCGTCAATTGTAGAATTTTTCCTAGGGAAAAGAAAATGCACCTGGTTTGCCTCTTAAAAAAGTCTGTAAAACTGTATAAGAACATCTGCTTTCTCTGCATCTCCAGGGATTTATAGCAGTTTGTAATGATCTTCAGGGTACATATCATTCAAATTGGAGTCTTATTAGGGAATGAATAATGAGTCAGAAGTTTTATATAATTTCTACCTGTGAGCGGCTGCCATCACAGTGACACTTTTTTTTTTTTTTTTTTTTTTTACCAAAAAGTGCTTAATGAAAAAGTGCTGCATGACATAAATATATAGTGATTATCAGCTTTAGTGTGCGTGCATGTCGGTAATATCAGTGATGCATTGCACAACAGTTAGTTTTGACCATGCAATCTAATTAGTGACGATATAGAGCGTAAGAGCAACAGGACCTGGCCTGCGCCTACATCCCTACTGCTGCATCACAGCACAACAATACTCCCTCTAGAGTAATATTGCTTAATTATGAAACTCTATGCAAGTGACGTAAGTATATCCTATAAGTCTAGACTAAATATTTCTTGTTTTCTTTAGCCAAGTCCATTCACAGATTTTGGATCTTTATATCACTTTTTTGTTAAATCACCTGAAGAATAATTTACCATACCAAGCCTAATTTAATCCCACTTATGCCCCTTTATGAGAACTATCAACATTTGGGAATTCAAAAGGACCCTTACAGATGTGTTCATGTCTTCAATCTGTTTTATAGCAGATGTGCAACATCACTGTGTCCAATACATACCCATTTTAATCAGTGTTGCATTTTACACCTGGCATGTGCATAATTCTTCCCTTGAGTTCTATTTAGCATACATCTACATGGTTTCTACCTATAAAACACAAAATACAGTATTTGTATTGTACTATGAGGTGTATGCTCTTAAAATAAACAGCACATGAGCTACAGATGGGTGAGAAATTAGAGTGGACAAATGCAGGGTGCAGATGGTTCCAGGCAGGTGTACTCAATTAACATCCTTACATGTTCTGTAGCATGGATAAAAATTCCTGGTAGATCTAATTGACATTTTGCTTGGTCCTGCTCCTCTTGTCTCTAGACAGAAGCATCTTTACAAATTATCTTTTAATAATCTGACATAGTTTAACACCTCCCACGATTAAAGTGGTCGTCAGGATAACCTAAGCCAATAGTTTCAGGGACCTGGAATCTTTCCCAGGAGACTTAAAGCAAACTCCACCCAAACAGACCCAAGGTGGGAATCAAACCCTCAACCTTGGAGATGCAAGGCTACAGCATTACCCACTACACCACATATGCTGCCTTGGCAAAATCATACAAAGGAAACAGCAGAGCTGATTGCAGGGAGATGGTGATATGAAAATAAAGAAATTTGTGAGAGCGTGAGTGACAGAAAACTGGGTATAATAATGACAATAGTAATACTTGTAAATTATATGCATTACAGTAGCCTTCCTCTGCGTGCAGGGGTGGCTCGGGTGGTTGAGGTTCTAGGTTGCTGATTGGAGGGTCAGTGGGACAGAAGTCCTGCCACAACTAGGTTGCCATTGTTGGGCCCTTGGGGAAGGCCCCTAACCCTATGCCCATATAAAATACCCAGCCACTGGAGTGCCAGTGCAAAGTCTGGATAAATGGGTGGATTGTGGAAGGCATCTGGCAAAAAAATCTCTGCCAATAAGTTGTGAATTAAATGATCTAATGTAGATCATTTAATTCACCTCAAGAAATGGAAAAAGCTTAAACACTTACTATCACTTTGAACTATGTTATTTTCTGAGGTCTTTCATGAACAAAGTATATTCTGCCCAGCGAATTTCTCTGCCGACTTTAATCTTTCTTTTGTGAATCGTGAATCTTTTTTCAAAGAAAAAAAATCAATTGATAAATGTGGTATGTCAACTTTACATCTAAACTTTACAATGTGGTCTTAATGGCAAATCTGTAACAATAAAACTTTATAAATGTAGGTTACTTTAATTTATAATGAATGCTTTATAGAATGTATAATTAAGCAATATGAATACTGCTTGTGCATAGTATTACTACCTTTGTTTTCAAGCCACCTCACAAACCTAACTCACACTAAAAACGCTACTGCATTATAGGTGCAGGTTGATTTGGTATAAAATCAAATTTTGTATAAACTCCAGTAAAATTATTCATTTAAATCTCTGCAAATGCAAAGGGTTGCCTTACTACGTATAAAGCTTTCTAGACCATTTTGCATGAATTTGTGTGTGTAATCTTACAGAAAACCATTTTGTTTTGATACTGTACAGTATCTCTAATGAAATCTACTAAGTCATTATCTTTTTATTGTTGCCTGAACAAAGTAAAGCTGAAAGATTATGTTAATATTAAATTTTTGGCAGGTTTAAATGGAGCCTTTAGGTCTAAACACCGAGCTAAATACACATGTGGACAAAATTGTTGGTACCCTTCAGTCACTGAAAGACAAAGTCACAATGGTCACAGAAATAACTTTAATCTGACAAAAGTAATAATAAATAAGAATTCTATGAATGTTAACCAATGAAAGTCAGACATTGCTTTTCAACCATGCTTCAATGGAATTATAAAAAAAAAATGAACTCATGGAACAGGCATGAACAAAAATGATGGTACCCCTAACTTAATAGTTTGTTGCACAACCTTTTGAGGCAGTCACTGCAATCAAACGATTCCTGTAACTGTCAATGAGACTTCTGCACCTCTCTGCAGGTATTTTGGCCCACTCCTCATGAGCAAGCTGCTCCAGTTGTTTCCGGTTTGAAGGGTGCCTTTTCCAGACAGCATGTTTCAGCTTCTTCCAAAGATGCTCAATAGGATTGAGGTCAGGGCTTATAGAAGGCCACTTTAGGATAGTCCAATGTTTTCCTCTTAGCCATTCTTGGGTGTTTTTAGCTGTGTGTTTTGGGTCATTGTCCTGTTGCAAGACCCATGACCTGCGACTGAGACCCAGCTTTCTGACACTGGACAGCACATTTCTCTCTAGAATCCCTTGATAGTCTTGAGATTTCATTGTACTCTGCACAGATTCAAGACACCCTGTGCCAGATGCAGCAAAGCAGCCCCAGAACATAACAGAGCCTCCTCCATGTTTCACCGTAGGGACAGTGTTCTTTTCTTGATATGCTTCATTTTTCCATCTGTGAACATAGAGCTGATGTGCCTTGGCGAAAAGTTCCATTTTTGTCTCATCTGTCCATAGGACATTCTCCCAGAAGCTTTGTGGCTTGTCAACATGTAGTTTGGCATATTCCAGTCTGGCTTTTTTTATGATTTGTTTTCAACAATGGTGTCCTCCTTGGTCGTCTCCCATGTAGTCCACTTTGGCTCAAACAACGACGGATGGTGTGATCTGACACTGATGTTCCTTGAGCATGAAGTTCACCTTGGATCTCTTTAGAAGTCTTTCTGGGCTCTTTTGTTACCATTCAGATTATCCGTCTCTTTGATTTGTCATGAATTTTCCTGCTGCGGCCACGTCCAGGGAGGTTGGCTACAGTCCCATGGATCTTACATTTCTGAATAATATGTGCAACTGTAGTCACAGGAACATCTAGCTGCTTGGAAATTGTCTTATAGCCTTTACCTTTAACATGCTTGTCTATAATATTCTTTCGAATCTCCTGAGACAACTCTTTCCTTCGCTTCCTCTGGTCCATGTTGAGTGTGGTACATACCATGTCACCAAACAACACAGTGACTACCTGGAGCCCTATATATAGGCCCACTGACTGATTACAAGATTGTAGACACCTGTGATGCTAATTAGTGGACACACCTTGAATTAACATGTCCCTTTGGTCACATTATTTTCAGTATTTTCTAGGAGTACCATCATTTTTGTCCAGGCCTGTTCCATGATTTAAGTTTTTTAAATAATTCTGCTAAAGCATGGTTGAAAAGCAATGTCTGACTTTCATTGGTTAACATTCATAGAATTTTTTAAAATTATTACTTTTGTCAGATTAAAGTTATTTATGTGACCATTGTGAGTTTTTCTTTCATTGACCGAAGTGTACCAACAATTGTGTCCACGTGTGTAACATCTATTTTTGTTTTAGGACTATTGCAAAAATGAAATATGCATGAAACATTTCTAAAAAATAAACAAAAACTGCAAAAAGAGGAATGGAAGTCGAGCTCATCTACAGGATGGATGAAAATTAACTAGGCAATATTTAATGAATATAGAACTTGTAGTATCACTGGGGTCATGATGAAAGTCTCTAAACAGATGATAGTAAATAGAATTTCATATTTCCTGTGTTGATAGAACAGGCATCGGCTGCGATAGGCAGGAAATGCATCGGAAACAAAGATGACCAACCGCTTGACTGTATAGGTGCAAGCTAAGATCAAGCCCATTATGAAGTATGGAATTCCATTGTTCTTATGTAGAGATGGTGGGGTACGGTGAAAGGGAGTAATGGAGCACTACATATGTAGAGCTGATGACCACAGGCCTGGTAAATGATGCAAGAAATGGCCTGTACCTACAGTATGTGGAATTTTAAAGATTAGCTTTCATTTTCCTATGTAATAAGTTACATGTATACTTTGTTTAATTAAATTTATATTAGAAATAAGGACTTTATTACCAATTTTTAATGCATAGTTACTTTACCCACCTTGTGTGACTAAAAGTTTTAGGGGAATATCAACCAATGAGCAAATGATAATTTCATTTCATATGACTCATTTCATTTGACTCAAGGTATCCGATTCAGCAGAACATCAATATGTTTTTGACCATACTTGGCAGTAAAGTTAGTTGTACATGCAAACTATGAAGGAAAAAAAAAACAGTTACTGTATCCTGGAAGCAATTTGAAGCTGAGCAGACACTAACTCTGCTTGAACATCTGCAATTTCTTTGTAAGCGATTCTACAGTTCATCCAAGTACAGCTAATTAGTAGGCTCATCTTGCCTGTCATATACTCCTATTACTAATTGGGATTGGTGCAAAGGTGCCTGTTTCTTGCCTTGTCAAGAAGGCAGCTGCTTCAGCAAATGAACTATAACTGCATAATGGCTTGGAAATTTCCACCAAAGTCACTGGAGACTTTAAGTCGACATCTAGACAAATGGTTTTAAAAAAGCATAATCATCTAAATTAAAGGATATCTACATTCTTGCATTTTCATGAAACAATTCATAGTGTTTTCTTTTGGTCGGACAATACCACATTGCATTTTCAAATCCGATTAGATTATTCAGTTTTTCTAACAGCAGCACCAGATAAAATGAACTCAGGGCAAACATACAACCATGACAGGTGAATAAACAGAGAAAAAATGGAAATGTATTTACAGGCTTTTGGGTTAATTCCAAAACAGATTCTTAAGGAATTCTTCTGCAATTTCTGCATGTCTTTGGACTGTGGGAGGCAACCAGGGTACCCAGAGGAAACCTACCAAGCACAGGGAGTACATGCAGTACAAACATACAAATTCAGAATGAAATAGGACCTGAACTCATGATTCTGAAGGTGCGAGGCCACAATGCTCACCACTACACCACTGTACTGCCTTGGCAAAATCATAAAAAGGAAAAGGTTGCAGGAAAGTGGTGATATGAAAATAACGAAAGAATGCATTGTAAGAGCATGGAATTTATGAGCGACAGAAAACCAACTCAACAAAATAGAGAATCTTGACAATACTAAATCATTCAGAAGGATTTGTATCAAAGGTATTAACCTTTTTAATATTTATGGAAGGAGTCTAAAGTGTCGGCGTTTGGGGAAAGCTGTAACTTTATATTTTTCAGCATGGAGAAGTATTTAGGGAGCTTTGTAGTTTGCAGTAAGTGCATTTTTGTCAAAGTAGAGCAAAAAAAATAAAAAATAAATCCTGTTGGAAAAATCAACTGTTTAATGAATGCTAGATTGCAAGTGATGATGTTTACATTTAGATCTTTACCAGTTACTAAAATCAGAAAAATTCCAGAATTAATGCTGTCATTGTAATTTCAGCCACTGGGTAATTATGGCCAGTGAAATCTGAAAGTTACCAGCCGGTTTGTAATAATTTCTTGCTGCCATCTTGTGAATGATGTTGAATTGGATACAAATTTAGATTTTATTGATCATACAGTATAATCATTAGCTTGGTCAAAAGACATGTTTAGATAAATCAGGATAAAAAATACTGCTACAGAGGCAAGTTTACATATATACAGTATATACAGTATACTGTATATATATTTTACTTTTAAAATTTAAAAATTGTACACATTTTTTTTTAAGTTAGCAAGATGTTTCAAGTTAAGTTCTGTTTATGCCTTATGTTTATACAATTTGTTTATAATAACTGTTTTTCATGAGGATGGGTATGGTAGGGATCATTTTGGCCACATGGACAAATTTACCTGACATACTTGTCAATTTTGCTATATTATGGTTGAATTACTTGTACAGCATAGTTTGCTTACCATTTAATCAATTTCAGTGTTACAAGGGTGAGTCAAAAATGATCCTCACTCTGGTCGTAGAATCTATTTGAATTAATTTCTAGAAAAGCCAATCCATATAAATATTTATATAATCTCCTTGCTTTTGAACGCACTCCATTTTTCAACAAGCTTTTATATTCCTTCTGTATAAAAGCTTGTCTGATCCTTCATCAGAATTTAATCTTCATCTTTGTGGGGCTGCTTCCAGGGGACCAAACAGATGAAAGTCTGATAGAGTGAGATCAGGACAATAGGGTGGATGCTTTAACACCCCAAAACAAAGTTTTTGCAGTGTGGGAAGAAGTGTGCAGAGGTTTGTCATCAGCCATGAATGTGGACAGACATGTATTTGTATTTGTCTTAAATTGTTCATTATTTACATTGCTATTTAGATTCTAGTCTTTTATTTAAAGCTCACATAGATAAAATTACCAGGATAGCATTCTTTCATCTCAGAAATACAGTATTGCTAGGATAGAAATATTTACTCATGCTTTTATCACCTCTAGGTTGGACTATTGTAATGCCTTACTGTCTGGTTGTTCAACTAGCATCAGGTATTCCACAATGCAGCAGCAAGAGTCCTCACTAGAACCCAAAGATACAAGCACATCACCCCTATCTTATCCACAATGCATTGGCTCCCAGTGAACTTTAATGGATTTTAAAATACTACTTTTGTATTAAAGCATTAAATGGTCTTGCTTAGTGTCTTACGATCCGCCACGCCTACTTTGATCAAAGGATACTGGTTAGTTATGGAATAGTCTTCCAATTAACCTTTTGGACTCAGACACAGTCTCAGTGTTTAAGTCTAAAAACCTATTTATTTAGCCCAGCATTTTTGTAAATAGATTTGACTCAGGTAAAGGAGCAGATCTTCTTTCTCAGACCTCTGGGCCTGTCTCACTCTTCCTGGTGCCCTGCTTCAGGTTGAAGATGTTGTTGCTTGGATGCCCTGTGTTGTCTGCTTGGGATGTGTGTGGTGACTGGGGACGATTCCACTCCTGTTCTCTGAGGACTTTTGACTGCTGTCGCTCAATAGTTCACGACTGGAGTCTAACTGAGCCTCCAATAACAAACTTTACTCCATGTTAACTTTAAAGACATGAACTATTATGTTGAACTTCCTTGCCGCCATCTCCCTTAGCTTGCTCAGCAGGGACTATCTAATAATTTTGATTCATATGCATTTTTCATATTTTATACAAATTTCCATAATTTTTGATTGTGTAAATTGCTTTGCGACAATGACAATTGTTAAAAGCACTATCCAAATAAAATAAAATTTAATTGAATTTGTGATGATGCAGCAAAGAAAAGGAGAATAATCAGGTTACCAAAGAAAGGGGAAACAATAAAAACATTGGAAAGACACGAAATGCCATTACGGCATGGTGGTGTAGTAGTTAGCACTGTCGTCTTGCACATCCAGGGTCCTGGTTCGATTCCTGTCTTTGTGTGCATGGGGTTTGCATGTTTGCATTTCCAAATTGCCCATAGAGTGAGTATGTGTGTGTGCCCTGTGATGGATTGGCACCCTGTCTAGGGTGTACCCCACGTTGTGCCCTAAGTCTCCTGGGATAGGCTCCCGGCCCCCTGTGACCCTGAATATAGGATAAAGTGGTATAGACAGTGAGTGAGTGAAATGCCATTAGTTACTGAAAACATTATTATTATGATGATCATATTTTTGTGGTTAGCACTGTGGCCTTACACTTCTAGGGTCCGAGTTTGATTCCTACCTTTGTGTGCATGGAGTATGCATGTTCTCCCCATGCTTAATGGTTTTCTCCAGGCACTCCGGTTTCCTCCCACAGTCCAAAGACATGCAGATTAGTCTAATTGGTGTTCCTACATTGCCCGTAGTGTGCGATGGATTGGCACCTTGTCCAGCGTTTTCCACTCTTGTGCCCTAAGACCCCTGTGATGGGGTTGCAAGCTGATCACAACCCTGAATATGGGAGTAAGCGGTATAGACTGAGTAAATGAGTGTATCATGTAATCAGGTTTTCCACATGCTGAATGATTATGGGAATGACTGCAGTGGTCTCCGAGCCACTTTGGCCAGGATTGTCATTCACAGAGGTATGGCTTTCTTTAAAATGTTTGCACCATTCAAATGTTTTACTTTGGCTAAAAGTCTCATCACCATATTGTGCTGGAAATGTCAATCAGTTTTATACCTTTATTCACAAGGAATTTCATCACAAGTCCCAGTTTGACTTGAATGCCACTCGTATTTAGTGTCAGGGATAACCCCTAGAGAAACGCCCTGAGACTTTTTGTGTTTTTCGTTTTACTTCATTTCCCAGTTTGCACCTCGGTCAGGTGACGTGGGTGCTCACCTGAACCGAGTTGATCATTACTTTCTTTATAAATAGAGTGTTTTGAGTTTTGTTATTTGTCTTGCATCTGTTGATTTAACCTCGTTAATGTCTGTGAGTTTAGTTCGTGTTTCCTGGTGTCTTTATACATGTTTTGGTTTGTTTTATTATTAAATTCTATTTGTTTGTTTAATTTCCCTGTTTTCCTTTAGTAAATACATTGTTCCCTTTAAAACCTGGACCTCTGCATTTATGCCTTGCACCCCTTAACCTGACAGAATGCAAGACCGTAACAGAGGCATAGCAGAGGAGCCTTTCCCCCGGGAGATTCTTTTGGCGGGGGCAACTATCGTATGCGTTATGGGGAGCCGGCGCGGAAGGCAGCCGGATTCCCAAGTGGCGAAGCGGAGCGAGGAGAAGGATATCGGGCAGGGAGAGACAGGCCGAGGTGGAGCAGGAGCTGCAGAGAGCAGCTAAACTGGGAGGGCTGCCGGCTGGCGATACGGCACACTCCGTTCGGGAATGGCTCAGCTCGGGGTGATGGGAGTCCCCGCACCCGCAGGAGAGTAAAGACCAGGAGGTCTATGTCTGGCGGGGACCTGGGCACAGAGGCGCCCCACACCGAACGTCAAGGGAGAACGGAGAGCGAGCGGTACAAGCAGCAGGGAGCAGCCTCCCAGCGTGACTGGAGCAGCTTTGGGCGGTGCGCGAAAAAGAATGAAGGGCGCATTCGTGACCTGCAGGAGCAGGTGGCCACGCTCCATGGGCTGCTAACGCAGCTAAGCCTCAGAGAAGGCTCAGACCTGCCTGCTCCTCCGACCTGTGACAGCGACGATGACAGAGAGCTCTTCTACATGCCGATCAGCGATGACAACGGCGAGCTCTTCTATATGCTGTATAGCGTCGACGATGAAGAAGAGCTCTGCATTGAAGACGAAGACGGCGAGATCCTCTTTCCGCCGTTGTCCAGCAGCGAGGAGGACAGCAAGCTGCCGCCGCTGCAGGCACCTTCGTGGACAGCGAGTTAAATACATCGTTTCCTTTAAAACCTGGACCTCTGCATTTATGCCTCGCACCCCTTAACCTGACATTTAGGAGTGTATAAGTTTTCTATATTCAGAAACGGAAAATATATACCATTTGCTGGGACAAAATTTGACTAACTGACAATAAATAAGAACCATATGTACCTGTTCCAACTTGCTTACAAGCTCAGCTTAAAGACAAGACTTAGAAATGCTTTGAAACCTGGGGACTGCCTGCATTTTTCTAATAAAGGCATACCTCAGCATGTTTTATTCTTTTATTCCAGTCTATTTGCATCAGTTCACTGACCGAGGATTAGATATTGATTAAACCGGCTAATGGTAAATCATATTAAATCTTCTGGAAATGGTTTTAATGGTTTTAATATTAGACGCCATTTTTGGATGCAGAGCAACAACTCCTTATGCTTTGACTAATCCAAATTCAAAGTGATGCCAACTGAGTAGTCTAACGGCTCTAAAATGAAGATAAGTCTAAAAAAAAAAGGGAATATTCACAAATAATCCTGCACTGCAGGCCTGTCATTATCTTCGTGCACTGCTGTGTGTCCTACAGTGAAGCTTTGCACAGACTGCAGCTCAAATCACTTTAAGTTATTGCAAACTTTTGAATAATTTTAGAGAAACTGTTGCCTCGGTACAGAAATGTACTAATACAGTATTTTAGAATAATTACCTTGCAAAGCTTGGATGCTCTACTTATCTTTTCTGATGCTAAATAAAAGTCACACTCATTAAACCATAGCTAAAACATATGTCCATTTCCAGGCAATTTTTCTCAAAGCTGTTTCAGATGGTTGACTAATTTGGCTACAGGGCAGCTGAAGGATTCTATTTCAATGCAGCTGTTTATTTATTCATGTTCCAGGAAAAGGAAGTTTTATATAAACTTAAAAGGAATATATACATAGCCGCAGAGACTGATCCGGCCTATAAACTCCCAAGGTCCCAATCTACTCATGAACCGTTGGGATTCACCAGACAAACTAGTCTGATCCACAGAGAACCCACCCCTCAACACACAGCACACAAAGGATCTGCTGCCAATGTCCTGTTGGATGACACCACAACACACCCCAAAGGCCCGGCGGAGCCATGTCTAGAGGGGCCAGAGACATTCCAGTGGCACAAGGGGAGCCCATAACCTTACTTATTATTACTTAATGATACTTCTTTGGGTCAGGGGTAGGTCAGTGATTAAGGCATTGGACTACAGTGCGGAAGGTGGCAGGTTCAAACCCCATGACCACCAATCTATCATTGTTGGGCCCTTGAGCAAGGCTCTTGACCCTCAGATGTATAATGAGATAAAAATGTAAGTTGCACTGGATAAGGGCGTCTGTCAATTGCTGTAATTTAAATGTAACCTAGGTGTTTTTACTCTTAATGTTTTGAAGGTTATGGCTGATCAGTGTACACTTATGAGGGAGCATTGAATGCAGGAACCAGTTCAAGGTTGCAAACCACTGGCTTTCCCATTGTTCAAGACATCTTGGACCCCAGTGAGTGCCTCATAAGTGGCATGGATTTTAAGAGGATAGCGGAGCAGTAGAATGGGGATATAAGACATGATCTGAACCATATCTGAACATTTAATACAAAAATTTACCTCTCAAAACTAAGCAGAACTCACTGCGAGGGGCACTAGTGGTGGAGTTGGTTACCTTTGTGGATTGTAAGAGGAGTATCCTCTCGTACAGAATTTGCACTGTGGAACAATGTAATTTGGTTTTCCTCTGCTTTTGTTTTTTTGGAAATTTGGTTTTCTGGATTTCTTCCTTCACCTTCTTATCTGACTTATCATGTATTTAGCCCTGGTGCATGAACTGATGGGTGGATAATGTCTGGGATGGTGCTGACTTGGGATTCTGCAAATATGGAGCAGATGGTCAAGTTGGATTGCCATGGTAATAAGGCAATCTAGAGCAGCCTGATCATTGCAGTATGTCGGTTTGGTGAGCATTTCCAGGTTCAGGTCCTTTGGAAACATGTCAGCATATTGCCCAGCATAAATACTTGATGATGAGTAAATTCATAAAAAAACATGATTATCTTTTATTGCTCAGACAACTTGTCTTGTTGAAGTTTGAAATAGAAGCAGTGAAGTAGAAATCTTTGGCACTATGATGTTTCTCCCAAATACTTGTCAGTTTGTGCTGACTGGCTGTCCTTCATTAAAATATGAGAGCTAAATAAAGAACAATAGTGCGGAGATTGAGGTTGGTGGTAAAAATATTATGTCAGTGAATTTCCTCTGGTGCATTCATATGAAAATGTAAACCATCAGAATGTGGCTAAACATTCCCTATCAAACTTGACAGACAATGAACCTCTTTAACCTCATATCGTCTCTGACCAACCTCATAATCTAGGAGGTTATGAAACTTCGAAGAGATCTGCACACTACAATTCTCCCTTATGCATCGGAACCAAACACCGTAAATTTTAAAATGACACATGAAAGGTTTGTTCCTTAGTGTGACTGGGCGACACATCACATTTTGCTGCAACATCAATCTAACAGAGTTTACAATCAACATTAATTTGATCTTGTCGGGAAAGAGTGAGCATGGACAGTTAGGGGAGTGAGAGATATGAAGCACCTGTTAGAGAAAACACAAAACATGAGGACACCAGGGCAGCTCTGGACAATTCTGTCAAGCTTGCTGACTGATGATTGAACATTGCTACAGTACACAGCTGAATGAATTTCACAGGATTGTAGTGAGAATGCCTAATGAAGAACCTGATACAACACACATGTTATATAAAATCATAGATTGTGTTAGGTTTGTGAAAATTTTGAAATTTATTATTTACTATATATACCTTCTCCAAAAAGCTATTTTATATATCTATATCTATATAATGTGCCACTGTAAAACAAGTAGCAATTTGGGAAAGCAAGTATTAATTAATTACAATTCATTAATTACAATTTGTATACAGTGGTAATGCGGCATATGTGCCCACCTCACAAACTTCCTATTGGACTATCTGAATTTACATTATTTCCTAGGGGAAAATATGTTTTGCAATATGAAATTCAACAGCTAAAACAAATTCTTCCAGCCACCAATGAATGCAAAAACCTATGCTTACTAACAAAGAAAGACAAATTTTAAAAAGATGGTTTATACGTAATCACTATATATCACTAAATATATAAATGTGAGTTTGATGCTATGTATTCAATGTACCATTGTCCCATTTGTATAATGGATATGAATGAAAGAATAAGAATGAACGAATGAGAGAGTTGATGTAACTTGATATATAATAAACTTGAAATATAAACCGTATGTAGACTATAAAATAGGTAAACATATATTAATAAATTAATCTTAAAGTGAGTTGTGCAGTATGTAAACATTGGTATGTCGCAGCAGCATTAGAATTACTGTCGTAGCATAGAGTCTGGATCTCTATATAAATGTTTTTCACAGCCTGTTCCTGCTGCTTTCTGGAAAATGTCACTACCATCTTGTTCGTTTCCATTTTCATTTGCAAACAGGAGCTGTCTCACTATTCCACAATCTCCTGCAATTCTGAACCATGGTACTTTATTGGTCCTGAAAGCAGAGACAGGAGAACTTTGTCGTCAACTCCTCTGCCGATGCGGTATGCAAACTGCAAACGGTCCATCAGTAAGCCTGTTTTATTGATGTGATTCTTGACAACCCTCTCCATCGCCTTCGTCACCAGAAAGGTGAGGGCCATGAGGCGGAGGTCATACAAGGCTTTAATGGTACAATCTTTTTTTGAGATGGAAATAACTGTGGAGTGCTTTCACAGCTTGGGGTGTGTGCTGCAGAAGAGAGCTCTGGAACAGAAGCTGAAACACGCACCAACATCATATACTGATAACATCAGTATATGATGTTATCAATCCACTGATAACATCAGTGGACTCTTAGTACCTAAGAGTCCACTGATGTTATCTGGCCCTGGTGATGTATTTATTTAGATTTTTTGAGGGCTCTCACCACATCCTCTGCGTTAAAGGTTAGGGCAGAGTGGCTTGGTTTGAGTGAAGAAATCTGGAATAGAAGGAGTTAAGGTCATCAGCGAGTGTTGCTGGATTTTAACCTGGATGGTTCTGCTGGTGGAGGGAGTAGTATTCCACAGCTGCCATATTTTCGAGGCCTTGCCAGGCTGAGTGAATGTTACGTTCAGCAAAGGATCGTTCCATTTTGTTCTTATGTTTCTGCTTGGCAGTTTTAATGGATCGCTTGACCTCTCTGTTAACCACCTTCTTTTCTATCTCGGATCCAGTGAAGAAAACCCTCCTTTTTTTTAGGATTTCTTTAGTTGTCTTTTTTAGTAGGAGTTCTTTAGTAATCCAAGGTGTACAGTATTGTTGGGGATTGCTGTGATAGTTTTGGTCAGGATGATGGAGTCCACACTGAAGGAAACGTTTGACTAGATTGTGCCTACTTACTCATGGACTCATGAAAACCCGAATAAGTTGGAAAAACTCAAAAGATTTGAGGTAATCTGTTATATCAAAGTTTTTAAGTAATGATGTTTCCAATTTTAAGTTAACAGAACTCAGTTTTTGAGTTTGTTGTACTCATTCATATTAATCATTCTTTACTTGCATTACAGGCGGCACGGTGGTGTAGTGGTTAGCACTGCCGCCTTGCACCGCCAGAGTCCGTGTTCGATCCCCGGCCAGGCCCGATTCCCGTCTCTGTGTGCATGGAGTTTGCATGTTCTCCCCGTGCTGGGTGGGTTTCCTCCGGTAACATGTAAGGCTAATTGGTGTTCCCAAATTGCCCGTAGTGTGCGAATGAGTGAGTGTGTGTGTCTGTGCCCTGCAATGGATTGGCACCCTGTCCAGGGTGTACCCTGCCATGTGCCCTAAGTCTCCTGGGATAGGCTCGAGGCCCCCATGCATTGCTGAGTAGCCCAACTCATGCTTTAATTTTTTTTAGTTGTTGCACATAAAATAAATTGTTGCTGGTCTTTCGCCTGCTCCTGGCAATGGGTCGCTACAGTGGTTTGTTACAAGTTTTTATGCCAGATGCCCTTCTGAACACAACCCTCCCATTTTTTCTGGGTTTGGGACAGGCACTTCATCCAGTGGCTGGGAATCGCACCCGGCCCTTTCGCATGGCAGGCAAAACACCTACCACTGAGCCACCAGTGCTCTGTTACAAATCAAATAAATATTATTTGACAACTTTATGGTGCCCAGATTTGTAAAGATTACACTTACTGCGTCATGCAAAGACAGACCAATCGACTATCTTGATCAAAACAATTAAATGAAAGCAGTTTACATGTGCATTGATGACATCAGACACAAAATGGCTAGGCTGAAAGATTTTAAGTTGGTGGGACTTTAAGGAGACAGTTACTGTGGCTTAAAATATTAAACTATTGTTTAGCTAACTTGAAAAGTGTCACTTCTACAAACTCATAAATACCAAAATGTCTAAATACTCATCAAGGTCTATTAATTTGAACTAATTGTAAGTTAAGTCTAAGTCTAAGTTAACAGTACTCAATATGTTTAATTACTTAGGGTTTACAGTGCAGTGGGCCAAAAATGCCTCTTTTTAACAATCATGGTGTGGTTAGTATTTAAGCACTGCTAAAAATCTGCAAGGTTCTTACCTGGTCAAAGTCCTGTTACATATGCAAATCAGTACTTTTCTCAGTTTTCCTTCCTTTGGGGTAGCTTTTTCTTTCTTCCTCTAGGCATGTTGTCTTGTTTCTGCTGCTTTTTAATCAAACATAGCATCCTTCCATCCAGCTGCATGGATACCTCAGCACCTGTAGCATGCCAGCCTGAGTTCAACCTCAGCAACCAGCCATCTGTCTCCTACCAACTACCAGCAAGTAAAATTTTTTTTTTTTTTTTTTATCTTTGTTTGAATGCATAACACAATAGTTCGCAACATGATTCATTTAATGGTCTTGCATAAAATCCAAACCACAAAGTCTGCAATTTACTTTTGAACAGATCAAAAAGTTTACCACCTCTTTAACTGCTGCTCTGTTCAAAAGCTATAATTCATGTTTACGTGCCTAGCGAATATCTTTAGCTAATAGATTTTATCATCTACTGTAGGGTAGTGTGAATGTGTTCTATTGTGTCTGTTTGTGTAGATACACTCACCTAAAGGATTATTAGGAACACCATACTAATACGGTGTTTGACCCCCTTTCGTCTTTAAAACTGCCTTAATTCTACGTGCCATTGATTCAACAAGGTGCTGAAAGCATTCTTTAGAAACATTGGCCCATATGGATAGGATAGCATCTTGCAGTTGATGGAGATTTGTGGGATGCACATCCAGGGCACGAAGCTCCCGTTCCACCACATCCCAAAGATGGTCTATTGGGTTGAGATCTGGTGACTGTGGGGGCCATTTTAGTACAGTGAACTCATTGTCATGTTCAAGAAACCAATCTGAAATTATTTAAGCTTTGTGACATGGTGCATTATCCT
This sequence comes from Clarias magur, assembly GCA_013621035.1. Classification (NCBI taxonomy): domain Eukaryota; kingdom Metazoa; phylum Chordata; class Actinopteri; order Siluriformes; family Clariidae; genus Clarias; species Clarias magur. The sequence continues at coordinate 1,344,700 of QNUK01000174.1, forward strand.
GCTGGAAGCAGCCATCAGAGGATGGGTACATGGTAGTCATAAAGGGATAGACATGGTCAGAAACAATGCTCAGGTAGGCCGTGGCATTTAAACGATGCCCAATTGGCACTAAGGGGCCTAAAGTGTGCCAAGAAAAGATCCCCCACAACATTACACCACCACCACCAGCCTGCACAGTGGTAACAAGGCATGATGGATCCATGTTCTCATTCTGTTTTATGGCAAATTCTGACTCTACCATTTGAATGTCTCAACAGAAATCGAGACTCATCAGACCAGGCAACATTTTTCCAGTCTTCAACTGTCCAATTTTGGTGAGCTCGTGCAAATTGTAGCCTCTTTTTCCTATGTGTAGTGGAGATGAGTGGTAGCCGGTGGGGTCTTCTGCTGTTGTAGCCCATCCATTTGCGGTTGTGCGTGTTGTGGCTTCACAAATGCTTTGCTGCATACCTTGGTTGTAACGAGTGGTTATTTCACTGAAAGTTGCTCCTCTATCAGCTTGAATCAGTCGACCCATTCTCCTCTGACCTCTAGCATCAACAAGGCATTTTTGTCCTCAAGACCTCCACATACTGGATGTTTTTCCCTTTTCACACCATTCTTTGTAAACCCTATAAATGGTTTTGCATGAAAATCCCAGTAACTGAGCAGATTGTGAAATACTCATACCGGCCCGTCTGGCACCAACAACCATGCCATGCTCAAAACTGCTTAAATCACCTTTCTTTCCCATTCTGACATTCAGTTTGAAGTTCAGGAGATTGTCTTGACCAGGACCACACCCCTAAATGCATTGAAGCAACTGCCAAGTGATTGGTTGATTAGATAATTGCATTAATGAGAAATTGAACAGGTGTTCCTAATAATCCTTTAGGTGAGTGTATATGTTAATGTTTACCTGTTTCATTTGCAAATATATTTGATAATTGTCTGTGTTCATAAATTCAATTAACATATGCAATCTTTTATCTCTAGTTAAAGTCTTAAAAGTTTTTTATATTTTATATATATATATTATATATATATATATATATATATATAATTACTATATATATATCATATTTTTCTAATCTTTTTCATACACAATATACTAAATATGTGACAACCTTGTGTGCATTAATCGTCTACAGTATTTGGTTTAAAGGTATACCTAAAGGTAGGTGACTGTAGACTGTTACTTACCTAACAGCATTAGGTGACTGTTGCCTTGGGCAGAATCTTGCCAGGGGCTACAACAGACACAAAGAGCTTCAAATAGTTTTTGAAACTATGTGCTCTTTGTTCTCCTTGTCATGAACTTGATTTATTAATTTCCAGCAATTAATCCAGTGTGATTAATTTCTATCACACCTGCGCTGATAAAGCTTGAGTATAAAAGTTTTGATTTATTTGTTGAGTTGCTCTGAAAAGGAACCTGTAATTTAAATACTGGGTTTGCATTAATGCACACTTTCTACTAGTTGTTAATAATTGTTTCTATATCCATCCATCCATCCATCCATCCATGTATTTCACAAGGATTTGTATGGTAGTCCCTCCACATAACCTAAGACCAATAACATACTTACTTCTTTAAAATAAAAAATTTATTAAATGGCAGCACGATGGCATAGTGGTTAGCACTGTGTCCTTGCACCTCCAGGGTCAAGGGTTTGATTCCTGTCTTGGGTCCGTGTGTGGAGTTTGCATGTTTTTTCTGTGTTTGGTGTGTTTCCTCCAGGTTCTCTGGTTTCCTCCCGCAGTCCAAAGTCATGCAGATTAGGTTAATTGGCGTTCCCATATTGTCTGTAGCGTGTGTGTTCCAGCGATGTCCAGGGTATACCCTGCTTGTGCTCTAAGGCTCCTGGGATAGGCTCAGGCGATACAGAAGATGAATGAAATTGATTAAAATGAGAAGCTCCAGTGTCAGTGCTTTGTAACAGACAGGAAAGTCTTCAGAACTTTTGCGCTCTCATACCAAGACATTAACTTCAAGCAAGAAAAAGAACAAGAGGCCAGACAGGGAGCAACTGTGTTTAATACCCTTTTATTAAGGGTTGAATTAGGGCAATGTCACACAAAGGTCAAACCTATACAATATATATATATATATATACAAATAAAACTATTTAAAAAAAACATGAAACTACTGAAAAATACCCACTTGTATAATTTCACTGTAATATTGTTCTAATTTCTTAGTGATGCATTCATTAAACCAAACATGACCATCACAAAATATGTTTAAATCTGTAGTTTACACACTATATGGGTATTTATGATTATTCTGCATTGTGCTAAAGAACTTAAATGACAACATATATTAATTGACTCATTGATTCTAAGCTTGGTCCTGTTCATAACCAATGTGAGTAAAAATATCACATGCATAATGCTTATTAGGAGTTCAGACCACTTAGGTTCTATTTAGAACCCCTTTCTGATGAAGAAGATAAGGGGAAAATGTTGTAGGGTCATTACAAAATTCCCAAATAACACAAATTCTCCATGGAGTATTTACTTATCTATGATAAAGTATGAGGTTAGTGGTGCGACCGTGAATTAATTTATGGCGCGTATAGGCATCTCTGTCTGCTGCACTTCTTCATGTACAGTAGGAAGCAAGGCACAGAGCAGCCTGGCAGCGTTCTACTGTGAGGTTAGGTTGCTCTAGGGCTTCTTACAATCAATTGACAGTTTACCTTAAGGTAGGTTAGATCTTTGCACAAAAAAGGTCATGAGAAAGATAAAAATCTTTTCTATTTTTCATGTATTTCTACATTTTTATTTACCTGCTAACGTTCTCATTAACTAACGGAAAGGTGATGAAAGCACAGGAAGCAATGTGTGGACCTTCAGATTTTTCCTGTCTCCTGACTGAGAGATGAGATGAAAGCAAACTAAGCCCTGACTTTGTTCCTGGCCTGTTAGTAGGATGTTAGTGGTAGTACTCAAGCTGGCTTTTTAAGATAGCAGGCCAGCATAACAGCGGTGTACTGTAGCCACACACAACAGCACTTAGATTTGGTATAACAACAGAAACATTTTTTTTCTTCTTCTTACTTTTTTTAAAAGCAGTATAATCCATTTCAGAACAAAGAATGTAGCATGTGCCTGATGTGTAAGTGGATTCTTTATTACCTTTTGGGTCAAATATTCATGCCTTTTACTGTAAAGTATTTTAAAATATGTTTTATATAATAAGTTTTAAGATACAATATTATATCGATATTATGTATCAATACCAATGTTTACAATATCAATTTGGCAGACATTTTTTCTTTCGCTTTTTGCCATTTATTCCTCTCTCTGTGCAAGGGAAACAAAAGTACTGTATCTTCATTATAAAACATAATTGAACTCTTGTAAATTCTTTAAGCCCTTATTCACACCATCTTTAAATATATGAAACAAACTTTAACATAACCTCCTCTCACAAGTTACATACATTTTGTGAAATATAATTGTTTGAAAGCCCTTTTAGCCTCCTATATAGTCACCTACTCAATAAAAAGGATTTTTCAGTACTTACGTTTCCCAACAAAACCCTTTTTGTGAAACATGAGATCACTGCAGGCAGCATGGTGGCTTAGTGCCTAGCACGGTTGTCTTGCACCTCCAGGTGGGTTTCTTCCTGGTACCCCGGTAATCTAAAGACATGCAGATTAAGCTAATTGGCATTCCCAAAATTGCCTGTTGTGTGTGAATGAGTGTGTATGTGTGTGATGGATTGGCACCCTCGTGCCCAAAGTTGCCTGGATAGGCTCCAGGCCCCCCACGACCCTGTATACAGAATTAAGCATTATAGACGATGAGAGATGACGATGAGTTCAATGCAATTATATATACATGCAATTAGAAATGACACTGAAACATTTTTAGAAATGACACTGAAACATTTAACAAAATACCTATTGCGGATTTTTGCGGAGGTGAAAATGCTCCCATAATTGCGCTGTACTACTGCCTGCAAAACCTTATGAAATACAAGTGAAACATTAAATGAATTTTCAATCACTGGACTAAAATTACAGTACAAATTTAATAATTTAAATTAAATATGAGCTTCTTATTTGCATCAAATTTAAATAAAGTAAATGTATACCTTTAAATCTAGACTTTAGATTATATCTTGTGCAAAACTAGCGAATAGCAAGAAAACAGACTCTGGGTATGCATCAGAAAAAGTTTGACAGATTAATGTGCAAAAACTGTATAATAAAACTATGTAAGCCTCCATAAGACTATTTTTATTTAAGTGCACTGACAATGATGAAAAAACTTTATGATTTTGTAAAATAATGAAAGCGAACAACAAATTTTAGACGATATAATTCGTATGAAAAGTGAAATATAGACGCATCATCTGCTGTGGAGATGACGAGATGACATGATTTGTAAAACAGGTACAGTCTGTATGAATAAATTGATATGATGAGCTATTGATCAGTGATTTATGTAAACGACTTTGTTCAGATGTAAGTAAATGCTCAGTGCTGCACTGTTTGTGCGATGGTCATGCTGATGATGTTTGCTATGCTTTCTGTGTTTTGGTGTGTGTGTGTGTTTGGGCTGTGTGTGTGTTTGCGCATTGAATACTAAACCTACTAAATACTAAACTGAACGCGTAGATCAATAAACTGAGATTCATGTTTCTTAGCCCCACACCCATGAACAGCGTATTCAGAGAAAAGCGTGCAAAGTTGTGCGTGGACCACTGAGCTTCTGCGGATTCTAAAATTGACATTGTTACCGTTTTTTAAACACTAGAATGGAAGAGACGGAATAAATATTTTTGAAATGTGACTAAAAACAATATGTTATGATAAGGAAAATCTTCGTTTCTTCCAATTCCAGGGATTAAAAACAGTAACAAAGTCAATTTTAGAATCTAGAATCCAGATGATGAAATTTACACAAACTTAGAGGTCTGAAGCACTGCAGGTCTTCAAAAGAGCCTCAGATCCAAGAGGGTCTTAAAGTGTGGAGGGGTGCATTTCAGTTTCTCTGAATGTATAGGTGAGAACCGCTGATTCACACCTGGGGAGGGGTAAATTATTTGCATTTGAATGTTGTCTGACATTGTAAAGCACACACAGTAACACAAAAACAACAACCCAGGATAAATAAGAATAAGAGGCCCTGATTATACTGCATGAATATTATTTAGTACAACAAAGTGAAAAATTTTTGAAAAAAATTTATCCTTTGAATTTACCTGATCTTAATGTGTACATCGGTCCCACATGATCAAAATGTGGCCAAATTACAATCATTCATGTTAAACTTGTGTGAAAGAATCGTGTTTACTTAACATGATCTTTATCATTTACTGTAATAGCAATCGAGCTGTAGAGCGCACATGCAGTAGCGATGTCTACCAAGTCGTGAAGCACTTCAACAACTGGAGGGGTGGTGGTATCACCTCCCTTAAAATGGATGCTGTAGATGCCAACAGCAATTGTAATGTAATTTAATTAGGTCAATGATACTCCATTATTATTGACAAGTCTAACAAGTTCTTTGTGCTACTTATGTTACTACAACTAGATCTTATACCATAATGTATACCAGCCTTATTTTCCCATGCTTTAGTGACTCTTAAAGACAACTCCAGAGGCAGTAAATATGTAATTCATCCTTTTTTCTTAGGGAACAACTTATAACAGGTACCATACTTTCATAAAACATTAACAATCTAATTCACAAACTAAAAAAAAAATGAAATGTTGGGTTTAATAAATTTTTTCTTGTTAACATGTTCCACAGTTAAACTCAACTAAAATTTATAAGGGTCTTTATTCACAACAAGATTACTGTCAAGTATTTTAATAACAATTGGCACTGTTTGAAATGCAACACAGAAATCGAGAAATTGAGAACATTATAGTCCAACAATACAAAAGACATACTTTACACAATACCCAACATATTCTATTTTTTTTTTAGTTTTTCTTTACCAACACTTGTCAACTTTGACACATTTAAAGAGGGAGGAAAATTGTGTTAAACATGATTTAATTTACCATATTAACAAAATTAACAATTTATCCTATTTTTTGCTATCAAATACAAGTTGTCTCCAACCCCCAGGTTTCTGCAAAGTCTAAATATATTGCATCCAAAACAAAACATCCAAACATTTTCAATAAGTACAAAAAAAGGCCTTAATGTAGTGCTTGATGTTGGTTTACTCAAAGTTTTTTTAAGCATTTGTACCTTGGGTGAAAGTTTGGTGGCATCCAGCTGGAGGAAGATCCTCTGCAGTACCTCAAAGAATGTTTTCAGTTCCTGAGGTTTATTGCATATATTAGACCTCTTAAGAGCGCACATGCAGTAGCGATGTCTACCAAGTCATGAAGCACTTCAACAACTGGAGGGGTCGTGGCATCACCTCCCTCAAAATTAATGCTGTAGATGCCAAATACAACATGTTCAAGATCCTCTCTGCAGCATGGCCATCTGTATCCTATTGTTACACACAAAAAAGCAAAAATGAAATCACTAGACTAATACAGAATTCCAAAGAGCCTGTTTGCATTTTCCCCTGTAAATGTTGTTTAGTATTTGATCACTAACTTTTGGTCCACACTGATTTCTCACAAATTTGAAAACACTTTCCTAAGTACACTGGCCATCTAACCAGCCATCTGATCTGAGGCCATCTAATAGCAGCTTTATCTTATAATTTTCGAAGGCTAAATGGATATTGTGATATTCTCAAGAGCCCAATGCTACCCTTACTTTTGCTATATATACTTTTCGCCAAATAATGGAAAGATATGTAGTGGACCGACCTGTGACATGTGGCTAAACCCGTTAGCTGGCTAACTTCAGTCTAAAACACTCGGCCTCTCTAAAACTACTGAAGCAGGCCAAAGTTAAATACTAATTATATATATACTGGTGAAGAAAAACAAATATCTGAGGAAAAATCTTACCTTTTTTGGGTTTTGACCTCCCTCTGTGAAAAACGGACATAACGTACGCACGCAGGCAGAGAGTCCATTAACTTCGCGTAGGTGTAGTTTGATTCGTCTTGCTCTTCTGTTTCATTAGCGGTTCATGACAGCTGG
>QNUK01000174.1:1352418-1364064 GCA_013621035.1 Clarias magur
CGTTGAATGGCAGTGTTGGCTTGACTCCAGCGTGCCACGCACCGCCGGACCAACTGTTGGACCCGGTTTTACATCAACCTCCGGTTCTTGGTGTTCCGACCTTCGGAGGCTGGAAACCGTGGCATATCTCAAAGGGCTTAGGTTGGTAGCAGAGGAGATGTAGATGTATGAAAGTTCTGCCCAAATGAGTTAGCGGGCCCAGGAGCGTGCGATCGGCGACAAGCACCTCAGCTCCATTGTTGGTTGGTCCGTCCGTCCTGACCATTAGTTTGAGGATGGTATCCAGATGACAAATGCAGGTGGAATTGATCAGACGGCGGAAGGCCTTCCAGAACCGTGCGTGAACTGGGGCCCCTGTCGAGTCGATGTCCTTGGGGAACCCATGCAGGAGGACTTCGTTTCTAAAATCAGCTTCGGCTGTCCTTTTAGCTGACGGGAGTCAGGAGGGCTACCAGATGCACAGCTTGGAGAACCGATCTCGATGGTCAGAATGGTGTTTTTTCCCCTGGCGGCCCGGCAGGCCGTGATGAAGTCGAGGCAGTAATAGCTCCAGGCCGGCGGGGGGACGGGGTGGTTGGAGCTCCCGGCTGTTGGTTGGTTGGTGTTCTTCGCCCTGGCGCACACTGGGCACGCTGGACCGAACTCTTTGATGTCTTTCTCCTTGTGGGCCACCAAAGGGCGTTGTATAAATGTTTGGGTGTGCCCACGCCCGGGTGGCGGAAGGCAGAGGAGTAGCCCCATTGGAGGACCTCGCTTCTTAGGGTGGGGGCGTAGAGTCGTGGGTGGCACACCTGCGGTTCGATCTCCGTGGCCTGTGCCTGGCGGACCCTCGTCTCCAAATCCCAACAGAGTGGTGCGATGATTTTGGATGGTGGGAGAACAGTGGGGTCCGGGGGCCGTCTTCCTCATGTTGTCCGAGAGGGCATCAGCCTTGGTGTTCTTCACCCGGATGGTAAGACAGATGGAAATTATATTGTTCAAAGAACAGTGCCCACCGCCTGTCTTGGATTGAGCTGTTTCAAACTCCGGATAGTGATTAGATTTGGTGATGGTCGGTCCAGATGATGAATGGTTCTCCGGCCCCTGGAGCCAGTGTCGCCATTCCTCCAAAGCCCACTTTATGGCCAGCAGCTCGCGGTGCCCTATTCCGTATCGCTGCTGAGTGGGATCAAATTTTGGAGAAGAAGCTGGGGTGTAGCTTCTGATCTGGACCTCGCTGGGAGAGAACCGCCTGGCGCCACGTCCAGCGTCCACCTCCACAAACGGTTTGGTGGCGTTGGGGTGAAGGAGAATCGAGCAGTGGTGAATCGGTGGCAGAGTTCATGAAATGCAGAGATGGCAGCCGAGTTAAGGTGAAAGTGATGTGAAGATGGTGGGTCAGGGCGGTTAAAGGAGCTACCTGTACTGTAGTCCTGGATAAAGCGATAGAAATGCGAAACCGAGAAACCTTTGAAGTAGCTTAAGTGTCTTGGGTGGGGCCAATGACGCACAACTTCTAGCTTCTGCGGGTCCATGGCCACACCCTGGAGAGATGACAAAACCCAGAGCGTGGTGGAGCGCTTGTGAAAAGCGACTTCTCAACTTACAATACAATTGATGGCGAGCAATCTCTTAAGTACCGCTCTGACATGCTGGATGTGTTCGTTGTGGAGGGGAGTAGAAGAGAATATTCGTCCAGGTAGCGAACCCATCTCCTAGCATGTCTCTTAGGGCGCCGTTAATGAACTGTTGAAAACTGCAGGTGCATTGCAAAGTCCAAATGGAATGACCAGGCTCTCATAATGTCCAGTAGGTGTGATGACCGTCTTCCACTCATCACCCTCGATCGCGCAAGTTGTAGGCTCTCCGGGTCCAACTTTGTGAAAATGGTGGCACCAGAGAGGGCGTCCAGGGCAGAGTTGGTAAGAGGCAGAGGGATGACGATTCTTGACTGTGATGTTGTTAAGCCCCTGATAGTCAACACAGGGTGTAATCACCATCCCCCTTCTTCAAAACGAACCCCGCGGCGGCAGGCGAAGAGAGGCGGATGGTACCTTGGCGGAGGGCATTGAAACATATTCCTCCATCGCCTGCATCTCGGTGGTGGAGAGTGAGTGAGATGGCGCGGGATGGAACCACGGCGGGAGGTGGAGATCCGACGGGTGCCATGGCGGTGGTGTTGAAAGCTGGTGGTCGGGGCGTGGAGTGAGAGAAATATGGCGTGATGGGTGGCAGGGTCCGGGGGGCTGGCCTCGGACGGGAGAGCAGGCGCTGGTCAATCCGGAGGGCGAGTTGGATTAGTCCCTCCAGCGTGGTCGGAAGCTCCCGTCCGGCGAGTTCATCTTTAATAAGTTAAGCCAGTCCCTCGTAGTAGGCCGTCCGGAGGGCGGCGTCTCCCCAGGTGGTCTGTACGGCGAGAGTGTGAAAATCCGCTGTGTATCAGCTCACGGACGACCCTCCCTGCCGCAGATGATACAATTTCATGTCGGTCTCCACCTCAGCAGCAGGATGTTCGAATGTGAGCTTTAGTTGACGGGTGAATTCTCCATATGAATAAGCAGTATCTGAATCTGATCGGAGAACCGCCGTGGCCCACTCAGCTGCCTGCCCGGATAGCAACGAGACGAGAAGCGCAACGCGCAGTCGGTCTGTGGAGTATCTGGTGGAATTGAACTCAAACACAAGATCCAACGCGGTTAGAAAAACACTGCATTTCCCATCTGTGCCATCCCACTTATCCGGTAGAGCTATAAACACATCAGAAGGAGGGGGGGGGGGGGCGCCGCAGCCGCTGCGACGGGCGTGGCAACAGCCGACTGAGCAGCCACTCCACGGAGGATCGCGTTCTCCTGCCGTAGCTCCGACACCTCGCGGCGCAAGGCCGCAACGTCTTGGAGGTCCTTTTGGAGAGACGCGACTTCACCACGGAGCTTATTGATCAGTTCGGCATGCTGGTCAACCACATCACAGAGGTGAGCAAACTCCGCTGGGTTTACTGCTTTTGGCTCAGTCATTCTGTCACGAGCAACCGAGGGATGAACAGAAAAGCCTTAGCAGTTAGCCCGTGTAGCGTGGATGATAAACCCAAACGCGGAAGCAGCGCGAGTAGGCAGGATAACCACGCGATTAGTTTCAGAACTCTCTTACACAAAGAGCAAGGATCTACACAAATAAACCCGCGTTCTAGCAACACACACTCAATCAAAGAAGCAACCAGAATTGGTGAGTACTCACAGAATAGTCGGCGAAGCGTCAGACAAGGCATGAAACTCAATGACTGAGCAATGTGAAGCGCCATTTTGTCTCCTTTTATGCTTCCTGAAAACCCGACCATATTACTCCCGGGTCCTAGTGTCGGTCGTGTTACGAGTGTGCATGACAGTATACTTGCCTCACCGATGTGAAAAATATATATTTAAAGAAAGCAAAATGTCTGCTTTTATATAAATTAATGAAAAACCAATTTTAAATGATGTAATTCGTATGAAACAAGAAACCATTGCTGTGGAGATGACATGATCACTTTCATCACTACAGCCAAAACCAAAGAAATCACTAATTTATTAATGAATTAATAAAATGGCCAGAGTCAGTCTCCTTGCTGTCCCCAACCCCCGATGCATTCTTTAACTTTATGCGTGCGGCTGAGTGCTGATTAAACTATGTGTAGGTAATTAAAGAGGAGGATAACGATGCCAAATCAAAATCCTGAGCCCAAACCTCAGTTAAATTAAATTAACAAATATTATAAGTAAATAACAATAGCCCACATTTAGAAAACGTTTTAAAATTCTTTCCTAGATAAGGTTATGCGCAGAGTGCCGGGAGATTTCCTGAAGCTCAAATCTCCGAAATTATTTTTTTTCACTATCTTTAATAACCATTGGGGGTTTTGAGCTGTACACACATACATTCTTGCCAAAACAACTCTTAAAACTACACTTGTGACACAATAACATTAATATTTCGAACATTTTGCAGGCTGCCATTTGGAGAAATAAAGAGAATAAAGAATAAACTAGTGGTTTAAACGAACCCAGAATTTTTACTCATCATAAACAACCCAACAATGTATTTACAGAAACAACCACAGCATTTTTAGAGAGTCTTTTGCGTTATTGTAAAGTTTTATTCTGAAAGTCTATTTTTATTTAAAGTTTGATGTCTTTGAATGTATTTTTTTTAAATAACAATAAACAGATACAAACTGATACAAACCACAAGCACTCTCATTTCCTCGTATTTTGCTGACCCCCTCAGAAGCCCTGCATTAGAGCTATATAGTAGGTAGAAGAGAGGAATGTCTATTATCGCCATGCTCACCGCCGTGACAAAATGACAGCGGCCAAAATAAATCAGTTGCATTTCAAAGTAATTCGTGAAATGACTACCAGGTGGCACAAAGTGACATTTTCCGTCGTCTCGGTTTTAAACTATAATTAAGTCATAAAAATGTCAAAACAATACGTTGTAATGGTAATTTCCACATCTGTATATTTTATACAACAAGCATGAAAAATCTGAATCAGAGCTATTGATATTTGCTGTACAAAAATGAGTAAAAAACATTGAAGTTAAACATTGAAACAAGTTCACTAGCACTCAAAAAAGACTCTCTAAAAATGCTGTGTTGTTTCTGTAAACACATTGTTGGGTTGTTTATGCTGGGTCAAAAGTCTGGGTTATTTCGGGTACTTTAAACACATTGTTGGGTTGCTCATGTTGGGTCAAATGAGATGTAGTGAGTCATTTACAAATGAACACCTGGTTGGGTTATTTTGACCCAACAACAACTAATTTATTCTTTATTATCTGGTTTCTCCAAACGGCAGCCTGCAAAATGTTCAAAATATTATTGTTATTGTGTTACAAGTTGTCACGGCGTGCGCCTGTGATGGGTGTGTGCCCAAATCAATATCGCTCCTTTCTCACTAGCTAGGCAGCCTCCCAGGCTAGTGCGACCAAATCAATACCGCTCCTCGCTCACTAGCTAGGTGACCTCTCCTTCTGCTGGTTCGCGAAGGAGCAAGGACGCGGGATTAGGCACGGCTGGTGAGTTATCGCCGCTAATGATCCCAGGCTTCTCCCCACACCATAAAATACAGCGGGGAGTATCACTCTGGGTCTGTTGGGAGACTGGACTTCTCTACGTAGTCTAATCAGTGCTCAGCCGCACGCAGTTACAGAATGCGTCGGGGAAAAACAGCAAGGAGACTGACTCTGGCCATTTTAATAATTCATTGATAAATTAGTGATTTCTTTGGTTTCAGCTGTACACTGTAAACCCGATTAAGTTGGCAAAACTCAAAATACTTGAAGTAATCCGTTACATCAAATCTTTTAAATAATGATGTTTCCGATTTTAAGTAACAGAACGATCAATTTTTGAGTTTGTTGAACCTGTTGCAAATCAGATATATTGTTGCAGACAACCCGGGCCGGGAATCGAACCCGTGTCTTTTGCATGGCAGGCAAACCACCTACCACCGAGCCACCGGTGCTCTATAGATTTTACATTGGTGGAACTTTAAGGTGACAGTTACTGTTACTTAAGTACTTACGATTACTTAAAATATCAAATTAACCGAATCTCCGTGTAGAATTAAAAATTTTATACTACAGCAGCTCCCATTACAGGTCTGCCTATTATTAACATTTTTGTTCTAATCCACTACAAGTAACAAATTTCACATGGGCATGCACAACATGACAGACAATTCACAAAAATACAAATCTTTTGAATAAATATCATCCAATAAAGGTGCAGTATTTACTATATTGTAATCATGAATAAGAAATCTCTACTCTTGATTTGCGAGTTGTTCGTTCAGTGTGCACACTGGCGAAAGAAGTGGCATGCAGCCCTGTCTTTCTAAATGAAAAATAAACATTGCTGTTCTACTAAACTGCAAAACACGTCTTCAGCCAGTCAGCTCTGAGGTGGAAGTCTCTGCTCATGCAATGAATGGACAAGGCGAGGCATTTGGCAGATGTAGTTATCCAGAGGGACTTACAAAAGTGCTTACAGTTCAACTATTAGTTAATTCCTTACACTGGATTACTGGGTTAACTAGCTTCAGTTACACAAACAGCCAAAGAGGAGAAGAACAAAAACAAAGTTATTAGATAAGACAAAGGAAAAGAACTGTATCAATATAGGATGAAATAAGGCAAGGTGTAAAGTTAGGCAAGATTCATCTTTAAATATGTGAACCATGTGATAACAGCGGGATGCAAGCTCAAGGACAAACAACCAGGAGAATGTGTGAGTTGATGGAGCTGGCCAGTGTTCACATATTTTTTGGTTTCCATTCTCAGGTACACTCTCTGGATACTGGTTTACTTGATTTGTGAGCCGCCATTAAACACAACAGAAGGAGAAAACTAGGGAGTTAACCTTCGCACTATGCCTAATTACTGATATTTCAGAAAAAAGGCAAGACTTTTTATTAATTATTCGTTTTGCTGTTTTTTTTATTATTAAACATATAGGGTTTAGGATTGTGAATATAGAGTGACATAATCTCTTTTCAGCACAACCTAGGCAATATAATGAACAGATCAAAAAATCAGATCAACATGACTGAGCAAAAAATAAGAGAATGGGTCACATGAGCAAAGAAATAGCACTGATACACAAGATCACTTCTTTTTTTTTTATTGTTTCTATAACTAAAAAAAAAATAAAAAATTGAGAGTTGTTCCTTTTTGCCACATCAGTTCCATATTCTTGTAGTGGTAAAAATTACACATTATAAAACAAATGATTACTTTCGTTCTACCTGAACTATCTGAAAGCCCAAATGCACAGTTTGGTGTCTGAAGCCTGGAAATCTGTTAACACACACAGTCAAGGCTTCCATATAGGTACACACACACACACACACACACACACACACACACAGACACACACACACACACACACACACACACACAAGTTGTTTTTAACTTGTCAATTAACTACTGCCAGCATTGATCTGTGCCCCCTTGGGTTTTAAGTTAATAATAAGACAAGCTGCATTTTTGTTCTCATTAACTTCACGAAAAAACATGCTGGTAAGAGTATGATTATTTATAGCCACTGTATCAGAAAAAATAGGGACTTTTAATTACACTTAATTAACATACAGTACCATTGTTACATGTGGTGGCGAGCAGTTGTTTCCAAGATCTACCTGCGCCACAAGCATCGGTGGCTCATCCAACTCAATTGAAAAAAGTGGAGAATAGCAGAAAATCGGATTCCCTCAAAGGCGGGAATCCAATTGCTAGGAAGAAGAACAATTAACAGACTATTTGTTATTATTGGGAAATTTCTATTGTGTGAGCAAGATAAAACACTCCATCATCTGTTACTGGTAAGTAATAAACTTAATAGTAGAAAGAGTAACGTTTTTTAGTCTTGTCCAAAACACACAAGACTATTAAATCTATTAAATTTATATAACTGCACACCACCAAGTGTTTTATTTGTTATATATGGTATATAAAACAATCTTCAGGTGTTGAAGATTTCAATTTAAACTTTTCCCTTTATCTTTTGAAGAAAATTACCGGCATATGCTTTCCTCTGATGCAATTCTTCTCTTCTTCAATTCATCCGAGTCCTCTTTGGATGGCCAATCAAAGGTTGCTAGGCGACAATGTGAGTAACTATTTTCTGGGCCGGCGGCAACTCAACTGGTAGATTAAATTAATCCCATTAGGGGCAGTGAGCAACATAATGATCAGCCTCACAAAGCATACCGCTCACCTCTGTGTCTTTCATGCACACACACACACACACACACACACACACACACACACACACACACACACATTATTGATATTAGCATACCTCATCTGAGCACACTGATTATCTGTCTGGAGGCGGACAGCATTGTCAAAGCCACATGACCGTAGTTTGACTTTCTTTTACCTCAGACACCTCTGTTTTTTCTTTGGTCTGAGTTTGTGATGAAACCAATACTTTTCATTTTCCTCTAGTTGCCAACCTAATAAATTAATGGTTTCCTAGCGGCTAATTAACTAAATCTATTGAAAACATTTATCAAACGATTGTGGTAAGATTACATTAAAACACAATAAATATGATTTTAGTGAATCCCTAACTACAAGTAAAGAGAATAAGAAAAAAATATATATTCATGTGCAGCTAAAGCAGTTTTCAGAACAAACATATGGAAAGATAATTTACTGAAGGCGTGGCAGGAATTGGATCTGCAACCATGGCAAAAGTGCAGATCTACGATATTTAATAATAATAGACCTAAACAAAACCAGGATCAAGAACATGAACAAAACAAACAGCAAAGCACTGAACAAACATACTGTAAGACAAATAATAATAATAAGTACAGTAACTAATGCAGGCTAATGTAATTACACCAAGTCCAGGTGACTGCAAATGAGACAACATAACATGGGATCTACTGTTGCTACAGTTCATGTATACTTAACAAACGTGAATTTGGACTTCTTTTATGAGTGAAGAGAAAACAAAGTGTAAAAAAAAAATGGCCAGGGTGGCATGGTGGCGTAGTGGTTAGCATTGTGTCCTCACTCAAGGATCTGATCCCTGCCTTGAGGTTGTGTGCATGTTTGCATGTTCTCCTGTGCTTAGGTAGTTTTATCCAGGTACTCTGGTTTCCTCCTACAGTTGAAAGACATAATGCAGATTAGGCTCATATGTGTGTGCCCTGAGATGGATTGGTACCCTGTCCATATTGTATCCCGCCTTATGCCCAAAGTCTCCTGGGATAGACTCTAGGGCCCAGTGACCCTGTACACAGGATAAGTCGTATAGAATGAATAAATGAATAACTGTTGTTACCATTTTTACTATTTTCTCACAGTTGCTTGGTGCACTCAAAAATAGAAAATACTCGATGTCTCATTCATTGATCCATTGGTATTGGAGTTGATCACTTAATGTGAAATCACTTTAACCATTACAAAAGCTACTGGTTATACATTATACAAACATCTTTAGACATTCATATTTCTGCTTTGGCAATGACAAACATTCGTACAACTTATCTATGAGGCTTAAACAGCGCTACAGAAAGGTGAGTAATCTCTGTTATTAAATACCTTGTGTGTGTTCTCATCTACAGTATGATATCATGAGATAACCATAATGCTGTGTCTGTTGTGAATTGGTGTTAGATCATCAAATACCACTGCCCACTACTATTATTTTATTATATATATATTATTTTATATGACATATTAAGCACCCTAAAAAATGCTGGACAAATATTGGACCAACTACTGAACATGCTCGGTTAATTTAACCCAGCAAAATGGGTTATTTATTTAACCCAGCAAGATGGGTAAAATATTCAATCCAAATGATAGGTCATATTTAACTATAATACTGGGTTAATTCTATCTCACAAATAGGTTTGGTTAGTTTTATGCTTTACATGTCTATGAGTAAAACAGTTTCAACATTTAAATTACTTTGATATACTAGTCTATTACAAAAAAACAACAACTCTTTTTTATTGCATATATGTATGGTTTTGCAAACCATACATATATGCAATAAACAACACTCAATTAATTGTACAAATCATAGAAATAATATTTATATATATTTTTCAAAAGCACAAGATCAGATAATACAAAATAAGTTCAACAGTTACATCATTACGATACTATTATTTAGAAGCACTAATGCCTGAGAGCAGTGCTGGTCATTATCTCCTAACTTCAGGATGTAGGGGTTCGGCCTGGACACTTCAGCCTGCTGGAGATATTCCACGGTGTCGGTTCCAACCTTACAAAGAAAGAAATTAAAGAAAGCAAAAGTTTATGGATATTTGTAAGAAGATTAGTGTTTTGTAACACCTCAGCCTTTTATATATGGTTGCTAATGCTAGCAACCTAGCTAAATGCTAGCATCATGCTGGCACTACAGTTAACAGTTTAGCTTTCATTCATCACTTTGCCACCTTCATACACCCTGCAAGCATTCTACAAAGAAAGCTTAAAAGCTCAGACATTTTTGCAGTTTCTTTCATACACAGGTGGGGTTCTTTGGTTCTAGCAGCCATTGTCAGATAAACTAGCATGCTATAGCACAGACCAAGCTAAAAGTTTGAGTGTAACTTTAACATCGTAACAGCAATAAATGTTACATACAGTGAACAAATTCAGTCATTGGTGAGTGAAAGTGTATATACAGACCTTATATTTAATGTTTACATTTCCTCTTAAATGCGTGAGGAGGAAAACCAAAAAAAAAAAAAAGACATGAAGCGGACACAGCCACTGAATACACCGGTGAACTTCGGGGAGGGGCGGTCTTGTCTGTGATGTTAGCTGTCACTAGCTAACCCAACTCCAACCCAGCAAGCTGGGTTAAACAAAAAGTACCCAATTCCCTGTAAATAACCAGGAAAATTACCCAAGAGGCAACCTAGCGTTTGGGTAGTAAAAATAACCCAGCATTTTTAGTGTATTATTATTATTATTATTATTATTATTATTATTATTATTATTATTATATGTGTTTTCTTTATAGAAATGAGGCTGTTACCTAAACAGACTGGCTATATATTATTTTCCATTGATTAATTAAGTAATTAGCTAATTGATTAATCAACCAAATATTTTATTTATTTGTTGCAAAATTCTGTATTAAAATGTTATTGTAAGGGACCACCACTAGAGGGCACTGCTTGTTTGTTTGTCTTGTAGTTTTTGTTGGTCGACTCAGTTTTCCAGAAGGCACCTCGGTCAGGTGATGAGAGTGCTCACCTGAACCGAGGTAGCTCATTAAAGATCCTATAGCAGTTTGTTCTGGGAAACTGGGTCAAGCATTGGATGTTTATATGTAAATTTATCATTGTTAAGTAGGCATTCCTTTTTGGTTTTGTTTAAGTTCTTTGAGGTTTATATTTTAGTTATATTGTTTAACCTTTGTTTTCAAGAGGGCTCTATTATTGGTTTTCTTTATGTTCCTTGTGTTTATTGATTCATGGAGTTGTCTTATTTATTGTTTAGTTAGGCTGTGTTTCCTCATGTGTAAGTACTGTTCTCTGTGTCCCCAGTGTCGGTCTTCTTGTTTAGTTCTTTGCATGTAGTGTCCCTTATCTGTTTAGATGTGTGTAGCCACATGAGTGCTTAGCTGCTAGTAGGCCTTAGCTGCTAGTAGGGTTAGCCCCTAGTAGTCTAACCTCTAGTGGGATTGACTGCTAGTGGTTTTGGTCGCTAGTAGGTTTAGCCGCTAGTTTGGATTAGCCTCATGTGTGCCTTGCCTCTTGTGTTCCGGTTCCCCTAGTAGGTCAGTACTAACCCGGTTAGCCACTAACTCCATTAGATACTAATCCGGTTAGGTCAGCATCCAGTATATCAATATTTAGTGTAGCTACTAATCCAATTAACCACTAACCCATGCAGTCTCGTCCCGTCTCTAGCCCTGTCTCGTCTCGTCTCTAGCCCTGTCTCGTCTTGTCTCTGGCCCTGTCTCGTCTCGAGTCTGTGTCCCTGGCCCTGTCTTGTCTCTGGCCCTATCTTGTCTCATCTCTGGCCCTGTCTCATCTCGTCTCTAGCCCTGCCTTGTCTCGTCTCTAGTCTCTGTGTCCCTGGTCCTGACTTTCTGTTTATGAACCCCTCTGCGTTTATGCCTGCCCTACTTGCCCACGGCAACTACATCAG
>QNUK01001740.1:0-31597 GCA_013621035.1 Clarias magur
AAACCATCTGGGCCAGGACTTTTGCCACATTGCATGGCTGAAATGGCATCACAAACCTCATCCAAAGAAATGGGGCCATCCAAAAATTGCATAGCATCAGTTTTGACATGAGGTAATGAGAAATCTTTAAAAAAGTTATGAAAGTCTTCGTAACCAGAGGTTTGCTCAGAAGAATACAGTAACCGATAAAATTCCAAAAATGAGTTATTGATTTCATGATGATCTGACAGTAAGGTATTATGTGTTTTAATGGCTGGTATAATATGGGAAGCAGAGGACTGCCTAAGCTGATGGGCCAAGAGCCTATTTGCCTTCTCCCCATACTCATAAAAAGCATGTCTTGATTTAATCAACATCTCCTCAGTAACAGCAGTAGAAAGGGTGTCGAAATCAGATTTTAAGAGAAGGTATTCTTTAAGTATTACGGATGAAGGACTACTTATATATTGATTTTCTAACTGCGAGATGCGATCTGTCAGACCCGCCATAGACCTCCTCAGTTTGTTCTTTTCAAATGACATATAAGATATAATTTGGCCTCTAATATAGGCTTTGAATGTTTCCCAAAATGTGCTGTGCGTTACATCTGGGGTAGCATTTACTCTAACAAAAAAGTCTATTTGGGAAGAAATAGTCTGGACAAGGTTCTCAATAGTTAGCAGTCGAACATTCAGCCTCCAAGGTGGGCGCTACATGTACCTACATTCAAACCTCAGGCCTAAGGTAAGAGGCGCATGGTCTGAAATGACAATTGCATTGTAAGCACAATGTTGAACCAATGACAGGAGCTTGTTATCAATTAAAAAGTAATCAATGCGAGAGAAAGATTGATGAACATGAGAAAAGAAAGAATAGCCACGTGTAGATGGGTTTAGAAATCGCCAAATGTCTGTAACTGCATAATCATTAAGAAAAGAATTGATTATTTTTGCTGACTTTGAGAGGGCTGCTCCTCGTTGAGAAGTTCTGTCGAGTTGAGGATTTAAACAAAGATTGAGATCTCCCCCGATGAATAAATAACTTGAGTGCAAATTTGGTATAGCAGAAAAAAACTTAGTAAAAAATTTATCATCATCAAAGTTAGGTGCATAAATATTAGCCAATATCACCGGTGTGTTGAACAATAGCCCAGATACTATGATGTATCTGCCGTTGCGGTCAGCCAGCACATCTGACGGATTAAAAGAAATATCTTTATGAATAAGGATAGCAACTCCCCTTGCTCTACTAGAAAATAAGGAATGGAAAGATTGAGACACCCATCTTCTACGCAATTTAGCATGGTCAGAGATATTAAGATGGGTCTCCTGTAAAAAGACAATTTTAGCTTGTAAACCATCCAGGTGAGTTATCACTTTGTTAAGCTTAGAAGGACGGCCAAGACCTTTTACATCCCAGCTTACAAAATTAATGACTCTGTTTATAGATGTAAAGGTGAGAGAAAAATATTACAGATGTATACAGAGATATTGAAAATGTACAAAAAAAAGAAATTGATTGTGCAACCAATAAAATGTAGCCACAACATCTTGAAAAGGAGAGAGAAAAAAACAAACAAGCAAACAAACAAACCCACAAACCTATAACCCCCACCCACTTCAACACCTCCCTGAACCTGGTGCATGCAAATCCCCATATGATACAAGAAAACGCAGACGATGAACTTTCCGTCTAAGATACGCAAAAAACAAACAAAAAAAAGAACTAAGCGTATCGTCAGGTGAGCCAACATAGATTAAACTTACAGACTACAACATAGGTGTTTACCTTAACAAAATGATTATAAGTATAATAATAATAACAGTAATAATATTGTTATTATTGTAATAATAATAATAATAACTCGCTTCAGACAAGCTACACACCATACAGGCCAAAAAAAAGGTAATAATAATAAGAATAATAGCATTAATAACTAAATAAAGTAGCACACTTGTCGAGGCATACTTCGAAATTAAACAGTAATTTAAGTGAGTACTAATAAAAGTAATAAAAGAAAAGTAACACGAGGCACTTTGTCAAAGCAAAGTGTGAATCCTTCTAGATCACTGCAGAGGAGAATACCTTGCAAACCTGCGAGGTGGACGATTGTCCTTGAAAGACATCAAATAGAACGGAGTTCCCACCAAAAGTTACTAAGGCAAAACTGTAGTTCCGTTCGCGTCGACGGTCTTGGTGCTTTTTACATACTCCATTGCTTTATGAGGATCTGTAAAGAGCTGCTCTGAGTTACCTGGAAGTGTAATACGAAATCTGGCAGGATGACGAAATCCGAATCGAGCTCCTTGGACATTACGTAGGTGTTTGCGCACTTCACCAAAAGCCGCTCTCTTCTTTGCCTCGTTAGAGGTAAGATCGGGAAAAAGAAAGACAGATTTTCCCTTGTAGGTCAGCTTTCCATTTTGGCGCGCAGTTTGGAGAATCTGTTCACGAACGTGGAAGAAGTGAACTCTAATAATAAAGGGTCTGGGTGGCTGATCGGGCTTGGGCTTTGGTTGGAGTGACCTGTGGGCTCGGTCGAGAAGCGGCTTCTCTTCCAAGCCCAACAGATCGCGGAGTAAGTTTGAAACAAATTCTGTGGGGCGGTTGCCCTCTTCACCTTCACTGATTCCGATCAGTCTGATGTTATTTCTCCTTGATCTGCTCTCCAGATCCTCGCACTTCAAAGACAAAGCGTTAACCTCGGTTTGAAGTTTGGCCACCGTCGTTTCAAGGCGCACAAGGGTATCACTCGCAACCGTCGCTGAATCCTCTACGGCTCGCAGCCGCTCATCTTGCGCGCTAAGCGATTGCTGTATTGAGGCAACAGCCGATGTAAACTCTTCTTTAACACCATTTATGTCTGTTTGTAGACCGCTGATCGCACACTCAATCTTGACACAAATGTCATTTTTTAAGGATTCAAGTGACTGCTTGAACATTTCGGCAGTGAGCGAGTCCCCCTCGTGACTACCTCTAGGGTCAGCCGAGCTAGCCGTGCTAGCCCGCGTCTCATAGCCACCTCGTTTGCTGCCAGGAGCTGCCATTTTACCACAAACGGTATCCACTAATTTTGCGCGAATATGTGTTCATAAATCACACTGTGGTCAGAAAATATATAAAATAAACATCCGAGTCTGTTTATTATTTACTTGAAATTTCACCTGCGAGGAGCTCACTAAAAACGCGTCCGCATCACGTTCGCGCTACAGCGCCCCCCCCCAGAATGCATGAATGTGATGGAAATTATCATTCCTTTCAGTTCTATGGTCCTCGTGCTGAGATAAAGCGTTTGCTGTGTTCTTAGCGCTGTACGAGCTCAGGAAAGCGGTTTTCTCACACAACTAATGCATGGTCATATAAAACACACAAAACGAATTTATATGCAGTTTTTATGCTCAAAATGTGTAAAATACTAACAAAAAAATTGTTATTCATCATGCATGCCAGAATGCATGAATGTGATGGAAATTATCATTCTTTTCAGTTCTATGCTCCTCGTGCTGAGATAAAGCGTTTGCTGTGTTCTTAGCGCTGTACGAGCTCAGGAAAGCGGTTTTCTCACACAACTAAGGCATGGTCATATAAAACACACAAAACGAATTTATATGCAGTTTTTATGCTCAAAATGTGTGAAATACTAAAAAAAAGTGTTATTCATCATGTATGCCAGAATGCATGAATGTGATGGAAATTATCATTCCTTTCACTTTCATGCTCCTCGTGCGTTTGCTGTGTTCTTAGCGCTGTACGAGCTCAGGAAAGCGGTTTTCTCACATAACTAATGCATGGTCATATAAAACACACAAAATGAATTTATATGCAGTTTTTATGCTCAAAATGTGTGAAATACTAAAAAAAGTGTTATTCATCATGTATGCCAGAATGCATGAATGTGATGGAAATTATCATTCTTTTCAGTTCTATGCTCCTCGTGCTGAGATAAAGCGTTTGCTGTGTTCTTAGCGCTGTACGAGCTCAGGAAAGCGGTTTTCTCACATAACTAATGCATGGTCATATAAAACACACAAAATGAATGTATGTGCAGTTTGTATGCTCAAAATGTGTAAAATACTAACAAAAAAGGTCTTATTCATCATGTATGCCAGAATGCATGAAAGTGTTGGAAATTATCATTCCTTTCACTTTCATGCTCCTCGTGCGTTTGCTGTGTTCTTAGCGCTGTACGAGCTTAGGAAAGCGGTTTTCTCACATAACTAATGCATGGTCATATAAAACACACAAAATGAATTTATATGCAGTTTTTATGCTCAAAATGTGTAAAATACTAACAAAAAAATTGTTATTCATCATGCATGCCAGAATGCATGAATGTGATGGAAATTATCATTCTTTTCAGTTCTATGCTCCTCGTGCTGAGATAAAGCGTTTGCTGTGTTCTTAGCGCTGTACGAGCTCAGGAAAGCGGTTTTCTCACATAACTAATGCATGGTCATATAAAACACACAAAATGAATGTATGTGCAGTTTGTATGCTCAAAATGTGTAAAATACTAAAAAAAAGGTGTTATTCATCATGTATGCCAGAATGCATGAATGTGATGGAAATTATCATTCCTTTCAGTTCTATGCTCCTCGTGCTGAGCTAAAGCGTTTGCTGTGTTCTTAGCGCTGTACGAGCTCAGGAAAGCGGTTTTCTCACATAACTAATGCATGGTCATATAAAACACACAAAATGAATTTATATGCAGTTTTTATGCTCAAAATGTGTAAAATACTAACAAAAAAAGTCTTATTCATCATGTATGTAAGAATGCATGAAAGTGTTGGAAATTATCATTCCTTTCACTTTCATGCTCCTCTTGCGTTTGCTGTGTTCTTAGCGCTGTACGAGCTCAGGAAAGCGGTTTTCTCACACAACTAATGCATGGTCATATAAAACACACAAAACTAATTTATATGCAGATTTTATGCTCAAAATGTTAAAATACTAAAAAAAAAAGGGGTTATTCATCATGTATGCCAGAATGCATGAATGTGATGGAAATTATCATTCCTTTCAGTTCTATGCTCCTCCTGCTGAGATAAAGCGTTTGCTGTGTTCTTAGCGCTGTACGAGCTCAGGAAAGCGGTTTTCTCACACAACTAATGCATGGTCATATAAAACACACAAAACTAATTTATATGCAGATTTTATGCTCAAAATGTTAAAATACTAAAAAAAAAAGGTGTTATTCATCATGTATGCCAGAATGCATGAATGTGATGGAAATTATCATTCCTTTCAGTTCTATGCTCCTCCTGCTGAGATAAAGCGTTTGCTGTGTTCTTAGCGCTGTATGCGAGGCTCATGGAAAGCGGTTTTACCTCAACATCAACAAAATGCATGGTCAAATATAAAAACACACAAAATGAATTTATATGCCAGTTTTTATGCTCAAAAGATGTGTGAAATACTAAAAGCAAAAAGTGTTATTCAATACATGTATGCCAGAATGCCATGAACTGTGATGAAATATCATGTCCTTTCACTTCATGCCCTCGTGCGTTTGCTGTGTTCTTAAGCGCTGTAACGAGCTCAGGGAAAAGCGGTTTTCTCACATAACTAAATGCATGTCATATAAAACACCACAAAATGAATTTATATGCAGTTTTTATGCTTCAAATGTGGTGAAACTAAAAAAAGTTGTTAATTCATTCATTGTATCGCCAGAAGCATGAATGTGATGGAAAGTTATCATTCTTTTCCTACAGTTTAACAGTATGTCTCGGTCACATAAATGCGTTTGCTGTGATTATAGACGTCTGTGTCAGATTGCGAGCTCAGGAAAGCGGTTTTCTCACATAACTAATGCATGGTCATATAAAACACACAAAATGAATGTATGTGCAGTTTGTATGCTCAAAATGTGTAAAATACTAACAAAAAAGGTCTTATTCATCATGTATGCCAGAATGCATGAAAGTGTTGGAAATTATTATTCCTTTCACTTTCATGCTCCTCGTGCGTTTGCTGTGTTCTTAGCGCTGTACGAGCTCAGGAAAGCGGTTTTCTCACATAACTAATGCATGGTCATATAAAACACACAAAATGAATTTATATGCAGTTTTTATGCTCAAAATGTGTAAAATACTAACAAAAAATTGTTATTCATCATGCATGCCAGAATGCATGAATGTGATGGAAATTATCATTCTTTTCAGTTCTATGCTCCTCGTGCTGAGATAAAGCGTTTGCTGTGTTCTTAGCGCTGTACGAGCTCAGGAAAGCGGTTTTCTCACACAACTAATGCATGGTCATATAAAACATACAAAACGAATTTAAATGCAGTTTGTATGCTCAAAATGTGTAAAATACTAAAAAAAAAGGTGTTATTCATCATGTATGCCAGAATGCATGAATGTGATGGAAATTATCATTCCTTTCAGTTCTATGCTCCTCGTGCTGAGCTAAAGCGTTTGCTGTGTTCTTAGCGCTGTACGAGCTCAGGAAAGCGGTTTTCTCACATAACTAATGCATGGTCATATAAAACACACAAAATGAATTTATATGCAGTTTATATGCTCAAAATGTGTAAAATACTAACAAAAAAAGTCTTATTCATCATGTATGTCAGAATGCATGAAAGTGTTGGAAATTATCATTCCTTTCACTTTCATGCTCCTCTTGCGTTTGCTGTGTTCTTAGCGCTGTACGAGCTCAGGAAAGCGGTTTTCTCACACAACTAATGCATGGTCATATAAAACACACAAAACGAATTTATATGCAGATTTTATGCTCAAAATGTTAAAATACTAAAAAAAAGGTGTTATTCATCATGTATGCCAGAATGCATGAATGTGATGGAAATTATCATTCTTTTCAGTTCTATGCTCCTCGTGCTGAGATAAAGCGTTTGCTGTGTTCTTAGCGCTGTACGAGCTCAGGAAAGCGGTTTTCTCACTCAACTAATGCATGGTCATATAAAACACAAAACGAATTTATAGGCAGTTTTTATGCTCAAAATGTGTAAAATACTAACAAAAAAGTTGTTATTCATCATGTATGCCAGAATGCATGAATGTGATGGAAATTATCATTCCTTTCAGTTCTATGCTCTTCCTGCTGAGATAAAGCGTTTGCTGTGTTCTTAGCGCTGTACGAGCTCAGGAAAGCGGTTTTCTCACACAACTAATGCATGGTCATATAAAACACACAAAACGAATTTATATGCAGTTTTTATGCTCAAAATGTTAAAATACTAAAAAAAGGGTGTTATTCATCATGTATGCCAGAATGCATGAATGTGATGGAAATTATCATTCTTTTCTAGTTCTATGTCTTCGTGTGCTGAGATAAAGCGTTTGCTGTGTTCTTAGCGCTGTACGAGCTCAGGAAAGCGGTTTTCTCACACAACTAATGCATGGTCATATAAAACACACAAAACGAATTTATATGCAGTTTTTATGCTCAAAATGTGTAAAATTTTGTAATGCATGGTCATATAAAACACACAAAATGAATTTATATGCAGTTTTTATGCTCAAAATGTGTAAAATACTAACAAAAAAATTGTTATTCATCATGCATGCCAGAATGCATGAATGTGATGGAAATTATCATTCTTTTCAGTTCTATGCTCCTCGTGCTGAGATAAAGCGTTTGCTGTGTTCTTAGCGCTGTACGAGCTCAGGAAAGCGGTTTTCTCACACAACTAATGCATGGTCATATAAAACACACAAAACGAATTTATATGCAGTTTTTATGCTCAAAATGTGTAAAATACTAACAAAAAAAGGTGTTATTCATCATGTATGCCAGAATGCATGAATGTGATGGAAATTATCATTCTTTTCAGTTCTATTCTCCTCGTGCTGAGATAAAGCGTTTGAATGCATGAATGCATTCAAACGCTTTTCTCACACAACTAAGGCATGGTCATATAAAACACACAAAACGAATTTATATGCAGTTTTTATGCTCAAAATGTGTGAAATACTAAAAAAAAGTGTTATTCATCATGTATGCCAGAATGCATGAATGTGATGGAAATTATCATTCTTTTCAGTTCTATGCTCCTCGTGCTGAGATAAAGCGTTTGCTGTGTTCTTAGCGCTGTACGAGCTCAGGAAAGCGGTTTTCTCACATAACTAATGCATGGTCATATAAAACACACAAAATGAATGTATGTGCAGTTTGTATGCTCAAAATGTGTAAAATACTAACAAAAAAGGTCTTATTCATCATACGCCAGAATGCATGAAAGTGTTGAAATTATCATTCCTTTCTACTTCATGCCCTCGTGCGTTTGCTGTCTAGCGCTGCACGATTCAGGAAAGCGGTTTTCCACATCAACTAAGGCATGGTCATATACAAAACACACAAAATGAATTTATATAGTTTTATGCTCAAATGTGTGAAATAATTAAAAAAAAGTGTTATTCATCATGTATGAATGTAATGAATGATGGAAATTATCATTTTTTCAGTCTATGTCTCGTGCTGAGATAAAGGCTGTGTTCTTAGTTGCACGAGCTCAGGGAAAGGGTTTTCACATAACTAATGTGCATGGTCATATAAAACACACAAATGAATGTATGTGCAGCTCTGTATGCTCAAAATGTGTAAAATAATTAACAAAAAAAGGTCTTATTCATCATGTAGAGCGCCAGAATGCATGAGTGTTGAAATTATCACCCTTTTCTTAATTTCTCATGCTCCCGTGTGTTTGCTGTGTTCTTAGCGCTGTACGAGCTCAGGAAAGCGGTTTTCTCACATAACTAATGCATGGTCATATAAAACACACAAAATGAATGTATGTGCAGTTTTTATGCTCAAAATGTGTAAAATACTAACAAAAAAATTGTTATTCATCATGCATGCCAGAATGCATGAATGTGATGGAAATTATCATTCTTTTCAGTTCTATGCTCCTCGTGCTGAGATAAAGCGTTTGCTGTGTTCTTAGCGCTGTACGAGCTCAGGAAAGCGGTTTTCTCACACAACTAATGCATGGTCATATAAAACATACAAAACGAATTTAAATGCAGTTTGTATGCTCAAAATGTGTAAAATACTAAAAAAAAAGGTGTTATTCATCATGTATGCCAGAATGCATGAATGTGATGGAAATTATCATTCCTTTCACTTTCATGCTCCTCTTGCGTTTGCTGTGTTCTTAGCGCTGTACGAGCTCAGGAAAGCGGTTTTCTCACACAACTAATGCATGGTCATATAAAACACACAAAACTAATTTATATGCAGATTTTATGCTCAAAATGTTAAAATACTAAAAAAAAAAAGGTGTTATTCATCATGTATGCCAGAATGCACGAATGTGATGGAAATTATCATTCCTTTCAGTTCTATGCTCCTCCTGCTGAGATAAAGCGTTTGCTGTGTTCTTAGCGCTGTACGAGCTCAGGAAAGCGGTTTTCTCACATAACTAATGCATGGTCATATAAAACACACAAAATGAATGTATGTGCAGTTTTTATGCTCAAAATGTGTAAAATACTAACAAAAAAATTGTTATTCATCATGCATGCCAGAATGCATGAATGTGATGGAAATTATCATTCTTTTCAGTTCTATGCTCCTCGTGCTGAGATAAAGCGTTTGCTGTGTTCTTAGCGCTGTACGAGCTCAGGAAAGCGGTTTTCTCACACAACTAATGCATGGTCATATAAAACACACAAAACGAACTTATATGCAGTTTTTATGCTCAAAATGTGTAAAATACTAACAAAAAAAGGTGTTATTCATCATGTATGCCAGAATGCATGAATGTGATGGAAATTATCATTCTTTTCAGTTCTATTCTCCTCGTGCTGAGATAAAGCGTTTGCTGTGTTCTTAGCGCTGTACGAGCTCAGGAAAGCGGTTTTCTCACACAACTAATGCATGGTCATATAAAACATACAAAACGAATTTAAATGCATTTTGTATGCTCAAAATGTGTAAAATACTAAAAAAAAAGGTGTTATTCATCATGTATGCCAGAATGCATGAATGTGATGGAAATTATCATTCCTTTCAGTTCTATGCTCCTCGTGCTGAGCTAAAGCGTTTGCTGTGTTCTTAGCGCTGTACGAGCTCAGGAAAGCGGTTTTCTCACATAACTAATGCATGGTCATATAAACCACACAAAATGAATTTATATGCAGTTTTTATGCTCAAAATGTGTAAAATACTAACAAAAAAATTGTTATTCATCATGCATGCCAGAATGCATGAATGTGATGGAAATTATCATTCCTGTCAGTTCTATGCTCCTCCTGCTGAGATAAAGCGTTTGCTGTGTTCTTAGCGCTGTACGAGCTCAGGAAAGCGGTTTTCTCACACAACTAATGCATGGTCATATAAAACACACAAAACGAATTTATATGCAGTTTTTATGCTCAAAATGTTAAAATACTAAAAAAAAAAGGTGTTATTCATCATGTATGCCAGAATGCATGAATGTGATGGAAATTATCATTCTTTTCAGTTCTATGCTCCTCGTGCTGAGATAAAGCGTTTGCTGTGTTCTTAGCGCTGTACGAGCTCAGGAAAGCGGTTTTCTCACATAACTAATGCATGGTCATATAAAACACACAAAATGAATGTATGTGCAGTTTGTATGCTCAAAATGTGTAAAATACTAACAAAAAAGGTCTTATTCATCATGTATGCCAGAATGCATGAATGTGATGGAAATTATCATTCCTTTCACTTTCATGCTCCTCGTGCTGAGATAAAGCGTTTGCTGTGTTCTTAGCGCTGTACGAGCCCAGGAAAGCGGTTTTCTCACACAACTAATGCATGGTCATATAAAACACACAAAACGAATTTATATGCAGTTTTTATGCTCAAAATGTTAAAATATTTTTAAAAAAAGTTGTTATTCATCATGTATGCCAGAATGCATGAACGAGTTAGAAATTATCATTCCTTTCAGTTCTATGCTCCTCGTGCTGAGATAAAGCGTTTGCTGTGTTCTTAGCGCTGTACGAGCTCAGGAAAGCGATTTTTGACATAAACTTGCTAAATTAATACATAGCGTAATAGATCACACTCGAACGTCAATTAAATTTCTAGTTTTATTTGTCAAATACACAAAACATACTAAACATGATATTCAGAGAAATGCTTTGACAACGGTGCATAAAAACAGAAAAGAGTATTCAAACAAAGAATATAACTATAATAATAAATTAATAGACTATGAATAAGAAAACGTGCAAATAATTATGAAATAATAAAATAAAAATTATATAAATACAGCAAACAGCTTTTGGTTTATAGTTTATAGAATGAAGTAATGAGGATACCTTCTGTAAGCAATGGGTAGGGACAGAAGAGAGGCAGCGCATACATGGGAAAATGGTGGAAGATCGAGCTACGCTTCCGCCAATGCAGGTCAGAGGCCTGAGTACTTCTGATGGCGGGTTACCCTAGGAATGATGCGGTGGGAGGTAATGTTTTGGTAGTGGAGAGACATACATCATGAACACATGAGGCTTTAGCATGTTGTTTGCTTTATGTGTTCAAAAGCCAGCCTGTTTGAGCCAAGTTCAAGTAGCCGTTTATTTCATTTTAACCATAAATAGTTTAGTACACAGTGAAACGAAACAACGTTTCTCAAGGACAAATGTCCTACATACAGCATTACCATCATGAATGAACAAACGCTAGATGAATAAACAACCTAAATAGCTGCTTAGCAAGACAGATTGACATTTTTAAGTTAACAGAAAACTATGTTCTATCCCCCGAAAAAAGCGACAACATGAAGTGCTCATTCAAATGTGCAAACAAGAGTTAGAACGTCACAACATGACACATTTCATTACTTTGTGCTAATGACATAATGAGTTGAGGTAGTGGGAAAGAGAAACAGTAAACAGGACACATTCGTTTGAAGTGGCAGCAAAGCTCAAATAGTTTTGTGCATATAACAAGTAAGAAGGTATAAGAAGGTGGTGTATCCACATACGCTTCCCCCCAATGCAGGTCGGAGCTCTGAGTACTACTGATGAATCTACGGTGTGAGGAATGTAGGAATGATGCGGTATAAGGTAATGTTTCTGTTGTGGAGAGACATAGCTGGAGGAGAAACAGTAACCAGGACAGATTCCTTTGAAGTAGCAGCAAAGAGCAAAGTTTTGTGCATATAAAAAGAAATGGATATTGTGCAAAAGCTGGGTCTTCCTCAGCCTTCTCAGGAAGAGGAGATGTTTTTAATACTATCGTTTGCTGTTGAGGGACCGAGTGAGGTTCTCCTCCAGGTGGCCAACCAGGAATTTGGTGCTGTTGATGATCTCCACACAGGAGCAGTGATGTTCATCAGAGTTGCCGCTTTGTGTCCTCCTGAAGTCAACAACAATGCTCTTTGTTTTAGCAAAATTCAGCGACAGGTTGTTGTGACTACAGCAGACTGTTAGCCTCTGCACTTCCTCTCTTTGTGCTGACTCTTGGTTCTTGCTGATGAGACACACAGTTTCTCCCGAACGTCATGATGTTCTGCATGTCGAAGTGAGGGTAGAAGCTGTTCAGTGCATCTGAAATGGAGCCGTCACTGTAACAGGCGGGTGACGATGAGTTCCTTTGGTGATGTCCTTTTGTTGGTGATTGCTGGTGAAGCCCTGCTATATGTTACCACTATCGCTGAACTGGTTGATAATTCTCTGGGCATGTGAGCGCTTTCAATCTCTATGGCCAAGGAACGTTTGGCCCTTGCTGCTCTGATGGCTTGGGTCTTCACAAGTCCACGCACCTCCGCAGTAAATCTATTAAAGTTTCTGGTTGGTTGTGTGATGATGTTCTTGAAGAAGGTGACAACAGCACTTGTTGAAGTAGCTGGTCGCTGATTATGTTTACTCCTCCAAGTCAGTGAAGTCGCCGTAAGTTGCAGCCTTCCTAAATGGTGTTCTCAAAACAAAAGTGCAGGCTTCTATTGGCCAGGTTTTCACCGGCTTCAGCACCAGGTGTCCCTTAATCATCAACTGTAAACACTAGTCAGTTGATCATGAACATGAAGATAACTAGGCCTTTCACATCTAGGCAGACAAGACTGGTGTCACAGATTTACCGTGCTAGGCTACAGTAGGTAATTCCTGGAACTCCGAATCTGGCTGGGTCAGCTTATCGCTGCTGTTTGCTGCGACCTTTGTGAAGAGCCACAAAGAATGACAATCACCCAGGCATGAAAAGCACACATAAAAGGCAGAAGTGCAGTATGATGTGGTAGCTGGTGAGCGTTCCATACAAGCCCACAGTACGTTTTTTGAAAGAATGGGTTTCTCATGACATTTTGTCAAGCAGTTAGGGTCATAGGGTCTGAGCGATCTGAACCACCCACAACCAAGTTTCAAGCATAGTTTCACAAACAGGTGGATCTATTCTCAGGTATTCTCAAAGAGGTAGGGCTAAAAACTTACAGCCACAGCCCAACAAAGAACCTAGGATGATTAATTTGCTCCCTGTATGCCCCAATTTGTCCACCATCTACTAGTGTTATCAGAGCAAGAGCCTAAGGCCCAGAGCCTCACACAGCACAATTGGTCTGAAAGTTCTCCAAAGAACTTCCTATTCAAGGTGGACTCCAATAAGTACATGGGCCCATATAAGACACAACTAGCATTAATTTTGGTTGCTTACCACCGGTCAGTCTCTGGTCAATGAAGATAAACCCCACCTCAAGCTTGCTCAAGCCAGTCATGTGCAGCACTCTGGAGGGAACATTGAACACTCATGGGTCTCAGGCTAGCACACACCATACAACGATCTACAAGTTCAACAAGAAGCTCTCTCAGAAGATGAAAGCCTAGAAGTTGGCCCTGCAGCCTTTTAATATAAAAAGAAGAAATATATTGAAAAGCAATGATGAACGGGCCCAAGCACCTGTGCCATAGGCATCCGGGCGCACAAAACAACCTGTGTGACTTTTGAGCACGCTGAGCCCCCTTAAACCCCATGGACAATGATGTCACTAAACATGGCATAAGTTTAAGACATCGTCGATGTTGGACGTCTCTTTCTATGCGTCATTGCTAATGATTGCTTGGTAACGACTGTAATGTCGTATGTGCCTGGGCCGGTCATCATTTGTGTGGAGAGTGTGGAGTGGAGAGGATGTGTACTGTGTGTATGGGGTGTGTGTAGAATGTGTACTGTATGTGCAGGATAAGAATTTGATGTGTGTCTGTGTTTGTTTATAGGGTGTGTGCACGTGTGTGTATGTGTAATATGTGTGTTATGTGTATGTGTGTGTCATGTGTGTGTGTTTGTGTGGGTGTGTTTATGTGTATGTGTGTAGTGTGTATACAGTGTAATTTGTGGAATTCATGTCTGTAGAGTGTGTCTGTTTTTGTAGGTATTTGTGTGAGTGTTAGTCTTTGTGTATGATCTGTTGTGAGTATTTAGGACGTACAGTGTGTGTGTGTGTGTGTGTGTGTGTGTGTGTGATGGATGGATGTATATTCCTAGAACTTCCCGGCACAGCTGCTGTGCCTTGTTGCACAGAAACAAAAAGCACACAGAAATGGCCAAATGACTGTATGATATGCTACGTGGTGAACGTTTCATTGAAGGTTGTGGTACGTTTGCGGAATTGGGTTGTTTACTTGTTCCATCTTATCAAGCAGATAGAATCATCTATCTAGAGCTATTTCATCCACCAACAAACCCCTTACCCAGTGTCTCACCAACAGCTGGAACAGCTGGAAAGAGGTAAGGTAATAATAAACTATCCTCTTCCTCCCACAAAGAACCAAGAATTGCATGATCAATTTGTTCCCTGCAGCCAGTTTGGCTACCATCTACCCACAAAGAATGTACATCAGGCTATTGAAGGTATCGCCGATCACTCCCCAGTTGAGGAAGATAAACACCTCCTCAAGCTCACTAATGCCCAGTCCTGTACACAGCATTCTAGCGGGTCTATCACCATCAATATCACAATGGGGACCCCGCATGCATGGTCAGTCGAGGAACACTTATGCATCCAAGGCAGCCACGTACTATACGGTCTGCTTGTCTACAGAGGAGCTCTCTGAAGTTGAAGGCCAAGAAGTTGGCTTTTTAAAATTAAAAGAATAAATATAATTACAAGCAGCGATGAGCGGGACCAAACAACTGTGCCATCGCCACTTGGTCACACCTTACAATCTCTTTGATTTTTTTATCACGCTACGTCCTTTTAAACAAGTATGACATAAGTGTAAGGCATTGTCATGGCTGGACGTGTCTTTCTAGTTATGCATTGTTAGTTGTCACTCAGTGTCAGACGGGTTTCATGTAATATCGCTGGTGCTTGAGCGGGTCATCATTTGTGTAGGATTCTAGGAAGTGCGTAGATGTTGGAAGACAAACACAAGATGTGTGTGAGACGTCTATGTGTCTGTGGTTCCGATTTGTTGTGTTTATTAACGATGTGGACTGTGTGTGTGTTATGTGTAATGGTTGTGTGTATGTGTAGTATATGTGAGTGTAGGATGTAAGTGTGTAGTATGTGTATGTCTAATGTTTATGGCTTTGGTAATTGCGTAGTATGTTTGTGTGTGTGTGTGGGGGGGGGGGGATGCATGATTCTGTGTGTTCAGGATGTGATTGAATTCCTGTGTCTGCTCGTGTCAGCCTATCACTTCTTTATGTTTCAAACTTTGCTAGGAACCCTTCTGGGTCAAAAATTAAAGACACACAGAGACAACCGAAGAGCTCTATGATGTGCTGTGTGGTGAGCGTTCCATAATAGGCAGCAGAGCAGTACGTTTGTGGAAATGGCATACTTGTGGCCTTTTATTGAGGAGACAGTCTCATAAGCTTTAAGTTATCTAAAACATCCACAAACTCCTTCCCTAGTCAAACAGGTGGCCTTATATGAGGTATTCTCTAATAGTTAGGGCCAAAAACTTAAACACCCCCCAAAACGAGACTGGGGTTGCGTGATCAATCTGGTCCCTACAGCCAATTTGGATACCCATGCTGCCAGAGCAAGCTCCCAAGACCCAGAGCATCATCCAGAACAGTGGGGCCATTGAAGATACAACAAAGATTGAATTTTGCTTGCATAGAGCTATCACTCCTCGCCAGTCAATGTCGATAAACACCTCCTAAAGCTTGCTTAAGCCAGTCTTGTGCAGTACTTCGATGGGTCCATCAACAGCAACATCATTATGCGGACCCCGTATACACGGGAAGCTCAGGAAAGCGGTTTTCTCACATAACTAATGCATGGTCATATAAAACACACAAAACTAATTTATATGCAGATTTTATGCTCAAAATGTTAAAATACTAAAAAAAAAAGGTGTTATTCATCATGTATGCCAGAATGCATGAATGTGATGGAAATTATCATTCCTTTCAGTTCTATGCTCCTCCTGCTGAGATAAAGCGTTTGCTGTGTTCTTAGCGCTGTACGAGCTCAGGAAAGCGGTTTTCTCACACAACTAATGCATGGTCATATAAAACACACAAAACGAATTTATATGCAGTTTTTATGCTCAAAATGTGTAAAATACTAAAAAAAAAAAGGTGTTATTCATCATGTATGCCAGAATGCATGAATGTTTTTTTTTTTTTTTTTTACTTTATTTATGGGTTTTTATACAACATTGCAGAACAGACGACAATAACTTGATTCAATTGAGAAATTATATACATGTATAGTAATAGTAATAAAAAATAAAATAAGATAAAAATAATAACAATAATTAAGATAATTAGAAGCGTGGCTTAGAAAACAGTAAAAATGCACAATCAATGTCATAAAAAAAAAGAGAGAATTCTGGAAGTAAAATTAGTCTATATCTGACAGTGAAACCTGTTCTCTGACATATTGTTTGAAAGGGTTCCAAGCTTTATGAAACTGGCTAGATGAGCCTCTTAGAGAATGCTTGAATTTTTCTAACTTTAGAAAAAAGAGGACATCACGAATCCATTGTGTTGGTGTTGGATTGTATAATAAAAGCTATACAATCAGATTGTATCTTTGTAAAATTATATGATGCAGGAGTAATTCCAAAAAGGGCTATCAATGGGCAAGGGGAGATCGATTTCCCTAAAAAACTAGAGAGAGTTTCAAAAATGATGGACCAGAAACCCCTAAGCTTTGTACAGGACCAAAACATATGTGCATGAGAGGCTGGGGAAAACCTACAGCGATCACAAGCAGGATCTACATCCTGAAAGTGCTTGGATAGTTTTAACTTTGTCCAATGTACACGGTGTACAATTTTGCACTGTAGAAGTCCGTGTCTTGCACATACTGAAGACTTGTGTATTCTATATAATGCTGCTTCCCAGTCCTCATCAGAAATAACTATTTCTAAGTCTTCTTCCCACCAAGCTTTTATTTGGGAAAGGAATATGTGGAGTGGGGCCAAGATTTTGCAATAAAGTATTGATACGATGCCTTTCCATCTTAGAGGGTCCTCCAATATATGATCATATGGAGAGCATGGAGGCGGGGCAGGAAACTGAGGAAACATTTTACGCACAAAGGCACGAATTTGGAGGGAGCGGAAAAAGTGATTTTTAGGAATATGAAACTGCTCGCACATCTGCTGGAATGAACAGAAAACCCCCTCATAGTACAAATCATTAATTACCCTAATACCTTTAGCATTCCAAGACTTAAAAAATTTATCAATTATTGAAGGATTGAAGACATGATTAGAATTAATAGGAGATTTAGGGGACATAGTTTGCCATCCGAAATGACGTCTCATCTGTTTCCAAATTTTAATAGTAGATCTTACAAGTGAATTTTTAATAAAATTTTCGCAAGGAAAGGAAAGAAGAGCGTAAACTAAAGCTGCTAGGGAAGAAGGCAAGCATGAGGCTGATTCAATGGCGATCCATGATCTTCATATAGCCAGTGTAGTATAGGACGAATATTTGAGGCCCAATAGTAACATTGAAAATTAGGTAACGACATTCCACCCAATGACTTAGGACGTTGCAGAAGACTTTTACGTATTCTAGCAGGTTTTCCATTCCATATAAATGAACCGAGAGCGCTATCCAGCTTACGGAAAAATGAATTGGGTATAAACACTGGAATGCACTGAAACAGATATGTGAACTTAGGCAGCACATTCATTTTAATAGAATTTATTCGACCTGCAACTGATAATGGGAGCCGTGCCCACCGCTTTAAATCCTGTTCAACCCGCTCCAATAAACGAGGAAAGTTCTCAGCAAAAAGTTTAGAAAAAGAATTAGGGATGTGTATACCAAGGTATGTAAATGAGTGGGAAACTTTAAAAGGGAAAGAAGTAGTAGGGAGCTCACGGGCGGCATTATTAATAGGAAACATTTCACTTTTTTGTAAATTTAATTTATAGCCAGAGAACTTTCTGAATATATCGAAAATTTTAAGGACGTGAGGCAGGGAATTAGACGGGTCAGAAATATATAAAATCAAGTCATCTGCATACAGAGAAACTTTATGCTCTTGTCCTCCTCTGATTATACCAGCTATTTTTGAATTCTGGCGCAAAGCAATGGCCAGAGGCTCTATTGCGACTGCAAACAAAAGAGGCGACAGAGGGCAGCCCTGTCTTGTGCCTCGATTAATCTGAAAATATGCGGAAGAGATATTGTTAGTGTGGACAGAGGCAAGTGGGACTTTATATAAGAGTTTAACCCAAGATATTAAATTTGCTCCGAAACCAAACATTTCAAGAGTGTGAAATAAATAGTCCCACTCCACCCTGTCAAATGCCTTTTCTGCGTCAAGTGATATCAGGACTTCAGGCGTTGATGAAGACATAGGATGATAGAGGATGTTAAGTAATCTTCTGACATTAAAGAATGAAAATGTATTTTTAATGAAGCCAGTTTGGTCAGTAGAAATAATATTAGGAAGAACTGTTTCTAATCGTGAAGCAAGAATTTTGGCTAGAATTTTTACGTCAACGTTCAAAAGAGATATTGGACGGTATGAACTACACATATGGGGATCGTTGTCCTTTTTCAGAATTAAGGAAATTGAAGCTTCCCGCAGAGTTTGGGGAAGACAGGCTTGATCGAATGATTCATTGTACATATTTAGCAAAAGGGGAGCTACTTGTCCAGAAAATTTCTTTAAAAATTCAGCCGGGAAACCATCTGGGCCAGGACTTTTGCCACATTGCATGGCTGAAATGGCATCACAAACCTCATCTAAAGAAATGGGGCCATCCAAAAATTGCATAGCATCAGTTTTGACATGAGGTAATGAGAAATCTTTAAAAAAGTTATGAAAGTCTTCGTAACCAGAGGTTTGCTCAGAAGAATACAGTAACCGATAAAATTCCAAAAATGAGTTATTGATTTCACGATGATCTGACAGTAAGGTATTATGTGTTTTAATGGCTGGTATAATATGGGAAGCAGAGGACTGCCTAAGCTGATGGGCCAAGAGCCTATTTGCCTTCTCCCCATACTCATAAAAAGCATGTCTTGATTTAATCAACATCTCCTCAGTAACAGCAGTAGAAAGGGTGTCGAAATCAGATTTTAAGAGAAGGTATTCTTTAAGTATTACGGATGAAGGACTACTTATATATTGATTTTCTAACTGCGAGATGCGATCTGTCAGACCCGCCATAGACCTCCTCAGTTTGTTCTTTTCAAATGACATATAAGATATAATTTGGCCTCTAATATAGGCTTTGAATGTTTCCCAAAATGTGCTGTGTGTTACATCTGGGGTAGCATTTACTCTAACAAAAAAGTCTATTTGGGAAGAAATAGTCTGGACAAAGTTCTCAATAGTTAGCAGTCGAACATTCAGCCTCCAAGGTGGGCGCTACATGTACCTACATTCAAACCTCAGGCCTAAGGTAAGAGGCGCATGGTCTGAAATGACAATTGCATTGTAAGCACAATGTTGAACCAATGACAGGAGCTTGTTATCAATTAAAAAGTAATCAATGCGAGAGAAAGATTGATGAACATGAGAAAAGAAAGAATAGCCACGTGTAGATGGGCTTAGAAATCGCCAAATGTCTGTAACTGCATAATCATTAAGAAAAGAATTGATTATTTTTGCTGACTTTGAGAGGGCTGCTCCTCGTTGAGAAGTTCTGTCGAGTTGAGGATTTAAACAAAGATTGAGATCTCCCCCGATGAATAAATAACTTGAGTGCAAATTTGGTATAGCAGAAAAAAACTTAGTAAAAAATTTATCATCATCAAAGTTAGGTGCATAAATATTAGCCAATATCACCGGTGTGTTGAACAATAGCCCAGATACTATGATGTATCTGCCGTTGCGGTCAGCCAGCACATCTGAGGGGTTAAAAGAAATATCTTTATGAATAAGGATAGCAACTCCCCTTGCTCTACTAGAAAATAAGGAATGGAAAGATTGAGACACCCATCTTCTACGCAATTTAGCATGGTCAGAGATATTAAGATGGGTCTCCTGTAAAAAGACAATTTTAGCTTGTAAACCATCCAGGTGAGTTATCACTTTGTTAAGCTTAGAAGGACGGCCAAGACCTTTTACATTCCAGCTTACAAAATTAATGACTCTGTTTATAGATGTAAAGGTGAGAGAAAAATATTACAGATGTATACAGAGATATTGAAAATGTACAAAAAAAAGAAATTGATTGTGCAACCAATAAAATGTAGCCACAACATCTTGAAAAGGAGAGAGGAAAAAACAAACAAGCAAACAAACAAACCCACAAACCTATAACCCCCACCCGCTTCAACACCTCCCTGAACCTGGTGCATGCAAATCCCCATATGATACAAGAAAACGCAGACGATGAACTTTCCGTCTAAGATACGCAAAAAACAAACAAAAAAAGAACTAAGCGTATCGTCAGGTGAGCCAACATAGATTAAACTTACAGACTACAACATAGGTGTTTACCTTAACAAAATAATTATAAGTATAATAATAATAATAACAGTAATAATATTGTTATTATTGTAATAATAATAATAATAATAATAACTCGCTTCAGACAAGCTACACACCATACAGGCCAAAAAAGGTAATAATAATAAGAATAGTAGCATTAATAACTAAATAAAGTAGCACACTTGTCGAGGCATACTTCGAAATTAAACAGTAATTTAAGTGAGTACTAATAAAAGTAATAAAAGAAAAGTAACACGAGGCACTTTGTCAAAGCAAAGTGTGAATCCTTCTAGATCACTGCAGAGGAGAATACCTTGCAAACCTGCGAGGTGGACGATTGTCCTTGAAAGACAGCAAATAGAACGGAGTTCCCACTAAAAGTTACTAAGGCAAAACTGTAGTTCCGTTCGCGTCGACGGTCTTGGTGCTTTTTACATACTCCATCGCTTTATGAGGATCTGTAAAGAGCTGCTCTGAGTTACCTGGAAGTGTAATACGAAATCTGGCAGGATGACGAAATCCGAATCGAGCTCCTTGGACATTACGTAGGTGTTTGCGCACTTCACCAAAAGCCGCTCTCTTCTTTGCCTCGTTAGAGGTAAGATCGGGAAAAAGAAAGACAGATTTTCCCTTGTAGGTCAGCTTTCCATTTTGGCGCGCAGTTTGGAGAATCTGTTCACGAACGTGGAAGAAGTGAACTCTAATAATAAAGTGTCTGGGTGGCTGATCGGGCTTGGGCTTTGGTTGGAGTGACCTGTGGGCTCGGTCGAGAAGCGGCTTCTCTTCCAAGCCCAACAGATCGCGGAGTAAGTTTGAAACAAATTCTGTGGGGCGGTTGCCCTCTTCACCTTCACTGATTCCGATCAGTCTGATGTTATTTCTCCTTGATCTGCTCTCCAGATCCTCGCACTTCAAAGACAAAGCGTTAACCTCGGTTTGAAGTTTGGCCACCGTCGTTTCAAGGCGCACAAGGGTATCACTCGCAACCGTCGCTGAATCCTCTACGGCTCGCAGCCGCTCATCTTGCGCGCTAAGCGATTGCTGTATTGAGGCAACAGCCGATGTAAACTCTTCTTTAACACCATTTATGTCTGTTTGTAGACCGCTGATCGCACACTCAATCTTGACACAAATGTCATTTTTTAAGGATTCAAGTGACTGCTTGAACATTTCGGCAGTGAGCGAGTCCCCCTCGTGACTACCTCTAGGGTCAGCCGAGCTAGCCGTGCTAGCCCGCGTCTCATAGCCACCTCGTTTGCTGCCAGGAGCTGCCATTTTACCACAAACGGTATCCACTAATTTTGCGCGAATATGTGTTCATAAATCACACTGTGGTCAGAAAATATATAAAATAAACATCCGAGTCTGTTTATTATTTACTTGAAATTTCACCTGCGAGGAGCTCCCTAAAAACGCGTCCGCATCACGTTCGCGCTACAGCGCCCCCCCCAGAATGCATGAATGTGATGGAAATTATCATTCCTTTCAGTTCTATGGTCCTCGTGCTGAGATAAAGCGTTTGCTGTGTTCTTAGCGCTGTACGAGCTCAGGAAAGCGGTTTTCTCACATAACTAATGCATGGTCATATAAAACACACAAAACGAATTTATATGCAGTTTTTATGCTCAAAATGTGTAAAATACTAACAAAAAAAGGTGTTATTCATCATGTATGCCAGAATGCATGAATGTGATGGAAATTATCATTCTTTTCAGTTCTATGCTCCTCGTGCTGAGATAAAGCGTTTGCTGTGTTCTTAGCGCTGTACGAGCTCAGGAAAGCGGTTTTCTCACACAACTAAGGCATGGTCATATAAAACACACAAAACGAATTTATATGCAGTTTTTATGCTCAAAATGTGTGAAATACTAAAAAAAAGTGTTATTCATCATGTATGCCAGAATGCATGAATGTGATGGAAATTATCATTCCTTTCACTTTCATGCTCCTCGTGCTGAGATAAAGCGTTTGCTGTGTTCTTAGCGCTGTACGAGCTCAGGAAAGCGGTTTTCTCACACAACTAATGCATGGTCATATAAAACACACAAAACGAATTTATATGCAGTTTTTATGCTCAAAATGTTAAAATACTAAAAAAAAAGGTGTTATTCATCATGTATGCCAGAATGCATGAATGTGATGGAAATTATCATTCTTTTCAGTTCTATGCTCTTCGTGCTGAGATAAAGCGTTTGCTGTGTTCTTAGCGCTGTACGAGCTCAGGAAAGCGGTTTTCTCACATAACTAATGCATGGTCATATAAAACATACAAAACGAATTTAAATGCAGTTTGTATGCTCAAAATGTGTAAAATACTAAAAAAAAGGTGTTATTCATCATGTATGCCAGAATGCATGAATGTGATGGAAATTATCATTCCTTTCACTTTCATGCTCCTCTTGCGTTTGCTGTGTTCTTAGCGCTGTACGAGCTCAGGAAAGCGGTTTTCTCACACAACTAATGCATGGTCATATAAAACACACAAAACTAATTTATATGCAGATTTTATGCTTAAAATGTTAAAATACTAAAAAAAAAGGTGTTATTCATCATGTATGCCAGAATGCATGAATGTGATGGAAATTATCATTCCTTTCAGTTCTATGCTCCTCCTGCTGAGATAAAGCGTTTGCTGTGTTCTTAGCGCTGTACGAGCTCAGGAAAGCGGTTTTCTCACATAACTAATGCATGGTCATATAAAACACACAAAATGAATTTATATGCAGTTTTTATGCTCAAAATGTGTAAAATACGAAGAAAAAAATTGTTATTCATCATGCATGCCAGAATGCATGAATGTGATGGAAATTATCATTCCTTTCAGTTCTATGCTCCTCTTGCTGAGATAAAGCCTTTGCTGTGTTCTTAGCGCTGTACAGCTCAGGAAAGCGGTTTCTCACACAACTAATGCATGGTCCTGTAAAACACAAAATAAGTTCATATCAAGTTTGTATGCTCAAAATGTGTTAAAAATGAACAAAAAAGTTGTTATTCATCATGTATGCCAGAATCCATGAAAGTGTTGGAAATTATCATTCCTTTCACTTCCATGCTCTTCGTGCTGAGATAAAGCGTTTGCTGTGTTCTTAGCGCTGTACGAGCTCAGGAAAGCGGTTTTCTCACATAACTAATGCATGGTCATATAAAACACACAAAATGAATTTATATGCAGTTTTTATGCTCAAAATGTGTAAAATACTAACAAAAAAAGTCTTATTCATCATGTATGTAAGAATGCATGAAAGTGTTGGAAATTATCATTCCTTTCACTTTCATGCTCCTCTTGCGTTTGCTGTGTTCTTAGCGCTGTACGAGCTCAGGAAAGCGGTTTTCTCACACAACTAATGCATGGTCATATAAAACACACAAAACTAATTTAT
Source organism: Clarias magur (assembly GCA_013621035.1). Classification (NCBI taxonomy): domain Eukaryota; kingdom Metazoa; phylum Chordata; class Actinopteri; order Siluriformes; family Clariidae; genus Clarias; species Clarias magur. The sequence continues at coordinate 24,148 of QNUK01001740.1, forward strand.
ATGCAGATTTTATGCTCAAAATGTTAAAATACTAAAAAAAAAAGGTGTTATTCATCATGTATGTCAGAATGCATGAATGTGATGGAAATTATCATTCCTTTCAGTTCTATGCTCCTCCTGCTGAGATAAAGCGTTTGCTGTGTTCTTAGCGCTGTACGAGCTCAGGAAAGCGGTTTTCTCACACAACTAATGCATGGTCATATAAAACACACAAAACGAATTTATATGCAGTTTTTATGCTCAAAATGTTAAAATACTAAAAAAAAAGGTGTTATTCATCATGTATGCCAGAATGCATGAATGTGATGGAAATTATCATTCCTTTCACTTTCATGCCCCTCGTGCTGAGATAAAGCGTTTGCTGTGTTCTTAGCGCTGTACGAGCTCAGGAAAGCGGTTTTCTCACACAACTAATGCATGGTCATATAAAACACACAAAACGAATTTATATGCAGTTTTTATGCTCAAAATGTTAAAATATTTTTTTAAAAAAAGTTGTTATTCATCATGTATGCCAGAATGCATGAACGAGTTAGAAATTATCATTCCTTTCAGTTCTATGCTCCTCGTGCTGAGATAAAGCGTTTGCTGTGTTCTTAGCGCTGTACGAGCTCAGGAAAGCGATTTTTGACATAAACTTGCTAAATTAATACATAGCGTAATAGATCACACTCGAACGTCAATTAAATTTCTAGTTTTATTTGTCAAATACACAAAACATACTAAACATGATATTCAGAGAAATGCTTTGACAACGGTGCATAAAAACAGAAAAGAGTATTCAAACAAAGAATATAACTATAATAAATTAATAGACTATGAATAAGAAAACGTGCAAATAATTATGAAATAATAAAATAAAAATTATATAAATACAGCAAACAGCTTTTGGTTTATAGTTTATAGAATGAAGTAATGAGGATACCTTCTGTAAGCAATGGGTAGGGACAGAAGAGAGGCAGCGCATACATGGGAAAATGGTGGAAGATCGAGCTACGCTTCCGCCAATGCAGGTCAGAGGCCTGAGTACTTCTGATGGCGGGTTACCCTAGGAATGATGCGGTGGGAGGTAATGTTTTGGTAGTGGAGAGACATACATCATGAACACATGAGGCTTTAGCATGTTGTTTGCTTTATGTGTTCAAAAGCCAGCCTGTTTGAGCCAAGTTCAAGTAGCCGTTTATTTCATTTTAACCATAAATAGTTTAGTACACAGTGAAACAAAACAACGTTTCTCAAGGACAAATGTCCTACATACAGCATTACAATCATGAATGAACAAACGCTAGATGAATAAACAACCTAAATAGCTGCTTAGCTGTGACAAGACAGATTGACATTTTTAAGTTAACAGAAAACTATGTTCTATCCCCCGAAAAAAGCGACAACATGAAGTGCTCATTCAAATGTGCAAACAAGAGTTAGAACGTCACAACATGACACATTTCATTACTTTGTGCTAATGACATAATGAGTTGAGGTAGTGGGAAAGAGAAACAGTAAACAGGACACATTCGTTTGAAGTGGCAGCAAAGCTCAAATAGTTTTGTGCATATAACAAGTAAGAAGGTATAAGAAGGTGGTGTATCGACATACGCTTCCCCCCAATGCAGGTCGGAGCTCTGAGTACTACTGATGAATCTACGGTGTGAGGAATGTAGGAATGATGCGGTATAAGGTAATGTTTCTGTTGTGGAGAGACATAGCTGGAGGAGAAACAGTAACCAGGACAGATTCCTTTGAAGTAGCAGCAAAGAGCAAAGTTTTGTGCATATAAAAAGAAATGGATATTGTGCAAAAGCTGGGTCTTCCTCAGCCTTCTCAGGAAGAGGAGATGTTTTTAATACTATCGTTTGCTGTTGAGGGACCGAGTGAGGTTCTCCTCCAGGTGGCCAACCAGGAATTTGGTGCTGTTGATGATCTCCACACAGGAGCAGTGATGTTCATCAGAGTTGCCGCTTTGTGTCCTCCTGAAGTCAACAACAATGCTCTTTGTTTTAGCAAAATTCAGCGACAGGTTGTTGTGACTACAGCAGACTGTTAGCCTCTGCACTTCCTCTCTTTGTGCTGACTCTTGGTTTTTGCTGATGAGACACACAGTTTCTCCCGAACGTCATGATGTTCTGCATGTCGAAGTGAGGGTAGAAGCTGTTCAGTGCATCTGAAATGGAGCCGTCACTGTAACAGGCGGGTGACGATGCGTTCCTTTGGTGATGTCCTTTTGTTGGTGATTGCTGGTGAAGCCCTGCTATATGTTACCACTATCGCTGAACTGGTTGATAATTCTCTGGGCATGTGAGCGCTTTCAATCTCTATGGCCAAGGAACGTTTGGCCCTTGCTGCTCTGATGGCTTGGGTCTTCACAAGTCCACGCACCTCCGCAGTAAATCTATTAACGTTTCTGGTTGGTTGTGTGATGATGTTCTTGAAGAAGGTGACAACAGCACTTGTTGAAGTAGCTGGTCGCTGATTATGTTTACTCCTCCAAGTCAGTGAAGTCGCCGTAAGTTGCAGCCTTCCTAAATGGTGTTCTCAAAACAAAAGTGCAGGCTTCTATTGGCCAGGTTTTCACCGGCTTCAGCACCAGGTGTCCCTTAATCATCAACTGTAAACACTAGTCAGTTGATCATGAACATGAAGATAACTAGGCCTTTCACATCTAGGCAGACAAGACTGGTGTCACAGATTTACCGTGCTAGGCTACAGTAGGTAATTCCTGGAACTCCGAATCTGGCTGGGTCAGCTTATCGCTGCTGTTTGCTGCGACCTTTGTGAAGAGCCACAAAGAATGACAATCACCCAGGCATGAAAAGCACACATAAAAGGCAGAAGGGCAGTATGATGTGGTAGCTGGTGAGCGTTCCATACAAGCCCACAGTACGTTTTTTGAAAGAATGGGTTTCTCATGACATTTTGTCAAGCAGTTAGGGTCATAGGGTCTGAGCGATCTGAACCACCCACAACCAAGTTTCAAGCATAGTTTCACAAACAGGTGGATCTATTCTCAGGTATTCTCAAAGAGGTAGGGCCAAAAACTTACAGCCACAGCCCAACAAAGAACCTAGGATGATTAATTTGCTCCCTGTATGCCCCAATTTGTCCACCATCTACTAGTGTTATCAGAGCAAGAGCCTAAGGCCCAGAGCCTCACACAGCACAATTGGTCTGAAAGTTCTCCAAAGAACTTCCTATTCAAGGTGGACTCCAAGAAGTACATGGGCCCATATAAGACACAACTAGCATTAATTTTGGTTGCTTACCACCGGTCAGTCTCTGGTCAATGAAGATAAACCCCACCTCAAGCTTGCTCAAGCCAGTCATGTGCAGCACTCTGGAGGGAACATTGAACACTCATGGGTCTCAGGCTAGCACACACCATACAACGATCTACAAATTCAACAAGAAGCTCTCTCAGAAGATGAAAGCCTAGAAGTTGGCCCTGCAGCCTTTTAATATAAAAAGAAGAAATATATTGAAAAGCAATGATGAACGGGCCCAAGCACCTGTGCCATAGGCATCCGGGCGCACAAAACAACCTGTGTGACTTTTGAGCACGCTGAGCCCCCTTAAACCCCATGGACAATGATGTCACTAAACATGGCATAAGTTTAAGACATCGTCGATGTTGGACGTCTCTTTCTATGCGTCATTGCTAATGATTGCTTGGTAACGACTGTAATGTCGTATGTGCCTGGGCCGGTCATCATTTGTGTGGAGAGTGTGGAGTGGAGAGGATGTGTACGGTGTGTATGGCGTGTGTGTAGAATGTGTACTGTATGTGCAGGATAAGAATTTGATGTGTGTCTGTGTTTGTTTATAGGGTGTGTGCACGTGTGTGTATGTGTAATATGTGTGGTATGTGTATGTGTGTGTCATGTGTGTGTGTTTGTGTGGGTGTGTTTATGTGTATGTGTGTAGTGTGTATACAGTGTAATTTGTGGAATTCATGTCTGTAGAGTGTGTCTGTTTTTGTAGGTATTTGTGTGAGTGTTAGTCTTTGTGTATGATCTGTTGTGAGTATTTAGGACGTACAGTGTGTGTGTGTGTGTGTGTGTGTGTGTGATGGATGGATGTATATTCCTAGAACTTCCCGGCACAGCTGCTGTGCCTTGTTGCACAGAAACAAAAAGCACACAGAAATGGCCAAATGACTGTATGATATGCTACGTGGTGAACACAATTGAAGGTTGTGGTACGTTTGCGGAATTGGGTTGTTTACTTGTTCCATCTTATCAAGCAGATAGAATCATTTATCTAGAGCTATTTCATCCACCAACAAACCCCTTACCCAGTGTCTCACCAACAGCTGGAACAGCTGGAAAGAGGTAAGGTAATAATAAACTATCCTCTTCCTCCCACAAAGAACCAAGAATTGCATGATCAATTTGTTCCCTGCAGCCAGTTTGGCTACCATCTACCCACAAAGAATGTACATCAGGCTATTGAAGGTATCGCCGATCACTCCCCAGTTGAGGAAGATAAACACCTCCTCAAGCTCACTAATGCCCAGTCCTGTACACAGCATTCTAGCGGGTCTATCACCATCAATATCACAATGGGGACCCCGCATGCATGGTCAGTCGAGGAACACTTATGCATCCAAGGCAGCCACGTACTATACGGTCTGCTTGTCTACAGAGGAGCTCTCTGAAGTTGAAGGCCAAGAAGTTGGCTTTTTAAAATTAAAAGAATAAATATAATTACAAGCAGCGATGAGCGGGACCAAACAACTGTGCCATCGCCACTTGGTCACACCTTACAATCTCTTTGATTTTTTATCACGCTACGTCCTTTTAAACAAGTATGACATAAGTGTAAGGCATTGTCATGGCTGGACGTGTCTTTCTAGTTATGCATTGTTAGTTGTCACTCAGTGTCAGACGGGTTTCATGGTGACTGTAATATCGCTGGTGCTTGAGAAGGTCATCATTTGTGTAGGATTCTAGGAAGTGTGTAGATGTTGGTAGACAAACACAAGATGTGTGTGAGACGTCTATGTGTCTGTGGTTCCGATTTGTTGTGTTTATTAACGATGTGGACTGTGTGTGTGTTATGTGTAATGGTTGTGTGTATGTGTAGTATATGTGAGTGTAGGATGTAAGTGTGTAGTATGTGTATGTCTAATGTTTATGGCTTTGGTAATTGCGTAGTATGTTTGTGTGTGTGTGTGTGGGAATGCATGATTCTGTGTGTTCAGGATGTGATTGAATTCCTGTGTCTGCTCGTGTCAGCCTATCACTTCTTTATGTTTCAAACTTTGCTAGGAACCCTTCTGGGTCAAAAATTAAAGACACACAGAGACAACCGAAGAGCTCTATGATGTGCTGTGTGGTGAGCGTTCCATAATAGGCAGCAGAGCAGTACGTTTGTGGAAATGGCATACTTGTGGCCTTTTATTGAGGAGACAGTCTCATAAGCTTTAAGTTATCTAAAACATCCACAAACTCCTTCCCCAGTCAAACAGGTGGCCTTATATGAGGTATTCTCTAATAGTTAGGGCCAAAAACTTAAACACCCCCCAAAACGAAACTGGGGTTGCGTGATCAATCTGGTCCCTACAGCCAATTTGGATACCCATGCTGCCAGAGCAAGCTCCCAAGACCCAGAGCATCATCCAGAACAGTGGGGCCATTGAAGATACAACAAAGATTGAATTTTGCTTGCATAGAGCTATCACTCCTCGCCAGTCAATGTCGATAAACACCTCCTAAAGCTTGCTTAAGCCAGTCTTGTGCAGTACTTCGATGGGTCCATCAACAGCAACATCATTATGCGGACCCCGTATACACGGTCAGGGGTGGAACATGGGTCCGAGACAGGCACATAATATTCCTTGGTATGGCTGTATATGTGTATATGCTGTTGCGACTTGTTTCGAACCTCAAATCCTGTGTGCCAAATATGACATCAGTTTAAGGATGTCTCTTTCTGGTGCGCCATTGCTAGCTCTCTCAATGTCGGCTGAATGTCGTCACTCTAATGCCGCAGGGCCTTCAGATTGTCAATGAATGTGTACACAGCATAAAATGTGTGTCTGTGTGTGTCTGTGTGTGTGTGTGTGTGTCTGTGTCTGTGTGTGTGTGTGTGTGAGTGTGTCTTTGTGTGTTTGAGTGTGTATGTATGTGTGTGTATGTGTCGAATGGGTTTGTGTGAAGTATGTTTAATGTTTGTGTGTGTAGAATACTGCTATAAAATGAATAATTATCAATTATCAAGTTCTTCAATCACTCAAACCAGCTTCATCAATGAGTGCTCCACATGCACATTCAGTCTGTACATGTCGGGCAGTCACGGTACTATACTTCTCATTTTCTCCACCAAAAGCGGCCTTGCTTAACTTAAACGTCATGAACTTCATGTTGAACTGTGTGTGTGTGTATGTATGTGTGTGTCTGCCGTATGGGTTTGTGTGGAATATGTTTAATGTATGTTTAATGATTGTAGTGTTTGTGTTTGTAGAATAGTGTTATAAAATGAATAATTATCATAATAGCTCTTCAATCACGCAAACCCGCTTCAGCACTGAGTGCTCCACATGCACATTCATGCAACGTACATGTCTGTACATGTCGGGCAGTCATGGTACTATTCTTCACATTTTCTCCACCAAAAGCGGCCTGCTTAACTTAAACGTCTTGAACATCATGTTGAACTGTGTGTGTGTGTGTGTATGGAGTATTGTTGCTTGTATGCATGAATTACGTTTGTTTGTTTGTTAGAAGTATGTGTGTATTTGTTCTATGTGTTGTGTTTGTTCTAACACGTGTGTTATTACGTGTTGTGCATGTGTAGTATGTGTGCGTATGTAGATTGTTTGTGTGTGCCTGCGTGTGTGTGTGTGTGTGTGTGTGTGTGTGTGTGTGTGTGTGTGTGATTATTATACTCTTCCAATCTCGCATCATCCCGCATCATCGATCATCGATGAGTCATTCACGTGTACATTCAGGCTAGTTAATTTATTACCGTCGTCGGCAACTACGAGGTTGCTGGCATGGTAATGTCTGCAGTCGGTCGTAGATGGGAGGCGTGTGTGCACTGTAACTCCACAGGTCTTTTGACTGGCAACCTCACAGTCAACTTCACCACAGATTTCTTTTCACGCTGAAAATGTGAAAAAGACTAACAAAAAGGTTGTGATTCAACATGTATGCCAGGATGCCTTTCAGTCTTATCCTTGTCGTGGTGAAATAAAGCGTTTGCTGTGTTCTTATTAGCGTTGTACGATCTCAGGAAAGTTGTTTTCTCAGACAACTAATGCATGGTCATGTATAACGCACAAAACAAATTTAGATGCAGTTTTTATGCTCAAAATGAGTAAAAGACTAACAAAAACGTTGTTTTTCATCATGTATGCCAGAATGCCTGAAAATGTTGGAAATTATCATTGCTTTCATTTTTATGCTCCTCGTGCTGCGATAAAGCGTTCCCTGTGTTCTTAGCGCTGTACGAG